>SJYA01002943.1:93253-166939 GCA_006410615.1 Neotragus moschatus | reverse complement strand
GAAAGAGGAAGACACCCTCGCCCCCTCAGGCTTCCAGAACCTAGTTCTTGTCACTAAACCTTCCACATCACAGCTGCTGATTTTAGTTCCTATTTAAGTTTCCCGTTGGTAGCTTTGACCTCTCAGTTGGTGATTATTAATAAACCTAGATAAGGCAAACAACTTTTGACCCCCACCCCCTACCCCCCCCAAAAAAAACTTGCAGATTTTCAAAGTTCAAAATAAGATCTATAAATGATTCGTCTTGGCAAACACAGTCCCTCCCCTAGGCAACGTGAACTGTTGGCAGCAGCTTAAAAAGAGGCATTCATTTCCTCCTCTCTTTGCATCTGTGGTTTAGATGTGCAAAAATACGGTTCAGCATTTTTACTCTAACGCGGATCTCACCACACTCCTGCCCCCACTTGTCTCGCTGGCAGAGGACAAGGCCAATCAATCAGGCATTATATCAGTCGGGCTCGCCTGACAATTTCAATAGTCGTGCTGATTGAAGGATTCACAGAAAACAGACAAGGTCATTGCTGAAGTGCAGGGTCAAGGGTGGCCATAACAAATAGCCCATTAAATGGGATGGTACTCAGCTCTCTTCCCTGAGCAAAAAAAAAAAAAAAAAAAAACGGAGGGAAGCTACAACCATACAGATAATGGGATGGAGTGGTGAGGAGCCTTCCAGCAAATTGTCATGTACATGTCATTTTGGATTGTAAAGGACACTGGCAGCCCATTAGGCAGCTGATCCAGGTAATTTAAAGGGGGAAAAGCAGCATGGCTCTTTGAGGACAGTGTTCTCTGATTCACTTTCTCTCTGTCACTTTATGGATGAAGACCTCCTCACTACCTAGTGCCACTGTTGGTAGTGTTTAAGCACGCTCTGCTCAAACGCTGGTTTTCACAACCCATAAAATGCACCAGGAGTCAAGGGAGGCTTTGATTCAGTATCTTTAGTATCTTTGGGAAACGCTGTATATTCTCTCTACCTGCA
This sequence comes from Neotragus moschatus, assembly GCA_006410615.1. Lineage (NCBI taxonomy): Eukaryota > Metazoa > Chordata > Mammalia > Artiodactyla > Bovidae > Neotragus > Neotragus moschatus. The sequence goes on along the minus strand of SJYA01002943.1, from coordinate 165,957 downwards.
AGTTGGACATTTCCAGGTTGAGAGAATATACAATATTTATATGAGCACATGTGACTATAAAGGCTCTGAGAAGGCCTGCAGAAAAGCATCATCATAGCCTTAGAAGTAACAGCTAGGTATCCAGAGTGACTGCAGCCATGAAAATAAAAGCCACGTGCCCCATGGAGGGAAAGCTATGACAAACCTGGATAGCATATTAAAAAGCAGAGACATCACTTTGCCAACAAAGGTCCGTATATTCAGAGGCATGGTTTTTTCAGTAGCCATGTATGGATGGGAGAGTTGGACCATAAAAAAGGCTGAACACTGAAGAACTGATGCTTTTGAATTGTGGTGCTGGAGAAGACTCTTGAGAGAGTCCCTTGGACTTCAAGGAGATCAAACCAGTCAATCATAAAGAAAATCAACCCTGAATATTGGCTGGAAGGACTGAAGGTGAAGCTGAAGCTCCAGTACTTTGGCCACCCGATGTAAAGAGCCGACTCATTGGAAAAGACCCTGATGCTGGGAAAGACTGAGGGCAGGAGGAGAAGGGTGTGGCAAAGGATGAGATTGTTAGATAGCATCACCAACTCAATGGACATGATTTTGAGCAAACTCGAGGAGATGGTGAAGGATGGAGGAGAAAGGCGTGCTGCAGTCTATGGGGTCATAAAGAGTTGGACACAACTGAGCAACTGAACAACAACAACAATCCAGTGGCCTTGCCACTTTATACTGTGTAATCCTGCAGGTTGTAAGAATTAAATTAGATGGGAAAAACATGCAAAGCACACTGCCTAGTACATGGTAAGCATATAACACATATGTACTATAATAATAATTATTAATATTGAACCCAGTGCTAAACACAATTGACTATCCTATCCATTTCTCAGGCAACACCTTTTATAGCCTATGAAATTGGTTTTCCTCAAAACACTATTTGGGAAAGACTAGAACAATCTCTAAACCTTAATTGAGGTCTCTGAAAGTTAACCCTGTATAACTTAACTCATCTTCCCAGTGCCTGGGGCCCAGTCTAAAATATCCTGCAAACGTATGTTGAAATCAATTTGGAAATTTCAACATGTTTCCTTGAGCACCAGCTCAGTTGATCCTGGGAACTTAGTGTGAAGTCCTAACCCATTTCACAGACAGGGAGAGTAAGGCCCAGAAAGTTTAAGAAACTTGCTCCACATAATCATAGTGCCCATCTGTGCTTTGTCTTCGATAATTCTCCTACTGTTTTTCAGTGTGTACACAGTTGGTGCTTCATCAGGGCCAGCTGCTCCTGCGCTGGCATTCTGCTGTCCTGGTTCAGCAGAGACTGACTGAGTTCTGGCAAGCGAGGCGCTGCCGGCTCAGATCTAAATGGCTGTCATCTTTCAGGCCAAGCACCTTTTCCTTCCACCCCACCTTCCTGGAGGGCCTAGAACCTGGATGAATGGACACAGTCTACTTTTTGCCTCAAACCACCGCCACTGCCCCCTGCTCCTGAGCCCACTTGAGGAAGACTCACATCCATGTACTCTGGCACCACGTATCTACTCACGGATTTCAGATTCCACCAGGCCCTCAAGGTTGCGTGAAGTCCTTCTGTTTCCCTAAGAATGAATGAAGACATGTTGGCTGTATCTCTGTGGCTTTGGAAATCTAGCTATTTCTCAGCAGTTGGAGTGTGAAATTAGGCAGATGGAACATCCAGATAACGGACGGCGCTGCATCTGGAAACCTCGGCATCAAACAGACAGTCGGAGCTGGTTGCTTTAGTGCGTGGGCAGAGAAGGCATTAATTCCAGCCCATCCCTGACTGCTAAATACAGGCGTGCAAAGCAGAAAAGAGCATGAACCCTGCAATCTTTGGGCTCAGATCCCACCCCTATCACTTATCCTCTATGTGATCATAAATGGAGACTTAAGATTTGGGTTTTGTCCATAAAATACGCATAAAATACCTCCAAGAAATGTTTGGAGGATTCAGAGAAATAAACAACCGTGGCACATTGCAAGCACTCAATAAATTATCTGATGTTTGCTCTTTAATATTCTTAAACATAAAAAGACACCAAACCCTTGCCAACTGCATCAGAACATGGGTTTTACAAATAATTAAATGAGGTCAGCGTGATTTCATTGAAGGCTCTCAGGCAGCTTCTGTGATAAATAAGGCAAATTTTTACAGGCGCATCTATTAGACCATTAAATTAGTCAAACATAAGGAAGCACACTAGAAAAACACAGACTAGGAGGTGAATCCTGCTTGCAAATCAGAACAGTATAGAAGTGGCCACAGATTGCAAATCATAAATTCCATTTTCCAGAAGTTCTGTTATACGTAGATACCAGAAGGCAAATAAAAGCATACTTAAAGATGGTGTTGGCAACATCTTTAAAAAAAAAAAAAAAAAAGACAAAAATGGCATGATTTCACAGCACCAAACTCAAACAAGCGGTAATATATAATATCAGACCCCAAATTTTTCAATGCGTGCTGATTAATGATTGAATAACCACTTAATTAGACCCATTCAAGCATTTAAAAAGAAAAAGCTGTGGTCACTGCATTAGAGATGATTCTTTCAAATACCACGTGTCTCCATTAACCCTTAGATGGCCTGAGTGTCAATATGACATCTCCAAGATGCCCTGGAAAAAAGCCTGAACCTTTGGGGTCGGGGGGGACACAACCCAGGCTAGAGCTGATGTTCCCAGTTGTGGGGTGGGGGGTAATCTTGGCATCCCAGGGGCATCTGGCAACATCTGGGAACAGTTTTGATCATCACAACTGGGGGAAATGGGAACGCTACTGGCATCTATTGAGTAGAGACCAACAGAGTAGAGACTGGATGCTACGAAATTTCCTAGGGTACAGGATGTTGTTGTTGTTGTTGCTGTTGCTACTGTTTAGTCTCTAAATCATGTCTGACTCTTTTGCAACCGCACAGACTGTAGCCCGCCAGGCTTCTCTGTCCAAAAGGATTTCCCAGACAATAATACTAGAATGGGTTGCCGTTTCCTCTTCCAGGGGATCTTCCCAGCCCAGGGATCAAACCTGAGTCTACCACATTGGCAGGCAGGTTCTTTACCAACTGAGCCACCTGAGAAGCCAGGGACACAGGATGGCCTCTGTAAAGAATGATCAGCCCCAAATATCAGCAGTGCTGAGACGGAGAAGCCCTGCTGTGGAGTTAGCCAAAATGCTTTTTTTTTCTTCAGTTCAGTTGCTCAGTCGTGTCCGACTCTTTGCAACCCCATGGACTGCAGAATGCCAGACTTCCCTGTCCATCACCAACTCCCAGAGCTTGCTCAAACTCATGCTCATCGAGTCAGTGATGCCATCCAACCATCTCATCCTCTATCATCCCCTTCTCCTCCTGCCTTCAATCCTTCTCAGCATCAGAGTCTTTTCAAATGAGCCAGTTCTTTGTATTAGGTGGCCACAATATTGGAGTTTCAGCTTCAGCATCAGTCCTTCCAATGAATATTCAGGACGGATTTCCTTTAGGATGGACNAAATTAAAAGACACTTACTCTTTGGAAGGAAAGTTATGACCAACCTAGACAGCATATTAAAAAGCAGAGACATTACTTTGTCAACAAAGGTCCGTCTAGTCAAGGCTATAGTTTTTCCTGTGATCAGGTATGGATGTGAGAGTTGGACTATAAAGAAAGCTGAGCTCAGAAGAATGATGCTTTTGAACTGTGGTGTTGGAGAAGACTCTTGAGAGTCCCTTGGACTGCAAGGAGATCTAACCAGTCCATCCTAAAGGAGATCAGTCCTGGGTGTTCACTGGAAGGAATGATGCTAAAGCTGAAACTCCAGTACTCTGGCCACCTCATGTGAACAGTTGACTCATTGGAAAAGACTCTGATGCTGGGAAAGACTGAGGGCAGGAGGAGAAGGGGACAACAGAGGATGAGATTGCTGGATGGCATCACCGACTCGATGAACATGGGTTTGGGGGGACTCTGGGAGTTAGTTGGTGATGGACAGGGAGGCCTGGCATGCTGTGGTTCATGGGGTCGCAAAGAGTTGGACACAACTGAGCAACTAAACTGAACTGAACTTCCCTATTAGAAGCTGTTGCTGAAAATCCCAGAAAATGCATACAACTTTAGCAACTATGTGTTCCGCATCTCTGTCTCACTTGAATTTATTTTCCTTAAAAATTTTTTTTTCGTTTTCTTTCTCACTCAAATTGGCAGGCAAAGTGACACTGTGCGCTGTTGTCTTTCTCTCACCGTGAAAGACTATAGAGAGAAAAAAATCGTAAAGGTCACGGTGCTTCTAAATGAATCTTCTTAAAAAAAAAAAAAGAAAGAAAGAAAGAATGAAAGAAAGCAAAGCAAATTGCCTGAATGGGTTCCTATTAGTGGGAAGTAAGAAAAGATTCCAAGTGGAAAACTGTTCTCAAGAGAAAGCATGTTGACCCTGTTACTGTATTTTAAACTTATGTTTAAAATGTTCCCTGAATGTTTCAAAAGTCTCTTTTTGCATATTTATTTTCCCTTCCCTGCTAAAAGTCAGCGTTAGGAGCACTTAATGACTAACAGGGAGACAGGTTCCCATCTTCCGTCCCCCTCTGACACTGCTAAATCCTCCCAGGGTGGCAAGCTCCCTCAGGAGAGAGGCGGCCCCACCATGAACAGCCACCCATCTGCACTAATCTCAGCGCTCCCCTCCCTGTCTTTCTCCCTCTCCTCCCCACTCCTGGCTTTTCCTTCTCCCTCCCTCTGAACAGCCCCACACTGGCTTTCTTCCAGTGCCGGCTCTCATCAAGCTCCCTCTGGCCTCCACAACTTTGCACGTTGTGCTCCCTCTGTTCACACGCTCCTCCCCTTGTGCGTTGTCTGACTGGCTCCTTCTCCCTCAGGTCTCAGCTGGTGGGCATCCATCACCTCTCTCAAAAGGACACCCCACCCCCTACTCCCCGCCAGCTCTGCTTCCTCCAGGCACGCACTCTACTCCTTATAATTACTTCATGTTTGTTTGTTTAATTGAACTATATTAGTTTTGGGTACATAACCCAGAGACTAAATGTTTCTATAGACTGGTCAGTTGTTAAGTCGTCTCCAATTCTTTTACAACCCCCTGGACTATAGCTCATCAGGCTCTTCTGTCCATGGGATTTCCCAGACAAGAATACTAGAGGGGGTTGCCATTTCCTCCTCCAGGGGAATCTTCCCAGCCCAGGGATGGAACCCATGTCTCCTGTATTGGCAGGTGGATTCTTTACCACTGAGCTACCATTTATAGATTACAAACCATTTCAAATTATCATAAAATATTGGCACTATTCCCTGTGATATACAATATACTTTGTAGTTTACTTATTTTACATGGTAGCTCTTATTTCATAGGTTTGATGTGTGCGTCTCCATCATCAGACCTTCTAGTCTGTGATCCCACGAGAATGCAAGCTTGATCAAGGTAGGCACTGTGTCATTGCTCACATTTGTACCCCCAGGGCCCGTCGCTGTGATTAGCAGACACAGCAGTGCTCCATGGAGACCTGCAAAATTGCATGATTGAGTGAATGACTCCCAGCCTCTTTCCCAACCGGCTCTGTGGATGGTGGGTGCAGGTAGTTGATCCCAGACAGGAGAAGGGAGGCAGGGAAGGGAAGGAAGCCAGTACACGGAATGTCAGCAAGAGGGCTATTGATGCAGTTTTTCCAAGTAGTTATGTATGGATGTGAGAGCTGGACCATAGAGAAGGCTGAGCGCCAAAGAGTTGATGCTTTCCAATTGTGATGCTGGAGAAGACTCTTGAGAGTCCCTTGGACAGCAGGGAAATCAAGCCAGTCAATCCTAAAGGAAATTAGTCCTGAATATTCACTGGAAGGACTGATGCTGAAGCTGAAACTCCAATACTTTGGCCACTTGATGTGAAGAGCTGACTCACTGGAAAAGACAGTGACGCTGGGAAAGACTGAGGGCAGGAGGAGAAAGGGATGACAGAGGATGAGATGGTTGGATGGCATCACCAACTCGATGGACATTAAGTCTGAGCAAACTCCGGGAGATAGTGAAGGACAAGGAAGCCTGGTGTGCTGCAGTCCATGGGGTCACAAAGAGTCAGATACAACTGAATGACTAAGCAACAACAACCGATGTGGGCAGGTGGAGCTCAATCAGGGGAATTGGGGAGAGAATCCAGAACATGCCTCAGAGTTACCTGCTCCCCTGCCAGGTGCAACACCGCTGACTAAGGGCCAGAGCCCCGCAACAGAAGATGAAGCCAAATAAATAATAAGTACATAAATAAATGGGCTTCCCCTGGCGCTAGTGGTTTAAAAAAAAACAACTGCCAGTGCAGGAGACAGAAGAGACTCGGATTCGATCCTTGGGTCAGGAAGATCCCCTGGAGGAGGGTATGGTCATCCACTCCAGTATTCTTGCCTGGAGAATCCCACGGACAGAGGAGCCCAGCAGGCTACAGTCCATGGCACTGCAGAGTCAGACAGGACTGAAGTGACTTAGCACAGCAGTAACAGGTTAGATTTAGAGCAGCGTAGTGTGGGGGTTGAGAGCACACTCTTGAGGTCCAGCCAGCGTCCACTCCTCACCAGTTCTGAGCTTGAACAAGTCACCAACTCTCTCAGAAAAGGTAGACAATGAAAGTCCCACCAAAAGGGCAGCTGTGGGCTTTGGACAAGTTCAACTCCAGTAGATTGAAGTGTTCATTGTAGAGCAGGGGTGGGTGGACTACAGCAGGCAGACCAAATCCACCCACCCGCTGCCTGGTTCTATAGATAGGCTCTTGGAACAGCCTCGGGCCTCAGTTTACGGACAGTGGCTGCTTCCACATTAGGACGACAAATTTGAGTCATGGGGACAGGGACTGGACAGCCCCACAACGCTGAAGATATTTGCTATCTTGTCATTTACAAGAAAAGTTTACCAACACCTGGCACACTGCCTGGCATGTGGCTACTGGTGTTTAATGAATATTGGATATCACAGTATTAATATTACTTGTATTCCTATTAGTATCTGCCAGGCGCTGTGCCTGCCAGGCACTTCACATGTGTTATCTTATTTTCAGTCCTAATAAGGCTGAACATTGTGAACTCTTGTTACTCCCATTTTACAGACGAGGGCAGTGGCCAGGAGTCTCTGCCTCACACGACTCTCCCCCTTTTACAGTGCACCCCTTCCCCGGTCACTGTCAGCAGCTCCAGACTCTCGGGCTGGGAGCCTGGAAATCCTTTTTGACTCGTCCTCGCACAAGTCCTGGAGATCCAGCCTCTGCACTGTGTGACCACATCCACTCCTTTCCTGCCATTCCCCCCGCCATTCCCACTCCCTTCACCCACATTTCCCAAAGCGGGCACACTGGTCCCCAGAAAAGGGGTTCCACAGTCAATTAACTTTGGGAAATACCCATGTCATTTGACCTTCCCCGAGAGTCACAATGAACATTAACGTGGAAAAGGCTCTGAGAAGGCTCCTGCAATGAGATCTGTTTGATTCTTTGTAACCCAGCATTTGGGACTTCCCTGATGGTTTTGTGATAAAGAATCTGTCTTTCAATGCAGGAGATGCCAGTTCAATCCCTGGGTCAGGAAGATCCCTTGGAGAAGCGAATGCAACCCACTCCAATATTCTTGCCTGGAGAATCCCATGGACAGAGGAGCCTGGTGGGCTACAATCCATGGTATCACAGAAGAGTCAGACATGACAGAGTGATTAAACAACAACAACCCAGCATTTAGAAAACACACGTGCCACACAACCCTGTTTTTTCCAACTTGAAATCTGTTCCCACACTAGGACACAGACTGGGGCTGCTGCCAACGTCTCTCACAATGTCAGTGCCTCTGGAATTCCTGACCAGGCTCTCTTCCCTGTCATCCATCCCAGGAATTCACAAACTACTTCTGTGAAGAAGGGAATATTAGGGAGTATTTTCGGTTTTGTGGGCCAAGAGGCAAAGCTGAGGATAGCACATCAGTGCTTATGTAACAAGACAGAAAACACATTTCCATGTACTTTTTACTGGCAGGATTCAGAACTTAATAGATGAGCACTGAAATTTGAACCTTGTATGATTTTCACGTCACCATTCTTATTTTTTTCCATCAACTTTTTAAAAGTGTGAAAGCTGATCACACACAAGAAGGCTGTGGGCGGAATCTGGGGAGCGGCCTCTAGTTTGGCCAGCCGTGACCTCCCACACAGCACCAAGAAGTCACATCTCCTGGAGTCCAGTTCCTAGAGCATCTGTGCTGAAGGACTGTTCAGAGACTCTGCATGCCCTTCCAGAGTAAGTACCAGCCTATCCCAGGCATTCAAAGCCTCTTAGCCCGACCCCCACCAATCTGTTCAATTTGATATCCCACTGCCCCCTCCTCACCCTCACTGTTTTATACAGTTAATCTTGCTCACTGTTCCTCATATCCCATCCTTTCTGCTCCTATGTCTTTGCTCACACAGTTCCCTCCTCCTACAATTCCTCCTCACAGTCTCTGCACATACAAACTCTTATCCTTCAAGGACTGATTCACAGGCCACCTCCTCCAGAAAGCCTTCCTTGATCTTTACCAGTGGAACTGACATTTCTTTCTTCTCAACCTCTAGGCCTTTTTATCTGCATATCACACAGGGCTCTGGTCACTAGCTAAAACAGTGAGTACATGTCTCCCTGATCCAGTAATCTGTGCATGACACAGCACCTTGAAGCTGCACAAGTAATTTCAAAGCTGGGGGTTTCAGGGGTGATGATTCTGCCAATGATTCTTCTCAGCCTCCTCCCCACTCCATCCCTTCCCCCGGTTGCCCCATGAAGGCCCCTACAGAAATGAGGAGGGCTGGTATAAAGACAGGAAAGATATTTCTTTGAAATCTCTTTGAAAGTTGAAGTGGAAAAGGTGGAGCAGAGGTTGGCCCAAGTCTAGGAACTTCTTCCACTGGTGGTTCATCTCCCCAGTTTTGGAAGTGTAACACAGTCAAAATCACACTAATACACAAGATTTATGAAATAGTGAGTATGCCTAAACTCCAGAGGGATTCTAAAATGGTATCATGCAGGTCAGCACGACCCAGCCTGAAGAATGTTCTCATCTGCTAATCTCTCCTCCCTGTGTAAGATAAAGCGGTTGAGCTAATGAGACATGACCTGGATCTTAGGGGAGAGCTATCAGATGGGCGTGCAACGGCCTTCAAGAACTCAACTCCACAACTCTGTACGAAACCCTTTCTGTTCTGACTGACAAGAGAATAGGAGCTGAAGCTCCACTACTTCAGCTACCTGATGCGAAGAGCCGGCTCATTGGAAAAGACCCTGATGCTGGGAAAGATTAAAGGCAAAAGAAGACGACACTGGCAGAGGATGAGATGACTAGATAGCATTACCAATGCAATGGACATCAATTTGGGCAGGCTCTGGGAGATGATGAGGGACAGTAAGCTTGGTGTGCTGCAGTCCGTAGGGTCACAAGGAGTCGGACCCAACTTAGCAACCAAACAACAACAGGAGGGTCACACCACAGCAGGCAGATCTGAGCCCAGCTCCCCACTCTGCCCAGAGCATCACATCCAGCTCCACTGCACACAGAAGCACGAGCCAGCCTGTGGACCACAGATGGGGCAATCAGAGTGTCAGTGGCTGGGTCCTTTCCAGCTTCTCTCTTTCATGCACATACCCAATTTGTAGGTCTCATTCCCCACCACCACTACCTTTTTCAGTGACTTGTATTAAGAGGGCTTTACTTGGTTGACTCCCGTGGGTGGATGCAGGGAAAACTGAGATAAAGTTCTGCAGTTTATTACAGTAGCCCACAAGCCCTTCTGATCCAGCGTATCGTCCCCAGCCAGTCTCAGCTGCCACCAGTGCAGCCTAACCACGTTAAAGCTGCTTTCAAACGTCTTCACAGATGCCCTGAAAGGAGACAGCTGAGGTCAGCACCCAGGCCCACCCCCTCTGGCTTTCACGAAGCCATATCCTGACAGATGTGGCCACTTCCGAGGGCAGCATTTCTGGCCATTTAATCCATGGAAAACCTGAGTGGAAAGACCGGGCTGGGAGGGAGCTATAACAGGAAAGGGAAGCTGGAGGGGGGCCAATTAGCCATCTTTGCCCTCAGAGAGTGCCCTCTCCCAGCTAATGGCACCCACAGCTCACAGCATCTGGCACCAAGGATGCACTCGGATATTTGAATAACTACAGAGAAAGAAAGGAGACAAAATCCGTGACAGTGCTGGAGACCTCGTGCTCAGGGACTGGGTCTGTCTTGGGGTGGCTCTCCAGTGCTGGGCTGTGCTGAGGAGCACACAGCGGGCCCATCTCAGGGTTCTGTAGAAGTGATGCTCTGAATGTCACCCGAGGGTGGGCAGGGGAGCGCCCAGGAGCTCCACGAGGAGGTGGAACGCCAACAAGAGCAGGTCTTTTTGTCTTGTTCCTTCCCTGCTGTATCTCTAGTGCAGAGAAGAGTATCCAGCCCAAAGCAGGTGCTGGGTAAGCTGAATGGATGCACAGAAGAGCCCCCCGAGGAGGTCCAGAGCCATACTGCCCACCACTATGATCCCACCGCATTGCTCTTGCTTACATGATCCATCTTTTATATCCCATCATTTTAAATGACCACTTCTATGAGCGGAACCTTCCTACCTAACTAGAAGAGAGGGTGAGATATAAGGGAAGGAAAAGAATGGCAGCCAACCAAACCCAGTATTCTGACTGAGACCCATCTTCCAAGCAGGTGTGCTCCAAAAATACCTGTAATTCTCTTAAAGGTTAGTCCAGCTTCCTAGGAGAGTGGTTCCCCTGGAGGTCAGGGAAGATGGATTCTCAGCATTGGGACTTTGTAAGTGTATGAACATTTAGGCGCATTGCTGAACAATTCTACACCTCAGTCTCCTCCCTGAACCGGATCACAGCATGTACCACTGAGGGTGTCCAGGCCTTCAGTGAAGCCACGCACGTAGGCACTTTAGCATGCTGCCTGACACAGAGCAGGTTCTCTGTAAATGCAAGTGACCGGTGGAAACACGTCCACCTGTCAGTTGCTTGTCCCTCGTTATTTCAAGAATCCTCATTGACCTTACAAAGAGAAAGAGGCTAGAGTATAGATAGAAACTAGCTGTTCATTTAAAACTTTAGCCCCTGTGTTCTTTGCTTCTTCAATGCTCTTGAGAGTATACAAGGAAGGACTTTTCCTGGTGGTCCAGTGGTGTTAAGAATCTGCCTTGCAATGCAGATTCAGTGGATTCAATCCTTTGTTAGGGAACTAAGATCCCACATGCTTTGGAACAACCAAACCTGTGTGCTGCAACTAAAGAGCCCAAGGACCACAACAAGAGAGTCCACTGTTGTTGCTGATCAGTCGCTCAGTCGTCTCCGACTCTTTGTGACCCCATGGGCTGCAGCATGCCAGGCTTCCCTGTCCTTCACTATCTCCTGGAGTTTGCTCAAACTCATGTCCATTGAGTTGGTGATGCCATCCAACCATCTCACCCAACCTTCTCCTCCTGTCCTCAATCTTTCCCAACATCAGGGTCTTTTCCAATGAGTCAGTTCTTTGCATCAGGTGGCCAAAGTATTGGAGTTTCAGCTTCAGCATCAGTCCTTGCAATGAATATTCAGAGTGGATTCCCTTTAGGATGACTGGTTTGATTGATTTCCTTGTAGTCCAAGGGACTTTCAAGAGTTTTCTCTGGCACCACAGTTGGAAAGCATCAGTTCTTTGGCACTCAGCCTTCTTTATGGTCCAACTCTCACATCCATACATGACTACTGGAAAAATCATAACTTTGACTAAATGGACCTTTGTTGGCAAAATGATGTCTCTGCTTTTTATATGCTGCAACTAAGACCCTATGCAGCTAAACAAGTAAATATTTTTAGAAACATCAGTAAAACAAAAAAGAATATATGAGGAATGTGGGCTAAAGTTACAGCCATAAGATTGAGGGTAGAGGCCAGGGAACCCCTCCCAGCTCATATTACTAAACATGGGACTGCACAGCCATGGGATGGCCTTCCTGGATGACAGACAACACACTTGGAGGTCTAGGGAGAGAAAAAGAGACCCCAGAAGACTCTGAATTCAACTCAAAGGGAAGAAATCAACACTCAGACCTCCTGCTTGGAGAGGTCCCATGGAACCATGGCACCAAGAGTCAACTTCTTCCTGCCCCCTGTGAGAGCCAGATTTCTTTAAAGGAAGAGATTTGGGCTTTGATTTCTTAAACAGAATTCAGAAATGTGCACAATGGTGAGAGTTTTAAAAAAAAATGTACTGCAGCTTGTTAAATCATCGGAAATAAAAGCTAAGCAAGAGTTGCTGAATTAGATTATCCAGTATTGAAGGAAGCATACTTTCATCTAAAGTTCCTCTAAATAGATGTTCTTTTCCCTTGCTGTAAAGGTAAGCTATTTCCCTTATTACTCTTTACTCCAGAAAAACAAGGAAGAGAGGAGGGTACACACGCCCACACGGATCAGCTGCCTCCATGTTACAAAAGCAATTCTTATCAGCATTAAAGTTGCAACAGCCACGCAGAAGACACTGGGAGGTTTTCCTTGTACAAGAACAAAACTGAGAGATGAAAATGCAGTCGCAAGCATAAAGAAAGTTATTATGACATCTGCTCAAGCCTCGTGTTTCTCTAGTGATTCAAAGATAATCGCATTAGTGGCTTCAAACATTATACAGTGACATCATTCAACAAGATAGCTCCCAGAGGTTGGATATCAGAGCAGGGAATTACCATCTGTCACACGTCTGTGACAAACCTGATGGTCTGACCTGATTTGTTACCACCAGGAGCTCGTGCGGGCCTCTCTGACTGTGGTCACCTTTCTTGCTTAATGATCCTGTCTGACTACGAAGGACCCCCGTAGAACCATAACCTCTCATTGGAATAAGGGATGGGGAACTCCTTACTATCCAAGGTCAAGTGAGCGAGGTGTTGATCTTCTCATTGCCCAGGGTCTGTCATTCAAAGAGCAAGTGGGATAACCTCCCTGCATCTCACAGACTTGTTTGAGCCCACTAGACTGGAGGTGAAGTATTGCTATTCAGGAAACAGGCCCAGGTTGGCTAACCTGTTGTGCTTCTTTCTGGATATGGGACGCTGCTCATTTCCAACATCATGTTAAAAATGGCCTCTAACTCTCAGGGTGGTTGTGAGAATTACAGGAAATAATGTATGTAAAGTATTTAGCACAATGCTTGGCACAGAGCAAGTATTTAATAAACATTAGCTAGGAAGGTTGTTATTAAAATTTGAAATAATGCAGGGGCACCTGTGAGGGAGGGTTTGCAGGAATCTAATACTCCAGTGACCATATCAGTGTCACTCTGGGCTCCTTCTTCTCTGCTGTCCATGGAGCAGATGAACGTGGGGCCCATAGTGCTCCGGCCAACTCAGCTGTCACAGCAGCTTCAGCAGACAGTTCCCACTCACATTCACTGGCTCCCTTCTCCAGCCCGGGTGCATGGTCAGCCTTTGTTCTGGGCAGCCTGGGAGTTGCAGAGTGACACCCCTTGGAGTGCCCTCAACCAGAGAGAAATGGGAACAGCTGGACCTCAGACAGGAAAGCTCTTAGGGTTGTCCTGGGCCATCCCCCGAGGTCCCCCAGGGGGGTGGAGCACAGGCTGCCCTTCCCTCTGAGGCCTTCCCACTGGCCTCGTTCATTCCCCCTCCTCCCACCCTCTCATCATGCTGTTGCTACTCAGTTGCTAAGTTGCGTCAGACTCTGCAACCCCATGGACCGCAGCACTCCAGGCTCGCCTGTCCTCCACTAGCTCCCAGAGTTTGCTCAGATTCTTGCATTATTCTGAACAGCATCGTATTTCACTTTCACCACCAAACACATCCACAACTGAGCATCACTTCTGCTTTGGGCCAGTCGCTTCATTCTTTCTGGACATGGGATCACCCCAAATAAACCCCTGCATCCAAATCCTTGTCTCAGAATCTGCTTTTTGAGGAACCCAAACCAAGACAAGCCAAACGAGGCTCCCTCTTCCTCAGCATCTCCGAGCTTCTATACAACCCCGTTCATCAACAAGGCATAACAGAGGGACCTCCTTGAGCAGTGGCGTTTGACAGACTGCGTTCAGATCCCAACTCTCCCACTTACTAGCGGTGCAAGCAAACTAAATCCCTTCTCTGGACCTCCATCTCCCCGTCAGAAAAGCAATACCAGGACTTCCCTAAGAATCTGCCTTGCAATGCAAGGGATGTGGGTTCAGTCCCGCATCAGGGAACTAAGATCCCACATTGCCTCAGAGCAGCTAAGCCCTCGAGCTGCAACTAGAGACGGTGCAATGAAATGAAAGATCCCTCACGGCACAACAAAGATCCCATGTGCCGCAAGTAGGACCCAACGCAGCCACGTCAATAAATGAATATTTTTTTAAGGAGAAAAAAAAAAGGGAAAGCAATATCTGCCTCATAGGGCTTTTAGGGAGGATTCTGGTACAGAGTGGGTTCAATCTCTGGTTGGAGCATCCTAAAGAGAAGTAGGTACCCAAGGTTTCCAAAGATGCCGGGAGACCTTGAGAGCTTGGCACAAAGGAATGAGTGCCAATGAGTGACATTTCAAGGATTCACTGGGGAGACATTTTTAGACAGAGAACGAGGTGACTATCATCATAGGGAGAGAAGCCTTCTCTAGGAACATAAAAGGCTGGTCCCACTGCCAGACCCTTAGCACCTGGGGCCAGAGAAGCTGGTTCCTTGGCCGAGACTACACTTGCCGTTGGCAGTCAGTAATTGGAGCTGGAATGTTCCTTACGTTTTGCCAAGTCGATCGGCAATTGATTTATTTTCTAGGAAATGAGTGACAGCTGCAGAATAACTTGTAAGTCTTCAGGAGGGAAGGGAAAAAAGCACAACGCAGCGGCTCTGTGCCCACCCTGCTCACCCTGGGGGACCGCTGGTAACTTTACCTCTCAAATCGGCACAAGTCCAAGTCAAAACTTCGCACTTGGTTGGAACTTCTGGAAGGAGCTGTCCTTAAATAAATGTGAAGGAAGCTTAAAAATTAATAGAGGTATGGGCAACCTGAGCACTGACATTTTTCAAAACACCCTCCAACGCTTTCCTAATTAAGGGGATCTGGCCGCCAGCTTCTGCGTCTGGTAACCTGAGTCGGGGAATTCCTGAGAGAGGGAAGGAAGAACTACCAACTCTAGATTGGGGGGGTTTTTTTGTTTGTTTTTTTCTCCTTCTCTTGGATAAACCAACAGTGCAACTGTGAATTCACTTGTGGACTCTCTGGATAAAGGCTCTGACTAGGATGACAAAGGAGGCCGTTTGGGAGCTATGATTCCAGGGGAGAGCTCCATGCATATGCATGGCCCAGCTGAGCAAATATCTTGGCAGAAAAGTGAGTAGACAGAGTCATTCAAGCAACCGAGAAATGGAAGTTTCCTGGGAGCCTATGACTGCCCAAGGGAGGCATCCCTGCCTCTTCTGATCCTGGAGAAATAGCAATCAGACAGACAGGGTCTCTGCCCCAAGGACATGCACATGTAGGGGGACAGACAGGCAGACAATCAGCAAGTAATCTCCTCCTGTGTGCAGAAGATCCACAGTCCCAAAGCATAAGGTGTTACCTAGCCTTGGGGGTTGGAAAGGTCAGATCAGCTGAGACCTGAAGGGTGAGTTCTGCAAGGAGGGAGAAGAAAGGAAGACTGTTCCAGACAGAGCAAAGAGCCTGCTTGGAAGCACTGAATTCCACATTCTTCGGAGGATCTTAACAAATGCTCTCATGACTGAGGCTGAAGAAAGAGGGCAGAGTTGAACAAGATAACTTCTGCATGTTGTAAACTCTCAGTGTTAACTGAGATACTGACTGTGGTGGCATCTTTACTGGCTCTGCTCAGGGGTGCTGTCTGGACACTCTCCATCTGTTGTTAAAACTGCTCTCAGAACATTGAGATGATTCCTGTGGTCACTCATGAACTGTGAGTTGGACAGAGGCCATCCTGCAGCCCCAGAAGTACCTCCTCTGTGCCTCAGTGGCCTCCCTAGCTCTGCGGGTAACCGGGATGTCCCTTTTTTTTTTTTTCAAATGAGATTCAGTGTTATTCAGGGTCTTACTGAGGACTAGAGCTGGTGAGACAGCCTCTCAGTAGCTCTGAGGAAATTGCTCCAAAAAGGTAGGGGAGGAGTATATATGATTTTTTAACATTTTATTTTATATTGAAGTATAGAGAAGACTCTTGACAGTCTTTTGGACTACAAGGAGATCAAACCAGTCCATCCTCAAGGAAATCAACCCAGAATATTCATTGGAAAGGACTGATGCTGAAGCTGAAACTCTAATACTTTGGCCACCTGATGCAAAGAGCCAACTCACTGGAAAAGACCCTGATGCTGGCAAAGATTAAGGACAGAGGAGAAGGGGGTGACAGAGGATGAGATGGTAGGATGGTGTCATCAACTCAATGGACGTGAGTCTGAGCACACTCCAGGAGATGGTGAAGAGGGAAGCCTGGCATGCTGCAGTCCATGGGGTCGCAAAGAATTGAACACGACCTAGTAACTGAACAACAGATAGCCGATGATGTTATGATAGTTTCAGGAGGACAGCAAAGAGGCTCAGCCATATATAAACCTGTATCCGTTGCCACTAAACTCCCCTTCCAGGGTGGCCCTTCTTGATCAGGTTCAGCAACGGTCATCCATCATCCCAAGCCCAGGGCTGGACTCACAGGTTGTGCAACCTGAGTGGTCACACATGCTCCACTGCTACCTTCTAGAAATTCTTCCTCTTTAAACAAGAGGCCTTACATTTTTATTCTGCACAAAGGAACAAAGCTGTTTCCTTCTAGTATACCTTTGGGGCTGTTTTATAACCTGGCCCTCTGGGCAGCTACCCAGTTGGCCCACTCCTTAACCTATTTCTGGGGCCAAGAACTGCTGGGATCCCTGGACAGCAACTGTGCTCATGTTTACAGCTCTTCTTTTCACCATGTTGAGAAATTTGGCAGCATCAGAAGCCAGAAGCTCATCACCAATAAAAGTAAAAACACCGGACTTGTATAGTGTGTGTGTGTGTGTGTGTGTGTGTGTGTGTGTGTATGCTGTACTCAGTCATGTCTAACTCTCTGCAACCCCATGGACTGTAGCCCAACCAGGCTCCTCTCTCCATGGGATTTCTCAGGCAAAAATACCAGAGTAGATTGCCATTTCCTCCTCCAAGGGATCTTCCCAACCCAGAAATCAAATCCATGTCTCTTGTGTCTCCTGCATTGCCTGGCAGATTCTTTACCAGTATCACCTGAGAAGCCCATAGACTTGGGTCCCAATCCCAGCTCTGCCTTTGACTCACGAGTGACTTGGGTAAGGCACTTAACCTCTTCTCAAGCCTCCATTTCCTCTAAACCTCTAATGCTGAAAAGGCGTCAGAATCCCAGGACTGTCGTGGAGGAATGAACCCAGGACACAGTGTGTTGCACACGTAGTTAGTGCTCTGCGTTCACCACCAGCCTGTCTTGAGTGGCCACTGTCTCTTCCCACAGGGTGTGTGGTCCCGGCATGAATATCCGTCAGGATACACGTCTCCTCATCCCAGAAGCCAAAAGGGGCCTCTGGACACTTCAACCACTAAATCTTCCTCATGAGGTGCTTGTACCACTGGGGAACAGGCTATAAACTGTGCCGATCATACTCCTGTCTAAGTGAACTGGAGTGATAAAGATGGAAGACCTGGGAGCACACATTCATTGATTTTACCATCCACTGATCCCAGACAAGACTGCTGTGGAGACCTTCTGGAGAGACCTTCTGGAGCTGTCTCCAGCCTTCCCTTCAGCCCTGGGAGCTCCCCTGCATCCTTCCAATAAGCCCCCTTCTTTCTTACATTAGTCACAGTGGCTACTGTTGCTGGCAGCCAAACACTGTAACTCAGACACCACTCACTCCCAGGGGAGTGCGGGCAGACATCCAGATTTTCAACTCGCTCAGAGCATCAGGCACAGCCCAAGGCAGTGCAAAGCTGATCACTGGAGTAAAGGAGGATGCGTTCACTCCCAGTACCTATGCAAATGGGAGACGTGTGTATACCTAGCCCAAGGGAAGGCTTCTGGAAAGCCAGCCCAGGACCCTTCCTCCCAAAGGAAAACACTTAACAGGTTGAGTCTTGAGCCCTAGAACACAGCCAACAGGCAGACCTGCTTGGCATTGACGTGCTCCCCAAGCACAGGGCCCTGGACTCTGCAGCAGCGACCTCAGGAGGGAGGAGGTATATATCTAACTCTGACTGACTCCCACTGCAGTACAGCAGAAACCAGTACAACACTGTGAAGCAAGTTTCCACTAATTAAAATATAAACAAAATTAATTTTAAAAACAAGATCTCTGTTATCAGTTAAATTGTGCCCCACCCCCACACACATACACAAATTCCCGTGTTGAGGTCCTAACCTCTCTTGTTACCTCAGACGGTGACTTTTTTGAAAACAGGGTCATTGTAGACCTCATTAGTTTAGATGGGGTCCTACTGGAGTAAGGTGGGCCCTACTCCAATATGACTGGTGTCCCTCTGGAAAGGGAAACTTGGAAACGACATGCACACAGGGAGAACGGGATGTCAAGATGAAGGCACAGATTGGGGAGATGCATTTTCAAGCTAAGGAGCACCAGAGACTGCCAGCAAACCAGCAGAAGCTAGGAGAAAGGCAGGGGACAGATTCTTTCTTCCTCACAGCTCTAAGAAGGAATTAGTCCTGCCGACACCTTGATCTTGGAACTCCAGCCTTCAGAACTGTAAGATAATAAATTTATGTTGTTTATGCCCCAGAGTTTGTCTGGCAGTCTTAGGAAACTAATAAAATCTCCTGGCAACTCTTCATGTATCCCAAACTCATTATTATTATTGCTACTCATTGTCATTTTTATATGATTTCTATCCCATCTCATTCCATTAAGGATTGCAAATACCATTTAAACAACCGATGAAAAATACACATATATAAAAAGAAAAAGTACCAGGAAAAATAAAAAATGAAACAAATCAAGAACAGAGGGTAAAATGAGACCCATGAAGTCCTGCCCAGTTACTAATTAAACCACAAATTGGACCGTATGCTTCCTATCAGGCAAAGCCAAAACAGAAATATGATCAAGCAAGCAAATCTTTCTGAGTGCCAAACAATGTTAAGATAAAAGGATGCTGAGAAATCCAATGGGTCATGTTCTTAATAACACCCCTGTAACAAATGACATAACAATTTTATAAAGCAAAAGATTTATCCAGAAAGTCACTGCTGGAGTCAGGATTTTCCCTTGGGATTCCTGCATCCTAGGTGATGTTCTTTCTTGTATTCATTCAACAAACCCTCCTTACACATCGCCTGTGTGCCAAATGCAGGGGACACAGTGATGAACAAGATGCAACCTGGTCTCTGGAATCTAGTGGGAGTGGGGTCAGACATACAGACAATGATCATGCTCTGAGACAATAGCTGTGGGTCCACAACCCCAATACAGAGGTTCTCCCTGGTACATTGTGGTTGGGAATCTTGGTTTCAAAGAGATTTCACAGAAATTCCCTGTGATAATTCACAGAAAAGTTGCTGAATCAGAATCTGCATGTTTACAAGATCTTGGGGGTTCACATGAATGAACATTAAAGTTTGAGATGCACTGCTGTGAGACTTCAGAATTCTCTCTCTCTTTCTCATGCGTGCGTGCACACACAAACACACACCCCTTCTAATCTCTACTGGTCACAAGCCAAGCCACAGAGCCCTGAATGAGCCTCTAACCATGCCAGCCAAAGCCACCATACAACTGCCCAGCTCACCCTGACAAGTGGCTCAAATGACAAGAGTCTGAGAAGCTCTCCTTAGGTGGGGTTGGACTCTCCACTCCTTCCAACCTTCCCTGGTACCTTCCAAATCAATGATATTCGCTGAGGTTTGTCTTGGAAAAGGCAATGGCACCCCACTCCGGTACTCTTGCCTGGAAAATCCCATGGATGGAGGAGCCTGGTGGGCTGCAGTCCATGGGGTCGCTAAGAGTCGGACACGACTAAGCAACTTCACTTCACTTTTCACTTTCACGCACTAGAGAAGGAAATGGCAACCCACTCCAGTGTTCTTGCCTGGAGAATCCCAGGGATGGGGGAGCCTGGTGAGCTGCCATCTATGGGGTCACATAGAGTCGGACACCACTGAGGCGACTTAGCAGCAGCAGAGGTTTGTCTTGTGGGCAGGGCTGCACTCAAAAGACAGCATGCTCCAGAAAGGCAGAAGTATCCTACCCAACGGGGACATGCAGATAAAGGGCTGGCACACACATGTTGTACAGAGGATGAGGCCTGGAAAGCAGCTCAAGATTAAGGAGAAAAATACTAACTGTGCAAATGCATTGATCCCTTCTCTGCCAGGCCCCACGCATGTACTGCCTCACTCCATCACACAGGATCCCTGTTGGGGGAGGTGCCACTGTAACTCTATCCCACAGGAGAAAACTGGGGTTGAGCAAGGTGAGACAACTTGCCTGCGGTCACACAACTCACAGAGGGTGCAGGCAGAGCCGTAAATCAAGTTTATCACTTTTCGTGGTTAGACCAGGTTACTGAGAGAGAGACTGGAAAACAGAGCAGAGAGAAAAGGTGGGAGATCCAGAGTCAGTTCTAAGGTCTGACGAGAAACAAGGAGACACATCCTTCAGGGCTCAGTGAAGTGACAGTCGTTCAGTTGCATCCAACTCTTTGCAACCCCATGGACTATATAGTCCATGGAATTCCCCAGGCCAGAATAATGGAGTGGGTAGCCTTTCCCTTCTCCAGGGGACCTTCCCAACCCAGGAATCGAACCCAGGCCTCCTGCACTGCAGGCGGGTTCTCCAACAGCTAAGACTACGACGAGTACCCACGGCCCCCGTGTCCGTCATGCCCCGTGCACACCCTCAGTCTCACCACCTCCCATGCTGCTCTGGGCTCATGGGTCCCGCAGCTGCTCCTCCAGATGCTAGTCCCTCTGGGACCAGGGGCTGTGTCTGTTCACCTCACTCCCCCAGCACCTGCAGCCGTGCAGAGCTGGGTGTGAGCAGGAGCACAGCATCCCCAGGCGTCCCACGCAGGTGCTCAAAGGTCCACGTGGCACTCTGGCCCTCAACAGGAAATCAGTTTCCAGCCTGGGTTTCAAGCAAGGAATGACTCTTTCTCACCGGAGTGACTTTAAAATGCCTTAACAGCAGGAATAATGTCACACGCTGACATCATGCATCTCTTGGTGTGATGCACCGAGAAGGACACGGCTCGGCTTATGCAGGAATTCAGCCAAAATGGCTCACCTGAGTCCAAGCAAGAGGCAGCAAACGGATAAACCCATCCTGCATTTGCAAGCAGGGCATTCTGGCAAACACCTGACCTGGACTGTTTAAAAATGTGGATGGCGTGAAACACAGATACAGACACACACACATACATATATACACATGCATACCCACGTACATACACCACTCACACAAACACATACACATATTGTTCAGTCGCCCAGTCATGTCCGACTCTTTGCGACCCCGTGGACTGCAGCACACCAATAATATATATAATTAAATTTCTCGAGTGTGGTCATCGCAATGTAGAAGAATGCTCTTGATCTGAGGTGATACGTGATCAAGTGTTCAAGTGTCATAGTGTCTACTAGTTACCCTCAATTTATTTTAATAAAAATTGTACATGTGCATGCATGTATAAAGAGAGAGGTACAATGATGGAAAATACCTGACCCCTGGAGAAGAGTATATAGACACTCATTAAACTGTGTTAGCAATTCTACAGGTTTAATATTTTTGAGATAAAAAATTGGGTGTGTTAGCAACAAAATCAAATGGAGACCCATCTAGAAACTTCCCTGGGCAGACAAAACCAGTCTAGTCACACAAGCAAAGCTTCTTTTAGCTTATTTTGCAAGACTAACTTGACCTGGGTCATTTCTGGCTTGTGCCTCTGGAAATCATGAGTGAAACTTAAACTGTTGCCTGAGGTAAATACAAAGTGACCCCTGGCCAATTCCCTATCATTTAACAAAAGCTTAATATTATAACCAATCACTGTGAAGAATAAACCACCACTGCTTTTTCACTAATAAGCTACTTCAGAACAATATACCCCTGAGCCTCATTCTACATGTTAGTTTGAATGCTCTTGGTTTGCAGAGTCTTTTTGGCATGTGCACAATAAACTTGTACTAATTACTACTTTGGTGACTCACTGGTTTTGCTTCTATTATTTCTAAACTTTTGACGAGAGAGATGCCTAGAAGTGGAATTGCTGGGCTATATGGTAACAGTATGCTAAAGTTTTGTTTTTTTTAAACTCCAAACTGTTTTTCCACAGCAACTGTACTATTTTACCTTCCCACCAGCAATTCATGAGCATTCCAATTTCTGCACATCTCCACCAGTACCTGTTAGTGTTCATCTTCCTTAACACAGTCAACAAAGGTCTGTCTGGTCAAAGCTATTTTTCCAGTAGTCATATACAGATGTGAGACATGAACATAAAGAAGGCTGAATGCTAAAGAATTGATGATTTCAAACTATGGTGATAGAGAAGACTCTTGAGAGTCCCTTGGATTGCAAGAAGATCGAACCTGTCAATCCTAAAGGAAATCAACCCTGAATATTCATTGGAAGGACTGATGCTGAAGCGCCAATACTTGGGCCACCTAATGTGAAGAGCCAACTCATTGGAAAAGACCCCAATGCTGGGAATGATTAAAGGCAAAAGAAGAGGGGCCAGCAGAGGATGAGATGGTTGGATGGCATCACTGACTCAATGGATATGAATTTGAGCAAACTCTGGGAGATAGCGAAGGACAGGAAAGGCTGGTGTGCTGTAGTCCATGGGGTCACAAAAAGTCAGACACAACCTAGCGACTGAACAACAGAAAGAGCCATCCTAGTGCTAACTCAGGGTGGTTTTGATTTGCATTTGCCTCATAGACTGATGATGCTGAGCATCTTTTCATATCCTTATTGGCCACTGGTATAGCTTGATGAAAACAGTTCAAAACGGGATCTTGATGATGGTCATACAACTTTGTAAACTTACTAAAAATCACTGAATTGTATCCTTATGTCAAGTGACTTTTATAGTACGTAAAGTATACTTCAGGCTTCCCTTGTGGCTCCTGGTGGTAAAGAATCCACCTGCCAACGCAGGAGACACAGAATCAATCCTTGGGTCGGGAAGATCCCCTGGAGAAGGAAATGGCAACCCACTCCAGTATTCTTGCCTGGGAAATTCCATGGACAGAGGAGTCTGGTGGGCTACAGTCCATGGAGTCACAAAAGAGACATGATTTATTGACTAAATAAGAACCACAAAGAATATTTCAGGGAAGTTTTTTTCTTAAGGAGAGGGAAATAAATCAGTCAATACCACTTCCGTCCCAGGAGAAGTCTACAAAGCACTGATAACAGCAGTGCCATGGTAGCTGTGTTCTCNGGCTACAGTCCATGGAGTCACAAAAGAGACATGATTTATTGACTAAATAAGAACCACAAAGAATATTTCAGGGAAGTTTTTTTCTTAAGGAGAGGGAAATAAATCAGTCAATACCACTTCCGTCCCAGGAGAAGTCTACAAAGCACTGATAACAGCAGTGCCATGGTAGCTGTGTTCTCACAGACACCAGTGATGCCACTGAGAGGAGTAACAAGGGGCATGCAAGCCGGGTCCCCAGGCCTGGGAGATGCAGGGGTCCAAGCTGACTCCCTCCCTCAGCCACGGTCGGTAGCAGGAGGGTCTCATCAGCTTCTAACTTCACAGGCATAAAGTTAGCTGCACACAAGTCCCGCTAGAGGGCAAAGGCTTAACCATGTTCAACAAAATCTTATGTCATCATCATAATACCTTGGGTTGAACGTATGCCATCACATATAAGTTGGGAGGCTGTGTGACCATCCTGAGCCCCATCTTTTTTAGTATTTATTTGTTTTATTTTTTATTTGTCTGCTTTACGTCTTAGTTGTAGTATGTGGGCTCTTTAGCTGCGGCATGTGAGATCTAGTTGTTTCCTGACCAGAGATCAAACCCGGGCCCCTCTCACATTGAGAACGTGGAGTCCTAGCCACTGGACCACCAGTTAACTTCCCTGAGCCTCAAGTATTCTCAAAGGAGAACAGTTTGACAAAAATGGTTAAAACCCTAGCATCACATAGTCCCAAGTTCAAGTCCTGCCTTTCACCCACTAGCCATGCGACCCTCATCACTTCTCTGAGCCTCACTTTCCTTATCTCTAAAGGGGGTATAATCAATGTACCTACTTTATAGGGTGATTGGAAGATAAAATGACACCATGCACATTAAATTCTGGCTCAGAGCTCAATAGATAACAACCACCATCATTTATTGAACTAGTACCTGGAAGGTGCTTGGAGCCATGCCTGGACATAGTAAGGGGAAATAAATCAGTAACTCAAGACTGACACAGTCAAGATCCTGACTCACATCATGGGCAGAATCAGGGAAGCAGGCTTCCCTGAGAGACTCTCATCCTAACAAGGTATGAGCCTGTCAGGTTGTCCTGCCCCCACCAGCACAGTACCTGCTTCACGGTTGTGATGTGCTGTGCTTAGTCACTCAGTCGTGTCTGACTCTTTGTGACCCCGTGGACTATAGCCCGCCAGGCTTCTCTGTCCATGGGGATTCTCCAGGCAAGGATCCTGGAGTGGGTTGCCATGCCTTCCTCCAGGGGATCTTTCCAACCCAGGGATCGAACCCAGGTCTCCCATATTGCAGGCAGATTCCTTACCATCTAAGCCACCAGAGAAGCCCAAGAATACTGGAGTAGGTAGCCTATCCCTTCTGCAAGGGACCTTCGCAACCCAGGAATAGAACTGGGTTACTGCTTAACAAATGCTGGGTGGGTGAGCAATGGCTTCTGATACAGACATAAACAGCAGCTAATGTTTCTGTCTTTCTCAGCACGTGTGGGGCAGTCTCCTGAGCTCATTTATTTCTCAACCACAGCCCCGCACGGCCGTCCATTTTACAGAAGAGACTGAGCTTCCGGCAGATAGAGCAACTTGCAGAAAGATATACACATTTACCAAATGCAGAGGTGACATTAGAACCAAATGGTATTGGACCCAAAACCACACAGGTCCCTTAACCATGGCACAGTGCTGGAGGCACCTCACTTCCTGTCCCCACAGTGTGTCAGGCAGACACACTCCATGAATCATGAGTCATTCAGAACCAAGAGCCATTTACCAGAACCTCCCCCTGGAGGTCAGAACCCACAGCCGACAATATGCTTTGAGCCCTATTTCCCTCCAAAGTTATGAGCTTACTGTCAAAACTCAAGACCTGGTCTGAGTTTCTCATGACAAAAGGACTCCCAAGTTATTCTCCTCACCAGACAGCTGCTGTTTCCTAGTTAATCTTTTTTTTAAATTAATTAAGTTATTTTAATTGGAGGATAATTACAGTATTGTGACGGTTTTTGCCATACATCAACATGAATCAGCTACGGATGTACATGTGTCTCCTATCCTCAACCCACCTACCTCCCTCCCTACCCCATCCCTCTGAGTTGTCCCAGAGAACCAGCTTTGAGTGCCCTGCCTCATGCATCGAACTTGCCCTGGTCATCTATTTTTGCTTCCTAATTAATTCTGACAGTGAGTGTAGACATTATGCACACACAGGGAAACAAAACCCCCTGAAAAAATTATTTTTCTTGAAAGTTAAAAGATCCCACTTCTACCCAGGGCTTTCATTTCCTCTCACTCAAGCGGCGATTCTATTAAAGCCAAATTACAGCACAGAAATGACTGTGGAGTGTACATCAGCAGATCAATTTATTTAATTAGCCCGGGTAATTATAGAGGAGTGAAAAATGCCTGGTGGTGGGAACGAACGCAGGGTGAATAGGAACTGGAGGGCGCTACACGTGTGCTCCCGGCCGGTGAGGGCTCTGCGGAGCAGGCTGCCTCCCCAGCCTCTGAGCGGCGCAGGCAGCAGCCATGGAACAGCTCAGCTTCCGGGGTCTCTGCCAGACTCAGAGATTCACAGCGGTGGTTTCCGAACCAGTCACAGGCTGGGAGGTTTTCTCTTCGTTCTTTCTGTCTTGTGATCAGAATACCCAAGGTCCACTCTCTTAACGAAATTTTAGGTGCACAATATAGTATCTATAGGCACCATGTTGTAGAACAGATGTCTAGAACTTACTCATCTTGTGTAACTGAAACTTTCTGCCCACTGAACAGCAACTCCCCATTCCTCCTCCCCCAGCACCTGGCAACCAGCATTCCACTCCATGTAACAGAAAGTGGGATCTGGCTCCTTGCCACTTAAAAGCCAATAAAGAGACAAGGTCAGTGGAAAGGAATGTTTGCTTTCTTTTGGAAACTGACAACCAAGTGGACATGAGAGGGCAGACTCACGAATCCGCCTGCCAATGCAGGAGACTTGAGTTCGACCCCTGGGTCAGGAAGACCCCCCCTGGAGTAGGAAACAGCAACCCACTCCAGTACTTTTGCCTGGGAAATCCCACGGACAGTCCATGGGGTCACAAAGAATCAGACAGGACTGAGCGACTAACAACACACAGACACACACACAGGTCCACTAACAATCAGTGGGCAAGAGGTTTTAGAGACAGAGGGAGGGGGTTACATGCAGAAACAACACACTCAGCTCTGACAGTCAACTTGAAATTGGTCATGCGGTGGCCTGACCAGTATCATCTTGATGGTTTTCAGTACAGTTAATCTTCAGTTCCAGCATCAGCTTATTCCCATCTCTTGAGGGCAGTTCTCAGAATTGTGGTGATTTCTGGGGCCGCATAGAGTCGGACACGACTGAAGCGACGCAGCAGCAGCAGCAGCAGCAGCATGTCACGGCTACAGTCTGGTCATCATGCAGTTAACTTCTTCCACCTGGTGGGGGTTCTAGTATCTATAAGGCGGTTTACAGGACATGACTCAGAATATTATCTATAGCCGTCAAAAGGAATAAAGGTCTTTGACTATCTGAAAGAGATGGGAATACCAGACCACCTGACCCACCTCTTGAGAAACCCGTATGCAGCTCAGGAAGCAACAGTTAGAACTGGACATGGGAACAACAGACTGATTCCAAATAGGAAAAGGAGTACGTCAAGGCTGTGTATTGTCACCCTGCTTATTTNCTGAAACTCCAATACTTTGGCCCCCTGACGCAAAGAACTGACTCACTTTAAAAGACCCTGAATCTGGGAAAGATTGAAGACAGGAGGAGAAGAGGATGACAGAGGATGAGATGGTTGGATGGCATCACCGACTCAATGGATATGAGTTTGAGTAAACTCCAGGAGTTGGCAATGGACAGGGAGGCCTGGTGTGCTGCAGTCCACAGGGCCACAAAGAGTCGGACACAACTGAGTGACTGAAATGAACTGAACTAGTGGGATTTTCCTAGGGGCAAGGGCCAGGACACATCTATAAAACCTTTACATCACTGACCTCAATTTCACCCATAAACTAGATGCTTCATGAATGTGTTCATTGATTATTACCAAAACTTTCTTCAGGAGTTGAGGAATGACAAATGTCAGCACTCCCAATTATGTGCCTGTGGCAGGCATCTCTAATATATCACAGAGTTCTTTCCCACTAAGCCTAGACACAGTCTCAGAATCCTTCTCAAAACAGCCTTCCAGGAAAACTTAACTAATAATAAAAGTTCATGCTTAAAGCAACATTTTTAGCACCATTATATGATCTCAATGATAGGAAGAAAAAGATTTGAAAATCATTACTCTGGTCCGATTGTCTCCCTCCACCCCACTTTTTAATACATAGTCTACTTAATAGTCTGAAGACAGTACATTAATGCAGCCACACAATGTACTCTGGGTTTATGGGCAAACACAGAAAACCCTGTATGTGGAAAATTGCCTTTTGTCATAATTCAGTCTAGAGTAAGTTAACCCTTTGCAGAAGAAATGCACTTAAAACAGAATACCAGGAAAAAGAAGGATAGATTAAAGCTCAGATTCCTTTGTTGTTGTTCAGTCGCTCAGTCGTTTCAACTCTTTGTGACCCCATGGACTGCAGGTCCTTCACTATCTCCCGGAGTTTGATCAAATTCATGTCCATTATTCTAAGGTAATTCAAATCTAGTCCCGTTTTGATTTAGCTGACACTGCTCACTGGGTAAACAAGTCATTTACCTTTCTCCGCTCATTTCTTAACAGCTTGAANTGACCCCATGGACTGCAGGCCCTTCACTATCTCCCGGAGTTTGATCAAATTCATGTCCATTATTCTAAGGTAATTCAAATCTAGTCCCGTTTTGATTTAGCTGACACTGCTCACTGGGTAAACAAGTCATTTACCTTTCTCCGCTCATTTCTTAACAGCTTGAAATTTAAATCTGGCACCACCCCCAAGGTCTGATGTGATTCCCAGGGTCACCTGAAATTTGGGGTATGGGTCCTCACCTTCAGCTTCCTATCATCCTACAGCTTCCTTGGGTCTTGTGGCTTCTTCTCAGTCCCCAGGCAAGGAGAGGTTTCCCACTTGGCTCCCAAAACATCCTTGTCTTAGCTTCAAGGCTCCACACTGGAAGGTTTGTTATCACCTCTGACCCATTTTCTCTGAGGACTGACTACCACGTCTGGCTCTAGCCTTTGGAGACATCTAAATTCTTCACCAAAAACTAACTTGAGATTGGTCTCTTAATGATCATTGCCTTTGTTAAGGTTATTTTAGTTGAAAGTGACAAATGTACACATAAACTGGTTTAAACTCACATTTTATTAATATATAACGGGATCTTCCCAACCCAGGGATTGAACGTGGGTCTCCTGTATTGCAGGCAGATTCTTTACAGTCTGAGCCACCAGGGAAGCCCAACAGTAATTATAACACACTAAATATTACAGTAACATCTCATCCAACCCAGTGGCAGGAGGAGCATACAAGACTCCAGGGAAAGCTGTCACCAAAGTTACTCTCACCATCTCTCTGGGATCAAATGACCTTAGTTTCCACTTCTCTCTCCAAGTCTCCTTCATCTTCTTTCTGCAAATCAGTTTTCCCCACCTCTCTCCTTGACAAGAAATACTCAACACACAGCTCTCAAGTTCACACAGAGAAGCAATGGTAGAAATTAACAAGCATGCCTAGTTCCCAATTATAAATCCCCAGGAGACAGAATGTGATTGGTCCAGATTTGGTCATGTGCTCATCTCTTATCCAATCAGCTTTGGCCAACTTTTTCTGCATGGAGAAAAAAAAATGACTACCAAGGCCTACCATGAGGTTTTCTGTTCTCAGAGAAGAGGAGCTGTTACCTGAGAAGACTCTTCAAAATGGGTTAGTAACAAGTACAGTGACCAGCACCATCATCTCCAAAGCCTCTCTGCCTATGTCACACTCTTTCCTTAAAAGAAGGCTATAAATTATTTATATTCTAAAAATGCATTCCCCCTTCTTGCCTTCCCAGTGATTCTATCTTCAGTCAGCAGGCCACTTCTGGTTCTCCACTATGTAGTCAGGCACAGAGCTCATGAGCCTAAAGAAAATTCCATCTCCTCCAGAATCATATTATCAATTCATCCATTAACTTATATAACAAAGGAGTAAGAGGATTCCCAAACCAGATACTCAAGGATATTTATTAGGCAAATATTTATTGAGTACCTAACTCTATGCCAGATAATGTTCTTGGAACCAGGCTACAACAAAACTAACAGAGATATTAGGTTGCATAGTCTGATGAGGGGCTATTTTTAATTTCTGCACTCACTTATGCAAGAAAAGAAAGCCATTAAAGGGTCTATAAACTAACACATGCATGCATGCTAAGTCACTTCAGTTGTGTCTGACTCTTTGTGACCCTATGGACTGTAGCCCTCCAGGTTCCTCTGTCCATGGGATTCCCCAGGCAAGAATACTGGAGTGGGTTGTCATGCCCTCCTCCAGGGGATCTTCCCAACCCACGGATGGAACCCACAGTTCTTATGCCTCCTGCATTGGCAGGGGGGTTCTTTACCACTAGCACCACCTGGGAAGTGCCCAAATAATCCATACACTTAGCAAATCGTTTTGTCTGCAAACATTCTGAAATCAGAATGAACTAGTTAAATCTGACACATGCACTCATCAATGTCCAGGAGCACTCCCCCACCCACCCCAGGAAAGGAGAATGATCTTTAGGAAAACTCACCATGACACATTTACAAAATAAAAAATACGTATCTTAAACACATCCCAATGGGCCATCATTCTGAAGTGGTAAAAGGAGAGTTTCTTCAGACCCAGTCAATAGCGCCGCCAGCCAAAGCCCAGTAAAGGGAGGTTCTTCATCNGGAGCACTCCCCAACCCACCCCAGGAAAGGAGAATGATCTTTAGGAAAACTCACCATGACACATTTACAAAATAAAAAATACGTATCTTAAACACATCCCAATGGGCCATCATTCTGAAGTGGTAAAAGGAGAGTTTCTTCAGACCCAGTCAATAGCGCCGCCAGCCAAAGCCCAGTAAAGGGAGGTTCTTCATCACTTGAGCCATCTGCTCCGTCTAAACCCTGGACTGTCGAGGCAGCTGCTCGCAGGCCAGCCATCTCCTCAGCTCTGCAGGGCGCTCCTCTGCTCCCCACCCACGGGGAGAGCAAATACAAGAGTCTGGCCGCCTTTCTGAAGCTGGGCTTGGAAGAAGCAATTAATTTGGTGCCTCTTAAATCTCCCTGCACTCCAGCAAGGAAGGTACTTATGGTTGTAGGACTCAGCCAGTAAGAGAAGAGAAGCCATCTCATACATCCCTGGTGGAAGGAAGAATCTATAAATCCATTAGCTCTGGCATCTGGGAAGATAAAGCAGTCTTTTAGAAAGCCGTGAGCATGTTTAAAGTCCACCTGAGAGTTGTGAGTAAAGGCAAGGCTGGCCCTGGAGCACATGCCTTTAGGAGAGGGGCCGACCAGTCCAAGCTCTGCCAGCTGCTGGAGACGGCTGTGCCCCACAGGAGGGTGAAACTCCTCTCTCAACTTCACAAATGAGCCATCACTGCCCGTCCCCACGGGCAGCCAAGCACACCTGCTTCACAGAGGAAGGTGAAGACAGAGGTTGCCTCCCTACCCGAGAAGCTGCAGGACCAGGGGTTAAGCTCTTCACAGTGCTCACCGATGACGGTCCACATGTATGGAGACCAACTGTGAGCATGGAGAAGGAATGGCACCTCCATGCATGATCTCATCCAGCCCTCAGAACAATCCCATAAGGGAAGTCTGGTGTCATCTCTGGTTCACAGATAAGAAAACTCGGCACTCAGAGGGGTGCTAGCTTGCCTAATGTCACACAGACAATAAAGAACAGTCTCCAGGACCTGTCTGAATTGAGAAACTGTACCCTGAGTCACTATCTGGAAATGCCCAGGAAGAAACGCCCATCTCCAGCCTCCCTTGTTAAGTCGCTAAGTTGTGTCTGACTGTTTGTGACCCCATGAACTGTAGTCTGCCAGGTTCCTCTGTTCCTCTTGCCTGGAATTTTCCAGGCAAGAATAACAGAGTGGGTTGCCATTTCCTTCTCCAGGGGATCTTCCTGATGCAGGGATAGAACCCACATGTCCTGCACTGGCAGGCAGATTCTTCACCACTGAGCCACCAGGAAAGTCCCCTAAGTCTTGCCCAATTCTGAGGTCTCAGTGCTGCCCCTCCTGTCAGAGAGTAGTAGCACAAGCATTCTGATCGTGGTTCTCAGGATCCCCAAGATAAATATCCAGCGTCTTAAAGGAAAGACAAGCCCTGACCCAGGAGAATGCAGCAATAAGAAGTTCACACATTGGGCCACACATCCTTGGGTTAACTCCTTTCTGTGGTACCTTGCGAAAGTCACTTAGCCTCTCTGAGCCTCAGTTTTCTCACCCGTAGAATGGGCCTAATGATAACCTATACAACCCAATCTTGCTGGGAGGGTTACATGAAACAAGGAATGCCAAGACCTTGGCAGAGTACCTGGCTTCAAGGAAGAGTTCATAGATGGTAAGATATTATCATCAACATCATGATCAACACTCTAGAATTTCCACAGTCTGAGGACACCCTATGAAAGGATCTACTCACTCACTCATGCAATAAACACCACTAAGTGCCAGGCAGTATCACTGAGTCCTCTGGACACAGCAATGACTGAAGAAGATGCAGGCTCTGCCCTCACCAAGTTTACCACCTAGTGGGGTGACCCACCCCAATAAAACACAAGCGTTTTTCCATTTTGTCTCCTAATCTGATCACTCTTGTACAATGGACAAAACGGAGGTAACAGCAAAGTCACTGCCATCAAGGTCTCAAATGACCAGGAAAACCAGCCCCACATTTCCCCTTCTTCAATCTAAACCCCTAGAACACCCAGGAGGCCTAGAGCTTCACCTCTGTCCCACTCCAGCAAGTCAACAACTCAGCCAACAAATACACAAAAAGACTAATGTCTGTGAAATATAGTGAATTCCCTTGAATCTGTAAGAAAAAAGGAATTTCTTTTTAAATGATAATAAGGTAAACTGGCAGTTTTAGGGGCTAGAAAACAACCAGAAAGGTAAGAAAGTTATAAATCCTGGTCTCACCAAGTTTGTGAGGAAAGAGACACTCCAAACAAAGTTGGTAAGAGCAGAAACTGAAACAACTTTTGGAACGCACTTTGACAGAGCTTATCAAAGGGAAATTGTACAAACCCTTTGATCTAGCAAAATAAGTCACTGGGTATCTATTCTATAGGAAAATTAAAAACAAGTGAACAAAACTATTCCTTCAGTGCTCGTCATTAGAGCCTCATTTATAATAGCAGAAACAAAACTTTAAAACAGGCTAATATTTACCAACAGAGGACTGGTAAAAAAAAAAAACTTTAATGTGTTTATTCACACAATGCAACACTATGCAGCTCTTTCCAAAAATGTGTCAAGTTCTTTGAGAAAGAANGTCTTAAAGGAAAGACAAGCCCTGACCCAGGAGAATGCAGCAATAAGAAGTTCACACATTGGGCCACACATCCTTGGGTTAACTCCGTGGTACCTTGCGAAAGTCACTTAGCCTCTCTGAGCCTCAGTTTTCTCACCCGTAGAATGGGCCTAATGATAACCTATACAACCCAATCTTGCTGGGAGGGTTACATGAAACAAGGAATGCCAAGACCTTGGCAGAGTACCTGGCTTCAAGGAAGAGTTCATAGATGGTAAGATATTATCATCAACATCATGATCAACACTCTAGAATTTCCACAGTCTGAGGACACCCTATGAAAGGATCTACTCACTCACTCATGCAATAAACACCACTAAGTGCCAGGCAGTATCACTGAGTCCTCTGGACACAGCAATGACTGAAGAAGATGCAGGCTCTGCCCTCACCAAGTTTACCACCTAGTGGGGTGACCCACCCCAATAAAACACAAGCGTTTTTCCATTTTGTCTCCTAATCTGATCACTCTTGTACAATGGACAAAACGGAGGTGACAGCAAAGTCACTGCCATCAAGGTCTCAAATGACCAGGAAAACCAGCCCCACATTTCCCCTTCTTCAATCTAAACCCCTAGAACACCCAGGAGCCCTAGAGCTTCACCTCTGTCCCACTCCAGCAAGTCAACAACTCAGCCAACAAATACACAAAAAGACTAATGTCTGTGAAATATAGTGAATTCCCTTGAATCTGTAAGAAAAAAGGAATTTCTTTTTAAATGATAATAAGGTAAACTGGCAGTTTTAGGGGCTAGAAAACAACCAGAAAGGTAAGAAAGTTATAAATCCTGGTCTCACCAAGTTTGTGAGGAAAGAGACACTCCAAACAAAGTTGGTAAGAGCAGAAACTGAAACAACTTTTGGAACGCACTTTGACAGAGCTTATCAAAGGGAAATTGTACAAACCCTTTGATCTAGCAAAATAAGTCACTGGGTATCTATTCTATAGGAAAATTAAAAACAAGTGAACAAAACTATTCCTTCAGTGCTCGTCATTAGAGCCTCATTTATAATAGCAGAAACAAAACTTTAAAACAGGCTAATATTTACCAACAGAGGACTGGTAAAAAAAAAAACTTTAATGTGTTTATTCACACAATGCAACACTATGCAGCTCTTTCCAAAAATGTGTCAAGTTCTTTGAGAAAGAAGGCTACAATACAATATATTGTTAGAAAAAGCAAATGGTGGAATAATATGGATAATACCAGCTTTTTTTTATAATTGTGTGTTATGTTGGCACAGAAAAAAAGTCTAGAAGGACCGTATAGAATTGTTAGAAATGGTTACTCTGACAAGTGGAATTTGCTGGAAAATAGGGCTGCCATCTATGGGGGTCACACAGAGTCGGATAGGACTGAAGTGACTTAGCAGCAGCAGCAGCAGGGATAACTTTTAGTTCTTACCTTCTACATTGCTGAATTTTTAATTACAAATTAATATGCAACAATCACAATTTGAAAAAATATATTTAGTAAATTTACTAAAAGCTATTGAATTGTACAGTTAAAATAGGTTAATTTTATGGTATATAAATCAGGGACTTCCCTGGTGGTCCAGCAGCTAAGACTCAGTGCTCCCAACACAGGGCGCCCATGGGCTTCCCTGGTGGCTCAAATGGTCAAGAATCCGCCTGCAATGCAATAGACCCAGGTTCAGTCCCTGGGTTGGGAAGACCCCCTGGAGAAGGGAATGGCAACCCACGCCAGTATTCTTGCCTGGAGAATCCCACAGACAGAGGAACCTAGCAAGCTATAGTCCATGGGATCACAAAGAGTCAGACATGACTGAGCGACTCACACATACACAGGTTCGATCCTTGGTCAGGGAACTAGATCCCACATGCCACAACGAAAGATCCTGCACATGGCAACAAAGATCCCACATGCTGCAACTAAGACCCACCACAGCCAAATAAATAAATATTTTTTAAAAAGAAATCACATGTGTGTTCAGCGTTCAATATTTACCAGTAATTATCATGTACTAGACTCTATTCAAGGGTTTAGGGGAAGAATAATAAATAAGACAGAAGCAAGCCTTGCCCTCAGGAAGCTTGTGTTGTCATGGGAAACCTTTCACTGTATTAAAATTATCTTCTATTATATTGTTTTATTCTATGTGCAGTCTTAGCTACATAAGATATATATTGGGAAATAAATAGGTATCTCTTAGGCACACGGCCATGCTTAGTATACTAGGACATAAGAAGACACAGAGGATAATAATCACATCTGACTCCTGAAAAGCACGTCTCAGTTCCCAAAGATTCCCTGACAACCCAGCAGGCATCCAGTAAGTAAGGCATCATCCCTGCTCACAACCTGGGGAGACAAATGCATCAAAGGTTGTGCCACTGAGAAGAGAAGAAAATCACATCCAAATTAGATGTCACCAGCACCGCCCAGGGAAATGCCAAGTGTGTGGCCCAGAGAACAAGCTCATCATGGACACAAGGACCCCAGGAAACC
The DNA here is from genome assembly GCA_006410615.1 of Neotragus moschatus. Taxonomy (NCBI): domain Eukaryota; kingdom Metazoa; phylum Chordata; class Mammalia; order Artiodactyla; family Bovidae; genus Neotragus; species Neotragus moschatus. The sequence goes on along the minus strand of SJYA01002943.1, from coordinate 130,580 downwards.
TCAGGGGAGGAGGCTCAGGGGCTGAGAGGGGTCTGTCCCAAGGGGAATGAAAAATTACGTCTGTCCTGGAACAAAACACATGGAAGGCCTCACATTCAGACTTTTTATATCGGATCCAAGTTCGATTATACGCAACCACCAAGATCAACAGTGTTGAGAGAAAAAAACGATTTCATCATCCAACCTTAACCTGTGTCCTGTTGCCAGACCACACTCTGAACTGACTTTTCCTTAGGAACCACAGAATTACACTGTAAGGAGAACAGTTGATTGTGTGCATGTGTGAGCGTGCCAGAAGTTTAACTTAAAATACACCATAGTTTCTTTAATCCCATTTAAAACTTATTTCTTCTCCTTCCTTCCATCTCTCCTTCTTTCCTCCCTTTCTTCTTCTTCATTAATTTACTAGAATCCTCCAAACCTAGACATGGTCCAGACACTTTTATTCGTGTGTTTGTTTTGCTCAATCATGTCCGACTCTTTGCAAACCCATGGGCTGGCTGTAATCTGCCAGGCTCCTCTGTCCATGGGAATTCCGAGGCAAGAATATTGGAGTGGGTTGCCATTTCCTCCTCCAGGGGATCGTTACCAATTTCTCTACCACAGAGCCACCTGGGAAGCCGGGCCCAGACACTGCCTGACCCCTGTGAGAAGCTCTAGACCTGAGTCAGCCCTCGAGAGGGGAGGACACACGCTTAGGGACTTGGCTCCTCCCTGAGGAGCTCTAGGGGCCCTGGAGGCATTTTTGCATCTTTGGAACTTCTAACCAAAACCAGAGGAGTCAGAGAAGGGGTAGATCCAGTGAGAAGCATCTGTTTCATTGTCTACATAGTCAGGGAATCAGCAAACTCATCCTATGAACGGCCAGACAGGAAATACTTCAGGCTCTGACCAGCTGGTGTATGTGTCAATCACTCAGCTCTACCTTGGACTTGAAAGCAGTCATACATGACGTGCAGATGAATGGGTGGTGTGGTTGTCTTCTAATAAAACTTTATTTTTACCAAATGGTCTATCAGATCAAATTTGACTCGCATATCATAGTTTGCCAACCCTTGTGTTTAATGCTCAATTTAACCTTTTCAATGTGGTTTACTGAAAGAAAGCCTGTCTCTACCTGGCCTCTCAGAAACAGGAAGTAATAGTGCTAGTTTATTTACACCCACCTGGGGGTCAGGCCATAACTATAAAGAGGTTGATAACAAAGGGCAGGTAACACACATAGAAATGAGCCTCTCCGGGATTCCCTGGCAGTCCAATGGCTCAGACTCCACACTCTCACTGCTGAGAGCCCAGGTTCACTCGCTGGTTGGGGAACTAAAATCCCACAAGCCTCACAGCAACAGCAAAAAAAAAAAAAGAAAGAAATGAGACTCTGGATGATCTTAGAGGTAAATTAAAGGCATCTTATATTAGTTTGATTAAATAGTTACAGATTAATTCTCCCCTCCCCTTGATATTCTTATTTGTTACATTTCATTGCATCTATGATGTCGTCGGTTTTAAAATGCAGTATTATTTTAGGAACCATCAAGAGAGACAAAGCGCTGACAATTAGACTATGACATGTCACCGTGATTTGAGACACATATATATAAAAATGAAGGGGGTGGCAGAGCATCTTAGAAGCACTGAAATATGGCACATTCTTCCTTGAATACAAATTTAGTGACCTAGGCTTACATCTTTTTCAAACAGCTTTACTGAAATATATTAATAATTCATGTACCTTACAAGTCACCCCTCAAAGTGGAAGATTCAATGGCTTTTAGTATAGACACAGATTTATGCAACCATAATCACAACCAATTTTAGGATGTATTCAATGCCCATACTCCATACTCCTTAGCCATCACTTTCCAATCGCCCCATACCCCTAGTCCTTGTTGCTGTTTGTTGTTTTTAGTCGCTCTTTCACGTCTGACTCTCTGCAACCCCATGAACTGTAACCCACCAGGCTCTTCTGTTAAGGGATTTTCCAGGCAAGAATATTGGAGTGGGTTGCCTTTTCCTCTTCCAGGGAATCTTCCCAATCCAGGGATTGAACTCGCATTTCCCGTGCTGGCAGGGAATTCTTCACCACTGAACCACGTGGGAAGCCCACACTTAGCCCTAAGCATCCACTAGTCTCCTCTCTCTCCATTAACTGATGAATGAATAAATATAAGATGATGAAATACTATTCAACCATGAAAAGAGATAAAATTCATACATGCTACAAATGGAAGAACCCTAAACACACGATGCTGAGTGAAAGAAGCCAGATGCGAAAGGCCACGTGGCGTATGATTCTACCTAGATAAGACGTCCTGGAGAAGGGAATGGCAGCCCACTCCAGTACTCTTGCCTGGAGAATCCCATGGACAGAGGAGCCTGGTAGGCTGTAGTCCATGGGGTCACAAAGAGTTGGACACGACTGAGTGACTTCACTTTCACTTTTCACTTTCATGCACTGGAGACGGAAATGGCAACCCACTCCAGTGTTCTTGCCTGGAGAACAGGGACAGCAGAGCCTGGTGGGCTGCCATCTATGTGGTCGCACAGAGTCAGACACAACTGAAGCTACTTAGCAGCAGCAGCAAAGATGTCCAGATGCATCTCATTTTTTGTGTACTCAATCCCAAACTAAATTCTACAACAAGAAACAGTTATAGAGCCATGACATCATATATGCCACTTACTGGTTCAGAATCAATCTATAGCCTGCGAAGAGAAAATGAACGCTATAGTAAACCTCNACACAACTGAAGCTACTTAGCAGCAGCAGCAAAGATGTCCAGATGCATCTCATTTTTTGTGTACTCAATCCCAAACTAAATTCTACAACAAGAAACAGTTATAGAGCCATGACATCATATATGCCACTTACTGGTTCAGAATCAATCTATAGCCTGCGAAGAGAAAATGAACGCTATAGTAAACCTCAGTAATGAAAGTAACAGAAGGCACTGAAGGGTGCAGGAGAGGTGGAAGGGGATGAGAAACACTCCTTTCCTTGCCTTGCCTAGTGCAGAGTCAATAAATACTGCCTGGTGTTAATAAAAAAAAAAAAAAAAAAAAAAACCACTGTGTTGTTTCAAGCTATAAAATTAATCATTAGAAGAGAGAGAGACCACGTGCCACAACTGGAGAGTTCATGAGCCGCAAAGGAAGATCCGACGTGATACAACAAATATCCCTCGTNTAAAAATACAAAAAAAAATGCCCAGATAAAAAAAAAAAAAAAAAAAAAAAAAAAACCACTGTGTTGTTTCAAGCTATAAAATTAATCATTAGAAGAGAGAGAGACCACGTGCCACAACTGGAGAGTTCATGAGCCGCAAAGGAAGATCCGACGTGATACAACAAATATCCCTCGTACTGCAAGTGAGACCTGATGCAGCCAAACAAACAAACTAAAAGAAGAAAAAGAGAGATAAATATGGGGATGGGAGGAGACGTATAGGACAGGGCATGAGCTAAGGCTATAACTTTCATTCATTTATTCCTATTCATTGCATTCATTTCACAAATATTTATCCTGAGTTGAAGGCACAAGGTGCAGGATCAGTTAAAAAAATTAATGATAAAGAAGTAGGAGTATAAGCATAGTTTAGACCCACAGAGGGGACCTCCAGAACAAGTAAAAGCAGAAGGGGTTAAAAGCAATTACTGAGGAGTAAGATGATGGCTGGAGAATGTACAGGTGGATGAAAGGGGCATTTTACTTTCAATTTTTTCACTCCTCCATATCATTTGAGTTTTTATCACCATCTATAGGTTTTATTGTTATAATAAAAAAGTACATTTATACATATACTATTAAATATGTAGTAACATATAATTATATGGAATAATTATAATATATAATTATACATTCTACAATCATTAATTATATAATAAATTTCTTTGGATCTTAAATGCTTTTCTGGCTTTTCAAAGCCTCCTGTTAAGAAGATGGAGAAGGAAATGGCACCCCACTCCATTACTCTTGCCTGGAGAATCTTGTGGATGGAGGAGCCTGGTGGGCTGCTGTCCATGGAGTCACACAGTCAGACATGACTGAAGCGACTTAACATGTTAAGAGGAAAACGCTCCTGAATCAGGTGACAATCTGTGTCATGTGCGTCTTCGGCCATTCAGTCATGTCTGACTGTTTATGATCCTGTGGACTGCAGCCCGCCAGACTCCTCTGCCCATGGGATTTCGCAGGCAAGAATACTGGAGAGGATCGCCATTTCTTCCTCCAGGGGATATTCCCAACCCAGGGATTGAACGTGCATCTCCCGCATTGCAGGTGGATCCTTTACCACTAAGCCATCCAGGAAGCCCCAAGTGTTATCAGGTAATACCTAAAAGTGCCTCGGCTCAAAAGGAGCCAAAAGAAAGGTGGAGATTTGCAGGAGTCAGACACAAGAAGGAGAAAGGACATCCCAAAGACACCCTGCTCCCAAGTCCATTTGATAAAGTCTGACCCTGGTTTGCGGTTACTTTGAGCATTTACTTTATATTCAGAAACCTAAAATCCCTCCCCTAGGACCTGACATCATGGGGCGGAAAGTAAGAGTTCCCACCTGAAGGTTACAGAGGTGTTTTGATGGAAGGGAAGAATTTGTAGATCCCATTGGAGTAACAGGGTGGTACTCAGAGTAGCCATGATTATAGCCCAAGGGTCAATGGCTCCTCTTTGCAGGTGGATGTCTCCTCAGTGACTCCCCAAAGGCCATCACCTGAGCTGCTGAGAGCCTGTGATGGATTGCAGTCACAGCTCCAACTCTTCATCCTGTCCTGCGGCCGCACCTCTTGGCCATGGCTTTGTAGCTTCTCTCACTAAAGAGAGTGAAGCTTATTTCTCCACCCTTGTCTTGAGTTTGGCCATGTGACTGGCTTTGGCCAATGAAATGTCACCAGATTTGATGTCACCAAGGCTTGAAAAGAGTTAATGTGACTGGGCTCTGCTACTACCATGAGAAGTACATGCCAGGGCTAGTCTACTGGCTCCAGAACAGCCCAGGGGACAGGCAAAGGTGTGGAACAGAACAAATCCCCAAGCCAAGCCACATCTGGATGACCTCACCCCTACTGGACCTTCACATGCATGTGGGAGGAACTGGAATCAAGGCATGGCCTCTCTTTCTCTCTCTGGGGTCACATAGCCTCATCTCTACCTGAGTTTCACGTCTCCGCCTCTGATTCCTGGATGTAGGAATCTGATTGGCCCAGCTTGAATCTGGTGGCCAGTCTTGGGCCAATCAGCTGACAGGCGGTGGGCCTAAGCAGCCAGCTGGCAGCTCAGCACAGCCTGGGAGCAGATAGGACTAAGAAGAGCCAGATGTTTCTGTTACACCTGCCATGTGCAGATGTGGGGCTTGTGGACCTGAGAAATTATGTTTGACTGAATTAAATAGCTTAGAAATTCAGAATCACATTTATTTAGATCCTGAACAGTATTACAAGAATCTGATTGGTATTTATCACCTTTATTTAAAAACTGGGGCTTCCCGGATAGCTCAGCTGGTAAATAATCCACCTGCAATGAAGGAGACCCCGGTTTAATTCCTCGGTCAGGAAGATCTTCTGGAGGAGGGGTAGGCTACCCACTCCAGTATTCTTGGGCTTCCCTTGTGGCTCAGCTGGTAAAGAATCCACCTGCNTAAAAACTGGGGCTTCCCGGATAGCTCAGCTGGTAAATAATCCACCTGCAATGAAGGAGACCCCGGTTTAATTCCTCGGTCAGGAAGATCTTCTGGAGGAGGGGTAGGCTACCCACTCCAGTATTCTTGGGCTTCCCTTGTGGCTCAGCTGGTAAAGAATCCACCTGCAGTATGGGAGACCTAGGTAAAACTAGCCTGCATACTTCAAAGTTATTAATGTCAACTGGTTTGACCAATAACCACTGTTTGAGCCTTACCATTAAATTTTGTAACTAACAAAAATAAATAAGTAGTCTAGTAAAAGCTCTGTGGTCTGGGTCTCTGGGCATTATCAATTATTTGCCATCAAGACAGTTTTCTTTGAAGGCACTGTGTTAATTTGCTAGGACTACCGTAATAAAACATCACAGGCTTGGGGCTTAAATAACAGACATTTAGTTTCTCACAGTTCTGGAAGCTGGAGGTTCAAGACTAGGGTATCAGCAGGGTTTTTATGANTCAATTATTTGCCATCAAGACAGTTTTCTTTGAAGGCACTGTGTTAATTTGCTAGGACTACCGTAATAAAACATCACAGGCTTGGGGCTTAAATAACAGACATTTAGTTTCTCACAGTTCTGGAAGCTGGAGGTTCAAGACTAGGGTGTCAGCAGGGTTTTTATGATGAGACCTCTCTCCTTGGCTTGTAGACAGCCACCTTCTCGCTGAGTCGTCACACCATCTTCCCTCTGCATGTGCCTCCCTGGTGCCCCTACGTGTCCATATTTCCTCTTATGATGACACCAGTCAGATTGGCTTAGCGCCAACCCTAACAGCCTCCTTTTAACTCTACTACCTCATCAAAGGCCCTGTCTGCAGATACAGGCACACTTGGACCCTGGCTCAGGAGTTGGAGCGTCTACATATAAATTAGGGAGCTTGAGGGGGGAACACATTCAGCCCATCAGGCTCTAATTTAGCTGAGGAATCACTGGTCCTGGTGCCTGACTCCTAACCAACGTCGGGCTGTGTTTGCCTACTTTCTGGTCCCCATTCAGGGCCTTCAGCTCTTCTAAAATCTCTCTCCCCAGCCCATAGGAATCTCCTCATTCCTAGATACAACAACAGGCAGGAAGATGGAAACCCAGGGAAGGATGACACCATTCCTAAGCTTTACTTCCGAGCATTCTCAGTCACAGACCACAGCAGCTTAGGAGGAGTTTTAACTATGGATAAAGCTGCCAGTGGCTTTATGAGGGGTGCTAGGAAGGAAATTATCTTCTTGGATTTCATTTTGGTTTAATGAGTTTAGAGACTCTTGTTCTGCAAAGTAGGGCAGCTCACAGCTGAGACCAGGGATTTGGGTAGGGGGACGCAGCTCTGCTGTTTCCAAAGTTAGGAGGCTTGCACCCCTGCATAGGGCGGGGAGGTGGTGGGGGAGGGTGTCTGCCAATCAGGGTCCCAGAAACCAAATGAGAAGGCCGGGGTATTTCTGAGGGCTAAAATTAAGCAGTGACAGCTGCAACGTTAACATTCGCGTGTTTCAGAGCCAGGCAGTGTCAAGACTTGAATTAAACCAGTGAATGCTCTTTTAATTGGACCCAGCTTGAGATGATTCTGATCATTTCCTGGAACCAAAAGCTTATGTCCTATTTTAAACTCGGACTCTTAAGAAAGTGGTCTTCAAACTTCCTCCAACTTCAGGGTCCTTCGTAACCACCCAGGAAGCTGTGGGACATGCAGATTCCCCATGTCCCCAGGCCCCACCCCACCCAGGCAGGCCCAGATTCTGCAGACTGGGGCAGGATCTCATTAGCACTAGAGCAGGGTCTCATCCCTAACTCCTAAAGGAAATCAGTACTGCATATTCATTAGAAGAACTGATGCTGAAGCTGAAGCTCCAATACTTTGACCACTTGATGCGAAGAACTGACTCACTGGTAAAGACTCTGATGCTGGGAAAGATTGAAGGCAGAAGGAGAAGGGGATGACAGAGGATGAGATGATTGGATGGCATCACTGGCTTGATGGACATGAGTTTGAGCAAGTTCCAGGGGTTGGTGATAGAGAAGCCTGGCGTGCTGCAGCCCATGGGGTCACAAACAGTCAGACATGCCTGAGCAACTGAACTGAATGATGTAGGGGGTCCATAACCCAGACTTTCAGAATCTCAAGATGAAAACTTATTCAACAACTACTCAGAATCTGCCATCCCCAGTCTTCCATAAGGAACAGTAAACGTTCTTCTCCTGGATCAGGCTCCTGTCCCCAGCATTTCCTATTCCTTGCCCTCCTTTGACTTTTCCCACAGCACGTAATCACTCTCCAACATACTTCAACAATCAAGGTCTCCCTGCTTCAGAATATCTGCTTCACAAGGCAGTGATTTTTTTGTATTTGTTCACAATGGCACCCTCAGTTCCTCGCACAGTGCCTGGTACATGATACTCTCTTGACATTGCTAGATGAATGAATTAATTAATATCTGAGTCCATGCTGTGCTTTCTGCTGATATACAATATTAATCACCTAGATGTCTGATATTAAAATGGAATTAGCAGACAGTGCCTAACAGGCAGAAAACTTTCTTGTATCAATATTTTCCCTCCCCCATCTGCTGCCAGGCACCATCATCATCAAGGCTGTACAGTTCTGAATTAACAGACTGCTTCGAAACATTTCTCTTTTTAATGGAGATGGATTGCCTTTGCTAAACAGACATGCCTACAGATGTCATCAGAGCCATACCCCTCTGAAACTTGGCCAGGAAGAGTGAGGGCCGTCTGCCTTTCGTTTTCTGTGATGTATGGTCCAGAATTGGGGTGGAAGGCCTGGACATCAGCAGGTCTGTCTAGTCACGGCCAATTTCGAATGCCAGAGAAGAGGGAAAGTACTTATTGAACAAATAAATGTAACAGAAACATTGTCCTTCTGAGTTCCTATAATTTCTCCCTATTTTCAGCTGTGTAAGTGAGGCTCAAAGTGCTCAGAAGGGACTTAGAAAATTACTTTGTTATTGTCAGTGCTGATAAGACCTTTGTGTAAGCCTCTCTAAGTCTGTCTGGTGGGAGAATGACCTGACTTCCGTGTCTATGCCAAGGCTTATAAATTTTGAGACTCTGCTAGTCACATTCTCCCTCCCTGAATTTAAAATATCCCAGGACCCAGGAGGCCCCGCACCAGAAGCAGAGTGAGCCTTGGAAAATAAAAAATGGTTAAAAAGGGATTCAGAGATGCTATACCACGGCTATCAGAGTAACTAAAATAAAAGATACTGACAGGGGCTTCCCTGGTGGCTCAGTGGTGGGGAGTTTGCCTGCCAATGCTGGAAACACAGGTTCGATCCCTGGTCCAGGAAGATCTCACATACCATGGAGTAACTAAGCCCGTGTGCCACAACCATTGAGTCTGTGCTCTAGAGCCTGGGAACTGCAGCTACTGAGCTCACACACCCTAGAGCCCATGCTCTGCAACAAGAGAAGCCACTGCAATGAGAAGCGCACACACCACAAGGAAAAGTAACCTCCCCTCATTGCAACCAGAGAAAGCCTGCACAGAAGACACAGCACAGCCAAAACTAAATAAATAAAATTATTTTAAAAATAAATACGAAGTGTTGACAAAGATGCAAAACAGCTGGAACTCTTATACATTGCTGATGGGAATGTAAACCAATACAGCCCCTCTGGAAAACAGTTTGGCATCTCTTATAAAGTTAAATAGGCACTTACAATGGGACCTAGCAATTCCACTCTTAGGCATTACCCTAGGGAAACGAAAACTTATGTTTATACAGGAACTCGAACATGGATGTCTTAAAACAGCTTTATGCACAATTGCCGAAGATTGGAAAAAACGCAAATGAGTTTCATCAGGTGAATGGATTAAACTATGGTACATCTATCTGTGAACACAACACAGCAATAAGAAGAAATTAGGGATATAGTCAACAACGTAAGTGTATCCCAAAGGTGTTATGCTTATGAAAGAAGGTAGTCTGAAAAGGTTTACATATTATATGATTTCATTCTCAAAAAGTCAAAACTACAGGGACAGAAAGATTGGTGGTTGTCAGAGGTCACGGCTGTGGGAGAGTGTGTGGCTACAAAGGGGCGGCCCTAGGAAGTCTGGGACATGAGGGAACTATCCTGCATCCTGACTGAGGTGGTGGCTACATGAATCTGTGCATGCATTAAATTATATAGAATGATACACCCTCCCCCAAAAAAGTAAATTTTACTGTGCACTAATTTTAAAACGAAATAAAAATGAATGTGGTAGAAAATTTACTGGATTGGACTAAATTTAGTTTTCACACAACTGTGCAAGAATAGGAGCTTGTCAAATAAAAGTGAGTACAGATACATAGAATCAAGTGAGTCTCATGTTCCCACGTGTCAGAGCCATGACTGCAAATCCTACCTTTGCTAAGCAGTTGGGAAAGGGGTGGGGGGAGGATATCAAGCTCCTGCCACTGGTCCAGGACCTGGGTGCTGAACAGAAAGGCTCCGCACCCAGCAAAGAGACTCGACAAGAGAAGAGGCATGTGCGTGCAGATCTGCCAGGGCTCCACGACCCACTCCTTGTCATGGCAAAGGGACTTGCGTAACAATGAAACCATGAGCCATGCCGTGTAGGGCCACCCAGAATGGACAGGTCACAGTGGAGAGTTCTGACAAAACACGGCCCACTGGAGGAGAGGATACCAAACCACTCCAGCATTCTTCCTGCGAGAACCCCATGAACAGTACGAAAAGGCAAAAAGATATGACACCAGAAGATGAGCCCACCAGGTTGGAAGGTGTCCGCTATGCTACTGGGGAAGAGTGGGGAAACAGCTCCAGAAAGAATGACACACCTGAGACACACCTGCCTCACCCAAGACAGGGTATATAGGAAAGCGCTTCGAAAATGTAATGTGATGGGATCCACAAAGATAATATATTATCTATCAGCATCAAGATCCAGATGCTGGGAAAGACTGAAGGCAAGAAAAGGGGATGACAGAGGATGAGATGGTTGGATGGCATCACTGACTCAATGGACATGAAAGTCAAAGTGAAGTCACCCAGCTGTGTCCGACTCTTTGCGATCCCATGGACTATAGCCTACCAGGCTTCTCCATCCATAGGATTTTCCAGGCAAGAGTACTGGAGTGGGTTTCCATTTCCTTCTCCAGGGGATATTCCCAACCCAGGGATTGAACCTGGGTCTCCCACATTGCAGGCAGACGCTTTACCCTCTGAGCCACCAGGGAAGTCCTCGATGGACATGAGTTTGAGCAAATGCTGGGAGGTGGTGGAGGCGATGGAAGCCTGGAGTGCTGCAGTTCACGGGGTCACCAAGAGTCGGACATGACTTAGTGACCGAACAACATCAGCATCACAAGACTCAGCGCCCAGTGAAGGGGTTCGGACTAAACCAAACCAGAGCTTGCACACCATCCTGTCTGGTGCCTCCCACTCACTCGTCCGGAGTCTGTGGGGATCCCGGTGATAGCAGGTCTTCACAGGGCCAGGCTGCACGTGAGTGGCTCAGGCAGGATCAGGGTCTGCAGAAATGCTGAAGCTCATCAGCTGGCTTCTGAAGCCCCGGTTGGCTTATTAACATACATATAACTGAATTTTACTTTTCAGGGCTTCCAGCACAGCCATACTAATGAAGCTATTGCTTTAAAAGTCCACCTCCTCTGAAATATCTAATTAATCTGATGCTCACAAAGGTGCACAGAACAATGCATCTGCCGAGCCCAGTGGGGCGGAGAGAACGAGGCAAGGCTGCTGACGCAGGGACAGATGTTTCGGGGGCCAGGGGACCTGATGATTAACGTGAGTGAGGCGGGAGGGAAGGGCCGGTGCAACAGTGTTTTTCAAACTGCAGGCCATGACCCATTCTCAGATCATGAAATCAATTCAGTGGGTCACGACCACCAGCTCTTATTAATTAAAGGGAAAAATAGGAAGGGGGCGAGAAAGGAATGTGAATTAGGTATAGTAAAGGTAAGTACTGTGTGAAATCACACCCTATATACACCTATATATACATGGACTGGCTTCCCAGGTAGCTCAGTGGGTAAAAACCTTGTCTGCAATGCAGGAGATGTATCCCTGGGTCAAGAAGATCCCCTGGAGGAGGGCATGGCAACCCACTCCAGTATTCTTCCCTGGAAAATCCCATGGACAGAGGAGCCTTGCGGGCTACAGTCCATGGGGTTACAAAGAGTCAGACATGACTAAGCGACTGAGCATACAGACACAGATGTGTTTCTAATAATTCACATGTACACACACGCGTATATAGCCGTTGGTCGTGTGCCAAGTTTGCTCCAAATGTTTCAAGAACATTAAACCCTTTCATCCCTATAAGGTGGGTATTCCTATTACATTTCGTGGCTCAGGAAATTGAGGCACAGAGAGGTAGAATGACATGCCCAAGGACACCCAGCTAGCGGATGGGGATTCAAGTCCATCTGACTTCAGAGCTCAGCTCCAGGTCCCCAAGGACACAGTTCAGGAGAGAGGGCCACCTGTGCACGCTGGAATAATAATAGCTAGCAATAGCCGCTACCATGGGAATGTGATTCCTACTCTGGCTGTTCTCCTTGCATTGCCACATCTAACCCGCAAACTAAATAAAATGAGGAAGGCGCTATTGTTACCCTCATTTTTCATAGCATAAACAGAGGGTCAGAGGGGAAAACGAAGTGATTCACCCAAGGTCACAGAGCTAATAAGTGAAAGAGCCGGAGGAGGATCTGAGCTGATCCTCGAAGGATGGGGTAGATCTAGACACTCAAGTGTCCCTGCTACACATAAGCTCTCTGAGAGAACAAAAACTCCTGAGCAGAGCTTTTCTGACATGCTGCGAGCCTCTCCGCTTGAAAGGGACGGCTCAATTGGAGACCGGCCTCACTGGGGGAGTGAAGGATGCTTCCCAAGACAGGAGCGGTGCCGTGGAGAAAAACAGCTAGACGCTGAAGTGAGCTGCCACCACTCACACCTCCCAGGGAGCCCAGCCCAGCACCAGATTGAAGGCTCACCTACCCCCAGCCCCTAAGTGTGCCTGCACGCACACACGTGAAAGCTCATCCAGCTCTGCCGTCCCCAGCAGCAGTGCACACTTGGTTGAGTTACAGTTGTACCTGATGGGAGATCTGAGAGACGCCTTCCACCATCTACCCTTTTGGNGACAGGAGCGGTGCCGTGGAGAAAAACAGCTAGACGCTGAAGTGAGCTGCCACCACTCACACCTCCCAGGGAGCCCAGCCCAGCACCAGATTGAAGGCTCACCTACCCCCAGCCCCTAAGTGTGCCTGCACGCACACACGTGAAAGCTCATCCAGCTCTGCCGTCCCCAGCAGCAGTGCACACTTGGTTGAGTTACAGTTGTACCTGATGGGAGATCTGAGAGACGCCTTCTACCATCTACCCTTTTGGAGCTTTTTCTACTGCTTCTGGTTGTTTTTATTATATTTTTTCCTTAGAAGCTCCCAGAGCTGGGGGGGGGTTGGGGGGTGCTCTTTGTTAAGGGCAAAATCAGATCAGGAAATTTTAGTGTAGAGCCTGAGCTTCAGAATCAGATGTGCCAGGATCCAGGCCCCACTTATGTTCTGGGGCTGGGGGTCATATGCTTCACCTTTCTAAGCCTCAGTGTCTTCCTCTGTAAAATGGGAATAACCCAGGACCCACAGCAGATGGCAGATATGGTGGTGAAGCCAGAGAAAGCCTACGAAGAGCTTTAGCAGGGTGGCTGGACACAGGACGCTCCGTGGGCGATCAGTGATTAGCATCCACATCAGGAAGCTTAACCAGGTGTGAGGTCCCTGCTGCCTTCTGCAGAGGTCACCCTGGGGGAAGTCAGGCCCAGAACCTTCATCCGACTCTGGTCACTGCACAGAGCAGCACGTTGTGCAGATTCCCTTCTGTTTCCAGTGATCCAGGTTCCTGCTCACCCAAACCACCACCGGGAGTCCCAGGTGTGGCTGGAGGACCAGGTGTGGTAACCACTACTTCTGTTATCTGTTGCAGAATAACGCACCACCCCAGAACCTAGCAGCTTAAAGGAAAAGACGATCTCTGATTTCTCACTACTTTAATCCAGTGATTATCAACCACTGTTGGGCTTCCCTGGTGGCTCACATGGTAAAGAATCTGCCTGCAGTGCAGGAGACCAGGTTTGATCCCTGGGTTGGGAAGATCCCCTGGAGAAGAGAATGGCTACCCACTCCAGTATTCTTGGAAAATTCCATGGACAGAGGAGCCTGGACGGCTACAGCCCATGGGGTCACAAAAGAATCAGACACAACTGAGCAACTAACACTTTCACTTTTTCATCAACCCGTGGCAAGCTTGCCCCCAGCCCTCCAAGTCCTGGGACTTCAGCAGTGTCTGGAGGCACTTTGGCCTGGGGATTGTTACGGACGTCTAGTGGGTAGGGGCCAGGAGTGCCGCTCAACATTCTGTAATGCACAGGACAGCTCCCATGATGAGGATGATGTGATCCCAAATGTGGAGAAACTATGTCCAGTCAAAATGCATCCAGTCCCCAGTGACTGGTCACAAACAAGTACAGTTTCTCTGTGATCCAAGACCCAGGATCAGCATCTGAGAATCAAAACCTCTGGCCACGGACAGAAGGCCCCTGGAGCCACAGTGATGAACCAGAGACAGAGCAGCCCCTGAAGCAGCACTAGGGAGGACAGTGTAACAGGGGGCTCAGCCGTACATTCACACCCCAGAGCCCCAGAGCCCGGTCATGCCCAGAGCTTCCTGGTGACTCCCTGGAGTCCCCAGCCCACTCTATCCAACGCCTGGGCCATCAGGCTGTGGCCCCACTATGGAGAGGCTCCAGGCCACTTCCTGGCAGTTACACAGAAAGAGCCATGACTATACCTGCCCAGAAGCATCATTCCTGAGTCCTCTCTAGATAGAGTCGGAGCTAAGGCATGTTGGGGCACCTCCCTCCCTCTCTCTCAAGACACATTTCACAGGCGCTCCAACAAAAAGTATGGCAGACTTGGTGTCTGTGAGACGTGATGAGTTTTATGGAGACTCTCGAGCCCCATAAAAGACTTCCAAGAAAAATAAAGGAGTCTTTGGAGGGCCTTGTTCTTGGACCTACTGCTTTCTATTCTGGGCTTTCTGTAAACTCCAGCAAAGCACTGAACTTGCTCAGCATAATCGCTCCTGCTCTGAATAGATACTGGTCGCTCCCTACCCACAATGATGCATTTTCCACTCCGTGCCTTTGCCTGAATGCCATCCCCACTCACCTGTAGGGGTTTCCCAGGCAGCACTAGTGGTAAAGAACCCTCCTGTTAATGCAGGAGACATGGGTTCGATCCCTGGGTCAGGAAGATCCCCTGGAGAAGGGAATGGCAACCCACTCCAGTATTCTTGCCTGAAGAACCCCCAACAGAGGAGCCTGACAGTCCTTGGGGTTGCAAAAGAGTCAGACACGACTAACTAAATAACAACAACTCAGTTCAGGCACCATCTCCACCTCAGAACCTCTAGAATTGACTTTCCCCTGTGCCCCTAGAAGCTCTGTGCACACCTGTGCTCACCAAGCCTCACTTCTTTCCCTCGTGGGCACAAAATTCAGTTTCCTGTTGACAACCACCCCGGAGCCACTCTTAGTTCCACCAAGGCACTCACATTCCTTGCCATGTGGCCACCACCAGCAACAGGGGGTACAGTCTTTCTCATGCTTCAAGTCTCTGATGTGTCTGATGTGTCCAAAGGAAACTCTCTGCTTTTAAAGCTTTCACATAGATCAGGCCCACCTAGATAACCTCCCTACCTTAAGAGCAACTGATTTGGGATCTTAATCTGCAAAATCCCTTTACTGAAGTAGCTGACTGGTGTGTGAATGACCAGGAGAAGGGGCATGGACAGACATCAGGGGCAGGAATCTTCAGGAACCACTCAGAATTCTCTCCGCCACAGTGAGGACTCTCAGTCTCCCTTTTGGCTTTAAGTCAACACAAATTCCAACTAAGTAATTCCAACCCCAATTCACAGAGTGAAGATATCAGGAAGGATTCGTTTACCCCCTAGTGGGAAAGTCTGAGGCCCAATTCAGGAGCGCTGGTCAGATTTAATAACAGTAGGTGGAAATAACCTAGTTAAAGGGCCTTAGCTGAAATCTAGACCTACGCAGATCCATGTTAATTTCCCAAAATGTGACTCTGCTCTTTTATATCAGGGTTGAAGGCCCAGGACTGCCTTCACAGACCAGCCCTCTCCTGCCTCTTAAAAAGCAATATTTTCAGGGACTTCCCTGGTGGCCCAGTGGTGAAGACTTCATGCTTCCAATAATGGAGGCCCAAGTTCAATCCCTGGTTGGGGAACTAAGATCACACATGCCATGCAGCATGGCAAAAAATAATAATAATTAATAAAATTTTGTAATTTTTTAATTTTAATTTTTAAAAAATTCTTTAAAAAAGCATTATTTGTAGACAGAAAGTAGAACAGGAGTTACATAGCACTGGTAGCAGGGAAGAGGAAGGAGGAAAGGGGAGTTATTGCTTACTGGGCACCGAGACTCTATTTGGGATGAGAAAAATCATTTTGGAAATAAATAGTGGTCATGGTTGCACAACAGTATGAATGTACTTAATGCTACTTTATACTCAAAAATTATTTAAATGGCAAATAATATGTTACATGTATCATCGCAATTTTTTAAAGTTTAAAATAAACGGAAAAATCAATATGGCATCTGACAAAGAGGAGAGAGGGAGAAAAAGTGTCCTTGAGTTACCATTGATCTGAGATTCAAAGAATGAATAGGAGTTACCTGGGTAGAGAGAACATGTCTGGTAAAGAGCGACAGATGCAAAAGCCCTGTGGTATAGGTGGGTGGTGGTTTAGTCGCTCAGTCAGGTCCAACTCTTGCAACCCCATGGACCGTAGTCCACCAGGCTCCACAAGGCTCCTCTGTCCATGGGATTCTCCAAGAAATAGTATTAGAGTGAGTTGCCATTTCCTTCTCAGGAGTATGGTTCAATCCAGGAGACATAAGGCAGCCTGTGTGGCTGGAGCAGAGAGAGAGCAATGGGAAGGGTGGAGCAGACGAGCGCTCTCATGGCTCGAGGAGGAGAAACGTAAAGAGGAGAGGACTTGAGGCAACAGGGGCCAGGAGGCATCTGTCACAAAAATCCCTCCTATCCACTAGCAGGTGACTCCCCAAACTCAGGTGCATGAGCATGTATGACAGGCCTTCTTTTGCTCTGGCTTCAGATGCTTCTGAAGGGTCTAGATGACGTGAAAGCAGAGAGGGCTGGACATCCAGTGTGACCATCTGTTTGGTCTTAGGGGAAAGACAGAAGGTGCTCCCAGCCTCATCTTCTGAAAGGAACAACGCGGGACAGCAACTCAACACAATTACCTCCTTGGTGCTCTTCAAGAACACATTTATCAGCAAAGCACACTTAAAAGGACTTTAAATTTCCTGCAAAAGCAACCACTGCACTTAACCAATGGAATCCCCGCTAAACGCACATCAGACATAATTGAGACTCTTGTCCCCTGACACTGCCAGGCCCCTGAAACAGAAGGAAGTCACCCCAGCCCCAAACACCTGCAGAGGCAGCCCCGGACCCAGCTACACAGAGATCACTCCCCAAGAGCTGCTCCAGGAAACCCTAGTCATTTCCCTTTCTGGGAAATGAGAAAAATGGTAGTGGTCCTTTCAACACTGTTAACTTAGATCTTGGCAGATAGGAATTCCAAGCACATCCCTCTGTCTCCATTTAATCACCAGAGATGACATGGCCCATGGGGTAGTAATGGTGGAATTAAACATGGAAATACTCATCCTGACTTGAGACATCTCACCTGGACAGATGGGCAGCCCCCCCCCCTTTCCACGGCAGATGGGCCGCGTTGAGAGTTCATATCCAGTGTCTCCCGCTCCACACATCAGAGTCATTGGCCTCATCAGCCCCCAAGCGCTGCACACAGCTGTCACCCATCCTTCTCACTTTATACATTTTCCAAATGGTTCCATCATGATTCACGAGGCTCAAGAATCCAGATGAATTTCCCAGGCAGATAAACCAGCTTCTGATACAACCCACACTGCCCTTTGCAGGATGCAACATGACTTCTGTGGGCCTGAGGCACTTCTGCCTTCACAGGCTCCTTTCCTCCATAAATATACATTATTTTGCTTGTTGGTGGTATAAAGATGACTATATCACTATCATATATTTAAATTTTTTCTAAACTTTCTCTTTTCTTCTTCTGATTTTAAAAGAAATTAGAACATTTTCAGAGCCCCGGGGCTTCTCAGGGGGTGCTAGTGGTAAAGAATCCACCTGCCAACTCAGGAGACGAAAGAGACTTGGGCTAAATCCCTGGGTGGGGAAGATCCCCTGGAGGAGGTCACGGCGATCGACTCCAGCATTCTTGCCTGCAGAATCCCATGGACAGAGGAGCCTGGCAGAGTACAGTCCATGGGGTCACTAAGAGTCGGACGCGACTGAGGTGATTTAGCACGCATGCACATTCCTGCTGTGCCTCATGGAGAGGTCAGCCCTGGTGCCTCCAATCTCCAGATGCCCCACGAGATGGGACTGCCCCCAGCTGCTCCAAAACCAAAGCCCAGGCCATGGAGCTGGGGCTCTGTGGCCTCACCTCCCCGCATTCCCCTCGGGAGCACTCTGAGCTGCAGCGCCCACATTTCCCTAACGAACCACAGGGATGTAGCCACCGCAGGACTGGTTTCCTATTTGGTCAGCAGGATATATATCCTAAAGTCAGAGTGGTGGCTGGGACATCAGCTCTAGTCAGTACCAGCTGTGTGACCTTGGCCAAATGACCTCACCTCTCTCTCCAGCCCACCGTGTCCTTGTACTTAAGTGGGGAAAACAAAGCACATGCCTCACCAATTCACCAGGAGGGTTTAAGGAGAGAAAAACCAAGAAAGTGCGCCATGAACAATTTATGTAACCAGCGGTGTGGTGGACCCCTCCCTCTTGAGAATCTGATGGGAGCTGTGACCTCCAGAAGAAGGACACCCAAAGCGCCCCATACATCCAGGGGAATTCAGACCATCACCAGCCACTCCCACCTCTAAAACCCACCCACCTATCCATCTTGGAACTCATGGACCACAGAATAAGAAGCCTCTGCTTAGACAACCCTCTTGGCTCTGTAGGAAAGGGGTCTGGTGAAGAAGGTGAGTCGGACCGAGACTCACTTCCAGATTGCTGCTGCTAAATCGTGTCAGTCATGTCGGACTCTGCAACGTCATAGACAGCAGCCCACCAGGCTCCCCTGTCCCTGGGATTCTCCAGGCAAGAACACTGGAATGAGTTGCCATTTCCTTTTCCAACGCATGAAAGTGAAAAGTGAAAGTGAAGTTGCTCAGTCATGTCCGACTCTTAGCGACCCCATGGACTGCAGCCTACCAGGCTCCTCTGTCCACGGGATTTTCCAGGCAAGAGTACTGGAGTGGGGTGCCATTGCCTCCTCCCACTTCCAGCCTAATCTCTCACAAATCAAGAAGGGCACTAACGCTGAGTCCCAGCGCTGCGGGGACAGCCATGGCCAGGGCAGCCTTGTCACATGGTCCCTGCTCCCTCATCAACTGCCATACGGGGTGCCACCCCAGAGGACCACAGGGAGGGGAAGCCCCCCCGCCCCACGCATTGTAATGGATGGAGCATCAGGCCCGCATTCAAACCTCGGCACCAGGCTGTGCTCAACTCCGAGCAGTTAGCATCGCTGCCAGGCCTGCGTTCCCTCATCTCTAAAGCCAGACAGCGGTATCTGTATATCAGGGTGGCTGTGAAGACAGAATTAAACACCTTACGGAAGAGCAACTGGCTGGGCACCCAGCACAAATGGAAGCTCACTGCCACCTCACTGAGCCTGGCTCCTGACACACCTGGGGAGGTGTCACTCAAATTCACCAAGCATGTGAATGCCTGCAGCTCCTGAGCTGGGGCATGCTAAACGGAGCCACCTGCGGGAGAGGCAACGAGGTGGTAAATCCTTCCAGAAATTGTGCAGCGCCCGCTCTGGGCCTCCCTATTCCAAGCTTGCATCTGAAAACACTCTCTGATTTTCTCTGTTCAAGAGCCCTTATGAAGTCCAAGGCATCTCGGCCACTCCCTGAAGCTCAGTGCCAGGCCCTGTGAAGGGTGACTCGTCTTTCCCTGGGCCCCAGAGGCCCCTCAGTGAATCTAATATATCCCATGTCATCTATCATTTAAGCCAGGTCTTCCCAATTTGCAGAAAATCATCCTAAATATCAACAGACATGGAAAATGCCTGCCTGTATGTTCTGAGATATGGCTCGAAGACCTTCTTCCACCCCAAGTGAAATCCACTCACAACATATGTACCATATTGAATCAAAATATCCTAACCCTGCTTTCCACCTTGGCAATTCTACCTGGACACTTTATGTAATGAAGTACAAGCTGACACTGTGTGATTCATACAGGGTTTCATTCATGTAGCCTCTCAACACTTACTAAGCATCCTCTAGGTGTTGGACACTATCCAGACCACTGGGAAATCCAGAAGGTAACAGGATATGGTCCCTGTCTCGCAGGGCTCATGGCTTGTTGGGGAGGACAGGTGTGGGCACAAGTTATCACATTGCTGTGGTAAGGAGCACATGACTATGGGAGTCTTGAGAAGGAAAAATTTCAGAGCTCTTTCCTATGAACAATTCAGGCTTGCTGAAGCTGTGTCTGGATTGATAACAAGAAGGGGCCATGGGACTTTCCTGGTAATCCAATGGCTAAGATGCCTCATGCCCAACTCAGGGTGCCCAAGTTTGATCCCTGGTCAGGGAACTAGATTCCTTAGGCTGAAACTAAAGACCCTGCATGCAATAGCGAGGATCAAGGGTCTCAAGTGCTGCAACTGAGACCCAGTGCTGCCAAATAAATAAATAGATTAAAAAAAAAAATGAGGTAACTATTCTCTCTGCAGGGGGTAACTTGTCTGTGTGTTTCTTCTGAAAAACAATGCCAACCACCCAATGAGTTTGCAGAAGTGCTTTAAACAGTAAGACAGCCCTGCCTGAGCATTCCATTTGCTCCACATCTTCACCAACACTTGCTCTTGTCAGTGTTTTCTGTTTTAACTCTCATGGTACACACATGGTGTATCTCTTAATGGATGTAATTTACATTTTCATCATGAGTAACAACATGGAGCACCTTTTCATTTATACTTACTATGATTCAGTCTTTCGTGTGTGTGTGTGTGTGTGTGAAGTATTAGTTGCTCAGTCATGTCTCACTCTTTTTGTGACCCCATGACTATAGCCTGCCAGGCTCCTCTGTCCATGGGATTCTCCAGGCAAGAGTACTGGAGTGGGTATTCCTTCTCCAGGGGATTTTTCCAACCCAGGGGTTGAACTCAGGTCTCCTGCATTGCAGGCAGATTCTCTACTGTCTGACCACCAGGGAAGCCTTTTTTTTTTTTTGATAAAATGTCTGGTCAAATCTGTGCCCACTTTTTTCCTATGGGTTATCTTTCTCTAGATGAATTTGTGGGAGTAAGTTTCATATCTCAGATATGAGTCTTTTTATCAGATAAATATATGGCAACGCTTATCCTCTGTGCCTGCGTCTTTTATTCTCTTGAAGGTGCCTTTTGATGAACAGAAATTCTTAATATCAATAAGATCCAATTTATCAATTTTTCTTTATGGCTCGTGTGCTTTGTTCTAAGAAATCTTTGCCTACCCTAAGGTCATGAAAATATTCTATGTTACCTATTAGAAATGTTACTTTAAAGTTTCACATTTAGATCGAAAATCCACCTGGAACTGATTTTTGGTTTATAATGTGACAAGTCAAGATGAATTTTTCCCATATGAATAACTAGTGGACTCCAGGTCATTTACTGAGAAGTGTCCTCTCCCACTGCTCTGTGGCGCCTCTTTGATATAAATAAAATATCTGCACGTATGGGAAAAATAATAATGCAAACTCCAGATATGAAAAAAGAAGTGATAGATGATGGCACAGTAGGAAATTAACTTCTCAAGTCTAGCGAGATCTTGCTATTTACAGACAATGTCACCCTAGGTGAGCACCAACCCTCCTATTCAAGCTTCTCATGAATTGGGAATTGAGTCTAAGCACACAGTGGGATGTGGGTGTGGTCTCTGCCCACAAATTTCTAACCCAGCCAAAATGACACTGATAGGTACATTTTCCTCCCTCATTCTACTGGTGAGCAAACAGAGACTCACAGGTGCTAAATAACATGCCCAAGTTCACTAACATTGCCTAATTTCCAATCCACGCTTTTCACCTCTGCCCTCTGCTGCTCATGCCTGGGCAGGTGGGGAAAGTTTCTGGAGAGGAGGTGCCATTGGCTCAGCAGTAAAGAATCTGCCTGCCAGTACAGGAGACATGAGTTCAATTCCTGGGTTGGGAAGATACCTTGGAGAGGGAAATGGCAACCCACTCCAGTATGCCTGCCTGAGAAATCCCACAGACAGAGAAGCCTGGCAGGCTGCAGTGCATGCGGTTGCAAAGCGTTGAACATGACTTAGCAACTAAACAACAACAACAAGGGGAAAACAGGAATAGAGCATGCATGATTTTCAGGTTTCCTATCTGCTCAAAGTAAGCAGACAGAAACCAGCATTCACTCGAAATCACAGTATTAGAAGTTCTAGCTCTAGTTTAAATTTGAAAATGGCTCAAAGGAAGATGTCTGTGATACAAAGAAAAAAGTCAGGCAGATAAACAAAGTCTTCAGGAATCAGATAAATTATGGTCTTATACATCTCTGTCCATATTGCATGTATATACATATCTATGTCCATATTGTATAATTTAATAAAATTGCGCTATGTTTCATCACTTTATAAAGCCACACCCTTCTCAAATATAACCATTGAAAGTGAAAGTATTAGTCACTCAGTTGTGTCCAACTCTTTGCCACCCCAGGCTCCTCCATATACAGGATTCTCCAGGCAAGAATACTGGAATGGGTTTCCAGGCCCTCCTCCAGGGAAACTTTCTGACCCAGGAATTGAACCCACTGCATTGCAGGCAGATTCTTTACCATCTGAGCCACCAGGGAATGGCATACATAATCACTGAAAAGCATTAAATGATATTACCAAAATGTAGATGGTTCAGACAGTTAAAAAGCATGACGAAGCACTATGAACCCCTAGGTAAACTTCAGGATGAACAAACCCTGATGACATTCACTGTGGCATATGAGCACTAAGTTCTATCTAGCTTTATCTGACAGCAGTGTCATCAATCACTAGATTATACCTAAGTGAAAATAATAATACAGAGAGAGACACACAGAGAGACAGAAATTGCGAGAGCCTTTTTTTAACCTTAAGTGGGACTTCTGGTTCAAAACAGCAGACTAAGTACACGCATTTCTCTCCTCCTAAAAACCCGTTAAAATGACAGTGGAGGAATTTTAAAAGCAATAGATCTGTAGAAATTAAGAGAGGAGGAATCATGGATTAAAGATAGATTTTAATAAATCCTTGGAGGAGTGTGGTGAGGAAGTGGAAACAGGAAGCAGGGTAGGAAAAACTCCAGCAGAGACAACAAGAGAAATGAGAGGGATCAGCCACCCAGGAAACCAATCTGCCCTCAGAAAGCCCAGAGAGCCTGAAAATCTGAAGTCCAGTGAAATCCCCAACATCCATCAGGGAAATCCAAGGATTACAGCTGTACAGTATACACTGGACCAGCAGAAATCTTAGAAAAGTCTCATCAGGAAAAATAAAAAAGACTTTGACCACATATGTAACATAAGAAAAATCTTGAAAAAACATCTAAGAGACAACAAAGACAAATAGTTTGAAAAAGAGGGGGAAAAAAGGCAACTACAAACTCCAAGGAAAAAAGAAATATCATCTTAGTATAGCTCTGAAAAGAACACTATTCACAAAGCCAAAATAATTAAATTCTATTTATTATTTTTACTATATATAGTAAAAATGACAATCTCAAATTTGAGAGACGAGGCGGTATGGGATGGAAATGAAATTAAATCTTATCTAGCAAAGCCAGAAATCTGAATTAATAGTAATTGAAGTTGGTCAAGAACCACAGACATACCCATAGTTTCTGAGTCATGGTGCCAAGTCCTACCAGGGGCTCGACACTTAAAGAATTCAAGGTTATTATTGCCTCTGGGCAGTGAACCAAGATAGAAATAATTTTTTGTTCATTATAAGCCTTTTTGTATTACTTTATGTTTTTATCTTTTTTAATTTATTTTTAATTGGAGAAAACTGCTTTACAATGCTGTGTTGATTTCTGTCATACAGCAACACAAATCGGCCATAATTATATATATAATGGGCTTCCCGGGTAGCACTAGTGGTAAAGAACTGTCCTGCCAAAGCAGGACACATAATGAGAGACAGGTTCAATTCCTTGGTCAGGAAGATCCCCTGGAGCAGGGCATGGCAACCCACTCCAGTATCTTGCCTGGAGAATTCCATAGACAGAGGAGCCTGGCGTGCTACAGTCTGTAGGGTTGCAAAGAGTCAGACACAGCTAAAGCAACTTAGCACATATATATACCACCTTTGTCTTGAGCCTCCCTCCCCTCCCCTCAATCCCACCCCTCCAGGTCATCAAAGAGCACCAGGCTGGGCTCCCCGTGTTATACAGCAACTGCTTAGCAGCTATCTGTCTTACCCATGGTGGTGTATGTATGTCGGTGCCACTTTCTCCAGTTGTCCCCCAGTCTCCCTCAGCCACCATGTCCACAAGCCCATTCTCTATTTCTCAGTCTCCATTCCTTCCCTGCAAATAGGCTCGACACCATTTCTTTTACATTCCATATAAATGCGTTGCTGCTCCTGCTGCTGCTAAGTCACATCAGTTGTGTCCAATTCTGTGCAACCCCATAGACGGCAGCCCACTAGGCTCCCCCGTCCCTGGGATTCTCCAGGCAAGAACATTGGAGTGGGTTGCCGTTTCCTTCTCCAGTGCATGATAGTGAAAAGTGAAAGGGAAGTCGCTCAGTCGCGTCCGACTCTTCACAACCCCATGGACTGTAGACTATGAGGCTCCACCGCCCATGGGATTTTCCAGGCAAGAGTACTGGAGTGGGGTGCCACTGCCTTCTCTCTATATATATATGCGTTAATATACAATATTTGTTTTTCTCTTTCTGACTTACTTCACTCTGTATAACGGGCTCTAGCTTCATCCACCCTCACTACAACTGACTCAGCCACAAGAATGACCATGTAAAATTATTTGTATTTCAAAGGCAGTGTGAGAGGAAGCAGGACACTGCTGTGCTATTACGCTGTATATGCTGTAGCACCATCTACAAGATTGTATGCTGCACAAAACAAGAAGAGCTGAACGAAACAAAGAGGTGACCCATGTCTATGAGAAAAAATTAATTGTACGATATCATTCCAGCACATTCTAGTGTACATTTTGGTCTTGTTTTCTTTCTCCTCATTGTTGGTAAGAGGCTATGAACTGTACTATTTCCAGCTAGTTACCCATGTTGGAGAAGAAATTTAAAAAAAAAAAAAAAAAGTATGAGAAGAAAGCAGGGGAGAAAGAGCATTTGTGAATTACAGTTGTCCCCCCAAAATAAATAAATAAATAGCCTAGCTGGTCTTATTTCTGAAGCATAACTGCCTTTATCATAAGGATATATTCTTTCCCATTTTCTTTGTATAAAATTTTTATTAAACGTAAATGTCTTTTTTGATAATGGTGTGACTAACCCAGTGGACTCACATGGTATGCTCTTTTGGGGTCCTCCTTAACTTTTTCAAATTCTTCACTNAGTAGTAATATTGATACTATTGTTCTGAAACCATGTTTACGTATAGTGATGCTAATATATTTATATACAACTGCTATAATTTATTTACATATGAGCTCATTTATGTAAAGTGTATATGTAATACACAGATAAATACAAAAGAAATGTGTTATGAAAGCAAAATACAATGAATCGATGGCTGACTGTAGGTTTGATGTACATAATGTATACGGTGAGCCTGGAACATTCTGTCTTACTAGAAAACAAAGGGAATTATAAAGACCCCTGAGGTCACATCGAAAGGATGCAGGGGCCTACGTGACAGCTCTCTGCTACTAAGTCAGTCGTGTCCGACTCTGTGTGACCCCACAGATGGCAGCCCACAGGATCCCCAGTCCCTGCGATTCTCCAGGCAAGAACACTGGGGTGGGTTGCCATTTCCTTCTCCAATGCATGAAAGTAAAAAGTGAAAGGGAAGTTGCTCAGTCTTGTCTGACTCTTCATGACCCTATGAACCACAGCCTACCAGGCTCCTCTGTCCATGGATTCTCCAGGCAAGAGTACTGGAGTGGGGTGCCATTGCCTTCTCCGGACAGCTCTCTCAATGGGCCCAACTTGGGCATCAATAAGAATANATTTCCTTTTCCAATGCATGAAAGTGAAAAGTGAAAGGGAAGTTGCTCAGTCGTGCCTAACTCCTAGTGACCCCATGGACTGCAGCCCACCAGGCTCCTCTGTCCATGGGATTTTCCAGGCAAGAGTACTGGAGTGGGATGCCATTGCAGCAGCAGCAGTAGTTCATATTAGAAATAGTTACAACTGAAGACCTTCCTCAGAGATAACAGATTTTTTAGCAAATGTATCAGTTCACTTCAGTTGCTCAGTTGTGTCCGACTTTGCGACCCAATGAATGACAGCACGCCAGGCCTCCCTGTCTATCACCAACTCCAGAGTTCATTCAGACTCACTCCCATCGAGTCAGTGATGCCATCCAGCCATCTCATCCTCTGTCGTCCCCTTCTCCTCCTGCCCCTCCCAGCATCAGAGTCTTTTCCAATGAGTCAACTCTTCCCATGAGGTGGCCAAAGTACTGGAGATTCAGCTTTAGCATCATTCCTTCCAAAGAAATCCCAGGGCTGATCTCCTTCAGAATGGACTGGTTGAATCTCCTTGCAGTCCAAGGGACTCTCAAGAGTCTTCTCCAACACCACACAGTTCAAAAGCATCAGTTCTTTGGTGCTCAGCCTCCTTCACAGTCCAACTCTCACATCCATACATGACTACTGGAAAAACCATAGCCTTGACTAGACGGACCTTAGTCGGCAAAGTAATGTCTCTGCTTTTGAATATGCTATCTAGGTTGGTCATAACTTTTCTTCCAAGGAGTAAGTGTCTTTTAATTTCATGGCTGCAATCACCATCTACAGTGATTTTGGAGCCCCCCAAAAGAAAGTCTGACACTGTTTCCTGATCTGTTTCCCAGATGCCATGATATTCGTTTTCTGACTGTTGAGCTTTAGGCCAACTTTTTCACTCTCCGCTTTCACTTTTATCAAGAGGCTATTTATTTCCTCTTCACTTCCTGCCATAAGGGTGGTATAATCTGCATATCTGAAGTTATTGATATTTCTCACGGCAATCTTGATTCCAGCTTGTGCTTCTTCCAGCCCAGCATTTCTCATGGTGTACTCTGCATAGATAAGTTAAATAAGTAGGGTGACAATATACAGCCTTGATGTACTCCTTTTCCTATTTGGAACCAGTTCGTTGTTTCATGTCCAGTTCTAACTGTTGCTTCCTGACCTGCATACAGATTTCTCAAAAGGCAGGTCAGGTGGTCTGGTATTCCCATCTCTTTCAGAATTTTCCACAGTTTATTGTGATCCACACAGTCAAAGGCTTTGGCATAGTCAATAAAGCAGAATAGATGTTTTTTCTGGAACTCTCTTGCTTTTTTGATGATCCAGTGGATGTTGGCAATTTGATCTCTGGTTCCTCTGCCTTTTCCAAAACAAGCTTGAACATCTGGAAGTTTACTGTTGACATATTGCTGAAACTTGGCTTGGAGAATTTTGAGCATTACTTTACTAGTGTGTGAGATGAGTGCGATTGTGTGTTAGTTTGAGCATTTTTTGTATACTGCCTGCTTATTATGAGTCTCTTGTTCTTTCTCCAGGTACTAGGAATGGGGATACAAACTTAAAGAAAACTAAATCTAGCTTCCATGAAACTTACGTTTCATTGAGAAATTTACATTTAAGTATCAGTTTGAAAATGAAAGTGAATTTATTTTTGTGTGTGGTGTCAGAAAGTGTTCTAGTTTCACTCTTTTACGTGGTTGACCAGTTTTCCCAGCACCACTTGTTAAAGAGATTGTCTTTTCTCCATTGTATATTCTTGCCTCTTTTGTCAAAGATAAGGTGTCCATAGGTGCATGGATTTATCTCTGGGTTTTCTATTTTGTTCCATTGATGTATATTTCTTCCTCTGTGCCAGTACCATACTGTCTTGATGACTGTAGCTTTGTAGTAGAGCCTAAAGTCAGGCAGATTGATTCCTCCAGTTGCATTCTTCTTTCTCAAGATTGCTTTGGCCAGTCAAGGTTTTTTTGTATTTCCATACAAACTGTGAAATTATTTGTTCTAGTTCTGTGAAAAATATCATTGGTAGCATGATAGGTATTACATTGAATCTATAACTGCTTTGGGAAGTATACTCATTTTCACTATATTGATTTTTCCAATCCATTAACATGGTATATTTCTCCATGTATTTGTGTCCTCCATCTATTTGTTTTGATTTCTGTCATCAGTGTTTTATAGTTTTCTATATGTAAGTCTTTTGTTTCTTTAGGCAGATATATTCCTAAGTATTTTATTCTTTTCATTGCAGTGCTGAATGGAATTGTTTTCTTAATTTCTCTGTTTTCTCATTGTTAGTGTACAGGAATGCAAGGGATTTCTGTATGTTAATTTTATATCCTGCAACTTTACTATATTCATTGATTAGCTCTAGTAATTTTCTGGTGGTCTTTAGGGTTTTCTATTTAGAAGATTATGTCATCTGCTAGAACACTTTCTAACACCATACACAAAATAATTTCAAAATGGATTAAAGATCTAAACATAAAACCAGAAACTATAAAACTCCTAGAGGAGAACATAGACAAAACACTCTCCAACATAAATCACAGGAAGATCCTCTACGATCCACCTCCCAGAGTAATGGAAACAAAAAGAAAAATAAACAAATGGGATCTAATTAAACTTAAAAGCTTTTGTACAGTGAAGGAAACTCTAAGCAAGGTGAAAAGACAGCCTTCAGAATGGGAGAAAATAATAGCAAATGAAGCAANGATCCACCTCCCAGAGTAATGGAAACAAAAAGAAAAATAAACAAATGGGATCTAATTAAACTTAAAAGCTTTTGTACAGTGAAGGAAACTCTAAGCAAGGTGAAAAGACAGCCTTCAGAATGGGAGAAAATAATAGCAAATGAAGCAACTGACAAACAACTAATCTCAAAAATATACAAGCAACTCCTGCAGCTCAAGTCCAGAAAAATAAATGGCCCAATCAAAAAATGGGCCAAAGAACTAAGACATTTCTCCAAAGAAGACATACAGATGGCTAACAAACACATGAAAAGATGCTCAACATCACTCATTGTCAGAGAAATGCAAATCAAGACCACAATGAGGTACCATTTCACACCAGTCAGAGTGCCTGTGATCCAAAAGTCTACAAGGAATAAATGCTGGAGAGGGTGTGGAGAAAAGGGAACCCTCTTACACTGTTGGTGGGAATGCAAACTAATACAGCCACTATGGAAAACACTGTGGAGATTCTCTAAAAAACTGAAAATAGAACTGCCTTATGACCCAGCAATCCCACTGCTGGGCATATACACTGAGGAAGTCAGAATTGAAAGAGACACGTGTACCCCAATGTTCACTGCAGCACTGTTTATAATAGCCAGGACATGGAAACAACCTAGATGCCCATCAGCAGATGAATGGATAAGAAAGCTGTGGTACATATACACAATGGAATATTACTCAGCCATTAAAAAGAATGCATTTGAATCAGTTCTAATGAGGTGGATGAAACTGGAGCCTATTATACAGAGTGAAGTAAGCCAGAAAGAAAGACATCAATACAGTGTTCTAATGCACATATACAGAATTTAGAAAGATAGTAATGATAACCCTATATGCGAGACAGCAAAAGAGACACAGATGTATAGAACAGTTTTTGGACTCTGTGGTAGAGGGTAACCATGGGATGATTTGGGAGAATGGCACTAAAACATGTATTTTATCAAATGTGAAATGGATTGCCAGTCCAGGTTCGATGCATGAGACAGGGTGCTCAGGGCTGGTGTACTGGGATGACCCAGAGGAATAGGATGGGGAGGGAGGTAGGAGGGGGATTCAGGATGGGGAACACATGTACACCCGTGGCTGATTCATGTCAATGTATGGCAAAACCACTATAATATTATAAAGTAATTAGCCTCTAATTAAAATGAATAAATTTATTTTAAAAAAAGAAAAATGAAAGTAAAAGTCGCTCAGTCGTGTCCGACTCTTTGTGACCCCATGGACTGTATAGTCCATGGAATTCTCCAGGCCAGAGTACTGAAGTGGGTAGCCTTTCCCTTCTCTAGGGGATCTATCCAACCCAGGGAGCAAACCCAGGTCTCCCACATTGCAGGTGGTTTCTTTATCAGCTGAGTCACAAGGGAAGCCCAAGGATACTGAAGTGGGTAGCCTATCCCTTCTCCAGGGAATCTTCCTGACCCAGGAATTGAACTGGGGTCTCCATTGCAGGTAGATTCTTTACCAACTGAGCTATGAGAGAAGCTCCCAAGTTTAATGTGTACTATATACATTGCTGTGTGGAATCAAAATTAATTGTAAAGATAGTTTCCATGATGATTATTTTGAGTAGAAGACTATATATCTGTAGGGATCACTGTGCTTAGAATCGTGATTTGTAAAACATAAGCATAATAAGAAGAGACAGAAATAGACTTTCATGATAGCCGGGTGTTATGAACTTTTAAAAATCTTTTTAAAATTTTTATTTATGTATTTTAATTGAAGCCTAATTACTTTACAATATTGTGGTGGTTTTTGCCATCCGTCGACATGAATCAGCCACGGGTGTACGTGTGTCCCCTGATCCTGATGAGGTGGATGAAACTGGAGCCTATTATACACAGTGAAGTCAGAAAGATGAACACCAGTTGTTATGCACTTTCTAGCTTTACCAGGTCAGCACCAAGGAAATGCTGATTCATTTATTCATTCTTCACATTTGGCATTGTTCTTTCCATCTGATGTTAGAAATATGGCTCACTGTCTCCTAGCCCACATAGGAGGGTATCTCCTTTTGAGATCCTTCTAGGGACTGAATACTTAATCCAACCAGATTTAAAACTTTGCTTAAAGCAGCCAGATTTATTTTCATACATTTTTCACTGAATGATGGCTTTTCCTAGAGCCTCAAGTGTTCTGCTATTACAAATAAATATGACAGTTGTCATTTTCAGGTTCAAATATACAAGTAAATTCATAGAATAAATTCTTACAGGAAAGATTCTGCCTTTAAAGGTCTGTAAAAGATCAATTTGATTGATAGTGTCAAGATGTCCTCCAAAGATATTCCACTTTACACCCTGATCAAAAATATATGAAAGTGCCAGTTTCTCCATTCACTTGCCAATACTGAATGTGTTAAAACCTTGTTTTCATAACTGTTTTTTAATTTTTATTTATACAATTATAAGTAAGGATAAATGTCTTTCACTTGATATTTGAAGAGGTATAAAGTTCATACTTCTGGATATTTGGGCAGGTTCTGAGAAACATAGCTTTAAGTTTATGAATTTGGAGATGATTTCCATTTATTTTGGCAAAAGAAACACTGTCAAATTAACAAAAACAGTTATTCACGTTAAGAATACTCTGGGCATATTTCTCTTTGACAAAAATACTTACTTGGGATATGTGAATATTTCTATTGACTTTGGTTTCATAGAAGTGTGTGGGTGTTTTCCTTCCATGAATAAAAATGAGATTAGTTCACTTAAAAGTATTGAGTAGATGGTATCTTCCATACAAAAAAATAATCTTTTCATTTTCTTGCTCTCTTAGGCTGAATCAATAAACCTAGGCTATGAAACAATGAATGAAACATATCCCCTGGGATTTCGCAGAGGTGATTATTTTCTAAGGGAATTGTATTTCACTTAGCACATACCTTATTTTGGAGGAGAGGAATTCTTTTGGCTTACGGAGTTAGTTGTACCACTTATGTGAAATCTGAACCTTTATCTACAAGTAATGACTTCTGTTTAACTCTACCATATGTTATTTTGGTGGCAGACAGCTAGTTATCTAAAGACTAAACCAAATGTTCAGGATAAAGATGACATAGAGGTTAAATTTAAATTTCTTAACAGAACATCTACAATTTAACATAGTCCATCACAACATTCTTAAAGATAAACATTTATGTCTAAAATTTATTAATTAGGTTTCACATCATTATTTATGGATTTCATGAATTAATGTGGAAAATATATCAGATTATTTATTAGTTTGTATGGCCACTGTACTATGATGGTAACTTTTCAATAAAATTTAATGAGGTTTATTCAGTGACAGGAACTGTTAGGATTAAAGATAGCACTTCGATCCACAGGTGGAAATCAAATTCAAGAATCTCATTGTGGTAAATAAGTGGTCCCCTCTGTCATTTTGAGGTGTCATATGGATGGCATAGCATTTTTATAATACCAGGAATTGCAGATAAAATATATTTCTTCTGAAACAGGTTTTTTTTTTATTATTTCAGTTCCGTTGTTCAGTCATGTCTGACTCTTTGTGATCCCATGCACTGCAGTATACCAGGCCTCCCTGTCCATCATCAATGCCTGGAGTTTACACAAACTCACGTCCATTGAGTTGGTGATGCCATCCAACCATCATCCTCTGTTGCCCTCTTCTCCTCCCACCTTCAAACTTTCCCAGCATCAGGGTCTTTTCAAATGAGTCAGTTATTTGCATGAGGTGGCCGAAGTATTGGAGTTTCAGTTTCAGCATCAGTCCTTTCAATGCATATTCAGGACTGATTTCCTTTAGGACAGATTGGTTGGATCTCCTTGCAGTCCAAGGAACTCTCAAGAGTCTTCTCCAAGAATTGATTCAAAAGCATCAATTCTTCGGTGCTCAGCTTTCTTTATAGTGCAACTCTCATATCCATACATGACTACTGGAAAACCCATAGCTTTGACTACCCAATGTTTGTTGGCAAAGTAATATCT
This sequence comes from Neotragus moschatus, assembly GCA_006410615.1. NCBI lineage: Eukaryota > Metazoa > Chordata > Mammalia > Artiodactyla > Bovidae > Neotragus > Neotragus moschatus. The sequence goes on along the minus strand of SJYA01002943.1, from coordinate 97,870 downwards.
CTGCTTTTTAATATGCTGTCTAGGTTGGTCATAACTTTCCTTCCAAGGAGTAAACATCTATTAGTTTCATGGCTGCAGTCACCATCTGCAGTGATTTGGGAGCCCAAAGAAATAAAGTCTCTCACTCTTTCTACTGTTTCCCCATCTATTTCCCATGAAGTAATGGGACCAGATGCCATGATCTTAGTTTTCTAAATGTTGAGTTTTAAAACAACTTTTTCACTCTCCTCTTTCATTTTCATCAAGAGGCTCTTTAGTTCTTCTTTGGTTTCTGCCATAAGGGTGGTGTCACCCTCATATCTGAGTTTATTGATATTTCTCCCAGCAATCTTGATTTCAGCTAGTGCTTTATCCAGTCTGGCATTTCTCATGATGTACTCTGCATATAAGTAAGCAGGGTAACAATTTACAGCCTTGACATACTCCTTTTCTTATGTGGAACCAGTCTTTTGTTCCATGTCCAGTTCTAACTCTTGCTTCTTGACCTGCATGCAGATTTCTCAGGAGTCAGGTCAGGTGGTCTGGTATTCCCATTTCTTTCAGAATTTTCCATAGTTTATTATGATCCACACATTCAAAAGCTTTGGCATAATCAATAAAGCAGAAGTAGATGTTTTTTCTGGAACTCTCTTGCTTTTTCGAAGATCCAGCAGATATTGGCAATTTGATCTCTGATTCCTCTGCCTTTTCTAAATCCAGCTAGAACATCTTGAAGTTTACTGTTGACATATTGCTGAAACTTGGCTTGGAGAATTTTGAGCATTACTTTACTACTATGTGAGATGAGTGCAATTGTCTAGCAGTTTGAGCATTCTTTGGCATTGCCCTTTGGGATTGGAATGAAAACTGACCTTTTCCAGTCCTGTGGCCACTGCTGAGTTTTCCAGGTTTGCTAGCATGTTGAGTGTAGCACTTTTAGGACTCGAAATAATTCAACTGGAATTTCATCACTTCCAATAGCTTTGTTCATAGTGATGCTTCCTGAGGCCCACTTGACTTCACATTTCAGGATATCTGGCTCTAGGTGACTGATGACACCATGGTGATTATGGTCATGAAGATCTTTTTTGTATAGTTCTTCTGTGTTTTCTTGCCACATCTTAATATCTTCTGCTTCTGTTAGGTCCATACCACTTCTGTCCTTTATTGAGGACATCTTCGCATGAAATGTTCTCTTAGTATCTCTAATTTTCTTGAAGAGATCTCTAATCTTCCCCATTCTATTGTTTTCCTTTATTTCTTCGCACTGATCACTGAGGAAGGCTTTCTTATCTCTCTTTGCTATTCTTTGAAACTCTGCATTCAAATGGGTATATCTTTCCTTTACTCCTTTACTTTTTGCTTCTCTTCCTTTCTCAGCTATTTGTAAGGCCTCCTCAGACAGCCATTTTTCTTTTTTGCATTTCTTTTTCTTGGGGATGGTCTTATTTGCCACTTGCTAATTCATGTTTACAGAATTAATACTTTTATTTTCTCTTGCTGGTCAATGTCCTGTGTTTAATGTTCTTTCTTTTTCCCCAATTATTTTCAAACTCCATATGTTAATTTTTTTCTTTGAAAGAAAATTTGAAGAAAATGTAACAGCATACAACATATAGTAGAAAGCACTGTGTTTGACACTTACTTCATTTTATAGGTGAGATAACTAGGCCTCAGAAAGTAAAGGTGGCTTTTAAGTGATTCAGCATTTAAGTGGTGGATTGGTGGATTTATGATTTGAACTTATAACTGGTAGACTTGAAAAGCCAATCTCTAAACATTATACTATGTTACTTCAATCAGGTTAGCTAGTAGGCAAAGGGAGCTAATTGCTAGTTGCTTGAACAGATGAATGCAACTGTCTTAACTTGCTGTGTCTTGCAGGGCATTTCAGGAATCCATAGCTTTGAAACTGGGGCAGATAATCATACTGATTTTTTCTTTTATTAGTTATCTGGGTGATGATGTCCTTGGATTCTTGGATTCTTTCCACAAAGTGAAAGGGAATTTGCTTCTGTTGAGATTCTTCTACATAACTACCATGCTATATATAATCATATTTTAATACTCATTTTAAATCTCTGAAGTAATCATGGAGAAAAAGTGAAGTGAAAGTGTTAGTCTCTTGGCTGTGTCTGACTCTTTACCACCTATGGACTGTAGCCTACCAGGCTCCTTTGTCCATGGAATTCTTCAGCAAGAATACTGGAGTGGGTAGCCATTTCCTTCTCAAGGGGCTCTTCCTGACCCAGGGGTTGAACCCAGGTCTCCTGTACTTCAGGCAGATTCTTTACCATCTGAGCTACCAGGGAAGCCCAAACATGGAAAAATTGAGGCTTATCAGCTTGCCCAAGGGTGCCAAGTGTTCTAAGTGCATCTCTAAATTCAGATTCCCATCATGCCCATGGTCAATATAAGGTTAACCAAAATATAACCATTTTGTTTTAGAGAGACAAACATTATAAAAGGGTTTAATTTTTTTGTGTGTATGACCCAAATCTAAAACACAATAAAGTTTTTAAATACTTCTTTATCAAATCTAAAAACAAAAGTTTTCACTGTTTTCTATTTTTAAGTCGTTTTAACTTGTGTTCTCAAATGGGAAAAATGTGACAAAATCTCAAGATTTTAGGAAATGCAGAAGCAATAATCTTGTGACTCTGCCTTTTCCCACCAGAGTGGACCTAGTTTTCAGAACCAAAATATCATTATTTTACCAGTAGGAGATTTGGGAAAATGTTTTAGGTAACAGAATAGGTTATTTTGACTCATGTCTCTGTTATTCCATTTCAGGTATGCCTCAGGTCAAACACATCCTTTTGAAACACACTCTTTCAAATAAAAATCCTTTCTAGAATACCCAAAGAAGAATCTGAAAGTATTTCCCTAAAACCAGTACCAAGGAGATGCTATATTCTGGTTAGAATATGTGTTCATGAATTGAAATGGGCTGAAATCATTTGAATGGGCTGAACTTGAACATTAAGCATATTATTTTGAGAAGTATAAAAAATTACAAGCAAAGGGATTAACATTTTTCAGGCAATTAGACTTTGAGCTTAATTTAGTTTTATGACTTTGAAAGAAAGAGATACTTAAAGATTTAAAAAATGAACTCATCTTCACATTAACATAATGAGTAAAGCAATCCAGTTCCAGCATGGTAAGCCTTGGAGATAGGAATCATGACCTCAGTTATGAAATATCCACAATAAATATAGCTTTTGCTGTGCATCCTCAGTCTACTGCCTTTAACAAGAAATAAGTGCTCTGTACTTGTTATGATGTGATTTGTGTTATGACTCCTGGTCATCTTGTGTGAAACTTACAGGATTTAAGCTATGCTAAACTATGTTAAGTAGTCAAAATGGAGTCACAGTGCCAATGTGAACCTCTATATTAGTTGTTGTCTGCAATAGGACTATGAATGTCCTAGACCGATAAACTAAGAGTATTATTTTAGGTGAGTTTGATGGGTCATGTAATGTCACAGAAACAGAAAGAGCAAAGCATAGATCCCTTCCCCTGGGGCAAACCATTACCCCTTTAGAAGGAGCTTCAAAGAGTTGCAGAAAAGGAAAGGTTTTTAAAGTGGGAGGGACAGGAAAGTCATAAGCAAAAAAAAAAAAAAAAAAAAAAAGAGGATTATTTCAGTAAGATCATCTTCCTTTGGGGGAAGGCAAGGGTGTAGTGCCAGGAAATTCCAGACAAAATAGTTAAGATTACCTTCTTAGAAGAGGTTAAAACTATACTTAGGTTAAGTATTAAGTCTTGCTTTACTGACCTGGGGCTTAGCATCATTGATTCCATTTTGGCCTGTTTCTTTTTTTAACACTTGTATATCCAGTTGAATAGTGTGTCCTATGTTGTTGAAAACAAAGCAGCTAATGGTGTTCATTTCATGAGTGATCACTTCGGATGAGAATTCCTTAAATTGTTTGAAGTATCTTCTATTATCATTAATTTTCATCTTAGTATTTTGTTTTCTGCTAACTTATACCTGATAATCCCCAAATGAGAACCCAGTTGACTCAGGAATCAGCTTCATCAAAAACAGGTCAAAATTCAGAAGACAATGTTATACATGGGGATTATTTGGCATGAATCTTCTATATCAGAAAGAAATATCTGTCACTAATAAAGGGAATCCCATAAGGAAATGAAAGCTGATCATTTCACAACAGTATTTCTCTCCCGCTACTTCTCCCTTATGCTGACTCTACTGACCTTGTTTCCTCTTCCCTTCCCTCCATGATTCATCTCTCTCCTTGATTCTTCTTTGTCAATGACTATGCTATTAAAAAGAGTACAAATGCACAATAAAAATTATTTTCTAAAATCAATATAGTAAAAGCTGCATGTCAATGAAATACGTCCTATGATGTGATAAAATATATTTCTTATTCACAAATTCATTTAATCATCCTTCAGTTCAGTTCAGTCGCTCAGTCGTGTCCGACTCTTTGTGACCTCATGATTTGCAGAATGCCAGGCCTCCCTGTCCATCACCAATTCCGGAGTTCACTCAGACTCACGCCCATTGAGTCAGTGATGCCATCCAGCCATCTCATCCTTGGTCGTCCCCTTCTCCTCCTGCCCCCAATCCCTCCCAGCATCAGACTCTTTTCCAATGAGTCA
>SJYA01002943.1:59156-92286 GCA_006410615.1 Neotragus moschatus | reverse complement strand
GTATCTCTAATTTTCTTGAAGAGATCTCTAATCTTCCCCATTCTATTGTTTTCCTTTATTTCTTCGCACTGATCACTGAGGAAGGCTTTCTTATCTCTCTTTGCTATTCTTTGAAACTCTGCATTCAAATGGGTATATCTTTCCTTTACTCCTTTACTTTTTGCTTCTCTTCCTTTCTCAGCTATTTGTAAGGCCTCCTCAGACAGCCATTTTTCTTTTTTGCATTTCTTTTTCTTGGGGATGGTCTTATTTGCCACTTGCTAATTCATGTTTACAGAATTAATACTTTTATTTTCTCTTGCTGGTCAATGTCCTGTGTTTAATGTTCTTTCTTTTTCCCCAATTATTTTCAAACTCCATATGTTAATTTTTTTCTTTGAAAGAAAATTTGAAGAAAATGTAACAGCATACAACATATAGTAGAAAGCACTGTGTTTGACACTTACTTCATTTTATAGGTGAGATAACTAGGCCTCAGAAAGTAAAGGTGGCTTTTAAGTGATTCAGCATTTAAGTGGTGGATTGGTGGATTTATGATTTGAACTTATAACTGGTAGACTTGAAAAGCCAATCTCTAAACATTATACTATGTTACTTCAATCAGGTTAGCTAGTAGGCAAAGGGAGCTAATTGCTAGTTGCTTGAACAGATGAATGCAACTGTCTTAACTTGCTGTGTCTTGCAGGGCATTTCAGGAATCCATAGCTTTGAAACTGGGGCAGATAATCATACTGATTTTTTCTTTTATTAGTTATCTGGGTGATGATGTCCTTGGATTCTTGGATTCTTTCCACAAAGTGAAAGGGAATTTGCTTCTGTTGAGATTCTTCTACATAACTACCATGCTATATATAATCATATTTTAATACTCATTTTAAATCTCTGAAGTAATCATGGAGAAAAAGTGAAGTGAAAGTGTTAGTCTCTTGGCTGTGTCTGACTCTTTACCACCTATGGACTGTAGCCTACCAGGCTCCTTTGTCCATGGAATTCTTCAGCAAGAATACTGGAGTGGGTAGCCATTTCCTTCTCAAGGGGCTCTTCCTGACCCAGGGGTTGAACCCAGGTCTCCTGTACTTCAGGCAGATTCTTTACCATCTGAGCTACCAGGGAAGCCCAAACATGGAAAAATTGAGGCTTATCAGCTTGCCCAAGGGTGCCAAGTGTTCTAAGTGCATCTCTAAATTCAGATTCCCATCATGCCCATGGTCAATATAAGGTTAACCAAAATATAACCATTTTGTTTTAGAGAGACAAACATTATAAAAGGGTTTAATTTTTTTGTGTGTATGACCCAAATCTAAAACACAATAAAGTTTTTAAATACTTCTTTATCAAATCTAAAAACAAAAGTTTTCACTGTTTTCTATTTTTAAGTCGTTTTAACTTGTGTTCTCAAATGGGAAAAATGTGACAAAATCTCAAGATTTTAGGAAATGCAGAAGCAATAATCTTGTGACTCTGCCTTTTCCCACCAGAGTGGACCTAGTTTTCAGAACCAAAATATCATTATTTTACCAGTAGGAGATTTGGGAAAATGTTTTAGGTAACAGAATAGGTTATTTTGACTCATGTCTCTGTTATTCCATTTCAGGTATGCCTCAGGTCAAACACATCCTTTTGAAACACACTCTTTCAAATAAAAATCCTTTCTAGAATACCCAAAGAAGAATCTGAAAGTATTTCCCTAAAACCAGTACCAAGGAGATGCTATATTCTGGTTAGAATATGTGTTCATGAATTGAAATGGGCTGAAATCATTTGAATGGGCTGAACTTGAACATTAAGCATATTATTTTGAGAAGTATAAAAAATTACAAGCAAAGGGATTAACATTTTTCAGGCAATTAGACTTTGAGCTTAATTTAGTTTTATGACTTTGAAAGAAAGAGATACTTAAAGATTTAAAAAATGAACTCATCTTCACATTAACATAATGAGTAAAGCAATCCAGTTCCAGCATGGTAAGCCTTGGAGATAGGAATCATGACCTCAGTTATGAAATATCCACAATAAATATAGCTTTTGCTGTGCATCCTCAGTCTACTGCCTTTAACAAGAAATAAGTGCTCTGTACTTGTTATGATGTGATTTGTGTTATGACTCCTGGTCATCTTGTGTGAAACTTACAGGATTTAAGCTATGCTAAACTATGTTAAGTAGTCAAAATGGAGTCACAGTGCCAATGTGAACCTCTATATTAGTTGTTGTCTGCAATAGGACTATGAATGTCCTAGACCGATAAACTAAGAGTATTATTTTAGGTGAGTTTGATGGGTCATGTAATGTCACAGAAACAGAAAGAGCAAAGCATAGATCCCTTCCCCTGGGGCAAACCATTACCCCTTTAGAAGGAGCTTCAAAGAGTTGCAGAAAAGGAAAGGTTTTTAAAGTGGGAGGGACAGGAAAGTCATAAGCAAAAAAAAAAAAAAAAAAAAAAAGAGGATTATTTCAGTAAGATCATCTTCCTTTGGGGGAAGGCAAGGGTGTAGTGCCAGGAAATTCCAGACAAAATAGTTAAGATTACCTTCTTAGAAGAGGTTAAAACTATACTTAGGTTAAGTATTAAGTCTTGCTTTACTGACCTGGGGCTTAGCATCATTGATTCCATTTTGGCCTGTTTCTTTTTTTAACACTTGTATATCCAGTTGAATAGTGTGTCCTATGTTGTTGAAAACAAAGCAGCTAATGGTGTTCATTTCATGAGTGATCACTTCGGATGAGAATTCCTTAAATTGTTTGAAGTATCTTCTATTATCATTAATTTTCATCTTAGTATTTTGTTTTCTGCTAACTTATACCTGATAATCCCCAAATGAGAACCCAGTTGACTCAGGAATCAGCTTCATCAAAAACAGGTCAAAATTCAGAAGACAATGTTATACATGGGGATTATTTGGCATGAATCTTCTATATCAGAAAGAAATATCTGTCACTAATAAAGGGAATCCCATAAGGAAATGAAAGCTGATCATTTCACAACAGTATTTCTCTCCCGCTACTTCTCCCTTATGCTGACTCTACTGACCTTGTTTCCTCTTCCCTTCCCTCCATGATTCATCTCTCTCCTTGATTCTTCTTTGTCAATGACTATGCTATTAAAAAGAGTACAAATGCACAATAAAAATTATTTTCTAAAATCAATATAGTAAAAGCTGCATGTCAATGAAATACGTCCTATGATGTGATAAAATATATTTCTTATTCACAAATTCATTTAATCATCCTTCAGTTCAGTTCAGTCGCTCAGTCGTGTCCGACTCTTTGTGACCTCATGATTTGCAGAATGCCAGGCCTCCCTGTCCATCACCAATTCCGGAGTTCACTCAGACTCACGCCCATTGAGTCAGTGATGCCATCCAGCCATCTCATCCTTGGTCGTCCNAACAGTGTCAGACTTTATTTTTGAGGGCTCCAACATCAATGCAGATTGTGACTGCAGCCATGAAATTAAAAGACACTTACTCCTTGGAAGAAAAGTTACGACCAACCTAGATAGCATATTGAAAAGCAGAGACATTATTTTGCCGACTAAGGTCCATCTGGTCAAGGCTATGGTTTTTCCAGTAGTCATGTATGGATGTGAGAGTTGGACTGTGAAGAAGGCTGAGCACTGAAGAATTGATGCTTTTGAACTATAGTGTTGGAGAAGGCTCTTGACAGTCCCTTGGACTGCAAGGAGATCCAACCAGTCCATTCTGAAGGAGTTCAGCCCTTCAGATTTCTTTGGAAGGACTGATGCTAAAGCTGAAGCTCCAGTACTTTGGCCACCTCATGCGAAGCACTGACTCATTGGAAAAGACTCTGATGCTGGGAGGGACTGGGGGCATGAGTAGAAGGGGATGACAGAAGATAAGATGGCTGGATGGCATTACGGACTCGATGGACGTGAGTCTAAGTGAACTCCGGGAGTTGGTGATGGACAGGGAGGCTTGACGTGCTGCGATTCATGGGGTCGCAAAGAGTCGGACACGACTGAGCGACTGAACTGAACTGATATATACATATGGCTATACCATAAAATGTTTACTTTGTATTTTATGATTTTGGAAAATTCATTTATCAGTTATATTTTTTGGAGATTCATTTAGATTTTCAATGTGAAAAATATATATAAATAATAGTTTTTATTCTTTCGAATTTTATTTGCTCATTTCTTTTACTGCTTTAGTATTCCAGCTAGGACTTCTGGTACAAAGTTTTTTAGTAGTGGTCAAAGTAGACAACCTTAATTTATTCTCGAACTCAGTTGGAAAGCATTTACATTTCACTACAGTATGATGTTAAATTTTTTAAGATATTTTTTTATCAAATAAAAGTTCCTTTTTATTCCTTGTTTGCTAAGAGAATTCAGCATAAGTGAGGCTTGAGTTGTCAAACATATTTTCCTCATCTAAGAAGCATTAAGATGATCTTATTTTTTTTCCTGTTTATTCTGTTAACATAAGGAAGGATGAATCAGATCCTCTGCTTTTCAAATGTTCATCCAATCTTGAAGTTTTAGATTATGTCCTCTTTGTCATGATATTGTTTGGTGGTGGTTGTTTAGTCGCTAAGTCACGTCTGACTCTTGCAACCCCATGGACTGTAGCCTGCCAGGCTCCTCTGTCCATGGGATTCTCCAGCCAAGAATCCTGGAGTGGGCTGCCACTTCCTTCTCCAGGGAATCTTCCCAACCCAGGAATTGAACCTGGGTCTCCTGCATTGAAGGTAGATTCTTTATCAACTGAGCTACAGGGAATTATTTGTGTTTAAAGAACACAGTTATGATTTCCTTTTTTTTCCCTCTACATTTGTTGTTTGCTTTACGGCTAGAAGTATACACACATGGAATTGTTACACTTTTCTGTTGAGCCTGACCTTCTCATTGTGTAGTGTCTCTCATCTTCAGCAATACTTCTTGACTTATAATCTAATTTTTAAGATACGAATTTGCTATGCCACATTTTTAGCTTTTTGTGTGAATGCTTTTTTGCTTTAATGCTTTCTGTGCCCTCATTATTCATTTATTCAGTTCCCTAATTTTTAAAGCATGCCTCTTGTGTCTGTATCTCTATCCATGTCTGTATCACCTATATCTGTACGTTGTTTTATGTGTGTTATCCTGCTTAATAAGGGAAAGGTTTCTCAGGGGAAGTTATTGAATTTTACTTCAAAAAATTTAAAAAAAACAATTTTTATTGAAATATTGTTGATTTATAATATTTTATTAATTTTAGGGGTACAGCAAAGTGATTTAGTTACATGCGCATTTATTTTTTAGATTCTTTCCCATTATATGTTATTACAAGATATTGAGTACAGTTCCTTATGTAATGCAATAGGTCCTTGTTGTTTATCTATTTTATGCATAAGTGCTGTGTATATTTTAATTGCAAACTCCTAATCTAACACTCCCCCCTTTCCTCTTTGGTAACCTTGAAAGAAAGAAAGTAAAGTCGCTCAGTCGTGTCCGACTCTTTGTGACCCCATGGACTGTAGCCTGCCAGGCTTCTCCACCCATGGGATTTTCCAGGTAAGAATACTGGAGTGGGTTACCATTTCATTCTTCAGGGGATCTTTCCGACTTATGACCCACGGATCGAACCCTGATCTCCCCCACTGCAGGCAGACTCTTTACCATCTGAGCCACCAGGGTAACCTTGTTTCTTTTCTATGTCTGTGAGCTTGTTTTGTTTTGTAAACAAGTTCATTTGTATCGCATTTCAGATTCCACATATAGGTGATATCATATGCTATTTGTTTTTCTCTGTCTGGCTTACTTCACTTACTTCACTTTTCAATAATCTCTAGGTCCATCCATGTTGCTACAATTGGCATTTAGTTAGTTCAATCACTCAGTCAAGTCCGACTCTGCATGGACTGTAGCACATCAGGCTTCCCTGTCCATCACTAACTCCCGGAGCTTGCTCCAACTCATGTCCATTGAGTCGGTGATGCCATCCAACCATCTCATCCTCTGTCGTCCCCTTCTCCTGCCTTCAATCCTTTCCAGCATCAGGGTCTTTTCCAGTGAGTCAGTTTTTCACATCAGGTGGCCAAAGTATTGGAGCTTCAGGTTCAGCATCAGTCCTTCCAATGAATATTCAGGACTAATTTCCTTTAGGATGGACTGATTGGATCTCCTTGCAGTCCAGTTGGCATTACTTCATTCTTTTTATGACTGATTAGTATTCCATTTGTCTATATGTACTACAACTTTATCCACTACTCAGCTGAAGGACACTTTGGTTGCTTCTATGACTTGGCAACTATAAATAGTACTGCTATGAACATTGGGGTGCATGTACCTTTTCTAGTAGAATTTAAAAATAAACTTTGTGGCTCCTAATACCTGCTTAGTGTTAGTGTTAGTCGCTCAGTTGTGCCCAACTCTTTGTGACCCCGTGGACTGCAGTCCACCAGGCTCCTCTGTCCATGATATTTTCCAGGAAAGGATACTAGAGTGGGTTGCCATTACCTTCTCCAGGGAATCTTCCCAACCCAAGGATCGAACCCAGGGTCTCCAGCACTGCAGGCAGATTCTTTACCGACTGAGCTACAAAAATGCTCAATACCTGCTTACTGCGCTGTAATCTCAGCCACCATGATAACTCTTCCACTTTGGACAGTATAGATAGAAAAGGAAGAACAGATTGGAAGAAAAGTGAGTATGGGGGAAAAAGGCAAGAGAGGAAGTGAAAGGAAGATGGGGAGAAAAAGGTGCCATTTTTTTTTTAAATTTTTATTTTTTAGTTTGTTTTGCTTTACAATACTGTATTCGTTTTGCCATACATTGGCATGAATCAGCCACGAGTGTATATGAGCTCTCAATCTCGACTCCCCCTCCCCCCTCCCACCACATACCATCTCCCTGGATAATCCCCATGCAACAGTCCCAAGCATCCAGCATCCTGCATTGAACCTAGACCGGTGATTTGTTTCACTTATGATATCATACATGTTACAATGCCACTCTCCCAAATCATCCTACCCTCTCCCTCTCCCACAGAGTCCAAAAGGCTGTTCTATATATCTATGTCTCTTTTGCTGTCTCGTGTACATGTTTAACATTACCATCTTTCTAAGTTCCATATATATGTGTTAGTATACTGTATTAGTGTTTTTCTTTCTGGCTGGAAGATGGGGAGAAAAAGGTGCCATTACTTTTTAAAGGTTGTTCTTCCTCTACTTCTTTTTCCCTTCTATAACTCAAGTTATACATATGTTTGGTTTCCCAATAATCCTTTATTTCTTGCCCTCTTCATTATTCCATCCTTTTGTCCTCTCATGCCTCCACTGGATATATTCTTTTGACATATTTTCTAACTCACTAAGCTTCTGTTATGTGCTGTTCACTATTAACCATAGCCACTTTCTTAGTTTTAATACTGTATTTCCAGTTTTTTCCCAAGGCCACATCTTCTTACAAAGCATAGCTCTTCTTTTCCCAAATATTTTGATATTAATTCTCTTTTATTTTACCTGAGGAACAGGTATAACAGTAGTTCAGACCTTAACTGATAATAACCAATACTTAATACAAAAATAATTTTGCATCTCATTTCTTTAGGGGTTTCGTCCCTTAACTAGGATAATGATTGTGCCTGCTGCTGCTGGTAAGTCGCTTCAGTCGTGTCTGACTCTGTGCGACCCCATAGACGGCAGCCCACCAGGCTTCCCAGTCGCTGGGATTCTCCAGGCAAGAGCACTGGAGTGGGTTGCCATTTCCTTCTCCAATGCATGAAAGTGAAAAGTGAAAGTGAAGTTGCTCAGTCGTATCCGACTCTTTGTGACCCCATGAACTGCAGCCTACCAGGCTCCTCCATCCATAGGATTTTCCAGGCAAGAGTACTGGAGTGCACTGTCATTGCCTTCTCCAAATGATTGTGCCTAGACAGCATCAAAACACCACAGCAATTTGTCCACTTGATTAAATCTTATTAAGAAAAAAAATGAAAGGACATAGAAAAAAGTATTTAAGTTTTTCTTAAATGAATACCAAACTTATTTTTAATTCTGTAGATATTACATTATTATCCCTTTTAGAATAGATAGACAGCAATTATTTTGTCCCAAATTGAAACATATATATTGTCCAAAAATGCTTCTACTCTGAGTCTTCTTACAATCTGGAGGTCAAAATGTTCAAGTAGAAACTTCTTCTTTGGTATCAGTTATTTAAAGGTGTATGCCTGCTTGAAACTGGGCCAATCAGAGCTCTTCTCTAGGGTTTTAAAATTCCGGATTGGAGAGACCAGATTCCATGTTTCCTTTAATCTCAAGATTGAATCTCAAATTCTGAATAAGGCAAAAATATACTCTATCCTTCTGGAGAAGGAAATGGCAACCCACTCCAGTATTCCTGCCTAGAGACTCCTATGGATGGAGGGGCCTGGTGGGCTGCTGTCCATGCAGTAGCACAGAGTTGGACACGACTGAAGCGACTTAGAGCAGCAGCAGCATACACTATCCTGGGGAAGAAGTTGGTTCATAGCAGATACAGAGAAAACCAATAAACAGAAATGGAATCACCTAGCAAGAAGAGATAAGAAAGCCTTCTTCAGCAATCAATGCAAAGAAATAGAGGAAAACAACAGAATGGGAAAGACTAGAGATCTCTTCAAGAAAATTAGAGATGCCATGGGAACATTTCATGCAAAGATGGGCTCGATAAAGGACAGAAATGGTATGGACCTAACAGAAGCAGAAGATATTAAGAAGAGGTGGCAAGAATACACAGAAGAACTGTACAAAAAAGATCTTCACAACCCAGATAATCATGATGGTGTGATCACTCATCTAGAGCCAGACATCCTGGAATGTGAAGTCAAGTGGGCCTTAGAAAGCATCACTACGAACAAAGCTAGTGGAGGTGATGGAATTCCAGTAGAGCTCTTTCAAATCCTGAAAGATGATGCTGTGAAAGTACTGCACTCAATATGCCAGAAATTTTGGAAAACTCAGCNTGATCACTAATCTAGAGCCAGACATCCTGGAATGTGAAGTCAAGTGGGCCTTAGAAAGCATCACTACGAACAAAGCTAGTGGAGGTGATGGAATTCCAGTTGAGCTGTTTCAAATCCTTAAGATGATGCTGTGAAAGTGCTGCACTCAATATGCCAACAAATTTGGAAAACTCAGCAGTGGCCACAGGACTGGAAAAGGTCAGTTTTCAGATCCTTAATCCTTTTTAAACTGTTTTGGAAAAATGAAAAAATAAAATAACTTGTATTTTAAGATCCTTAGGCACAGTGTCTATGTCTGAGATCAGGTATGTGTTAGTTAATGCACCAAAAAGTCTGGAATAAATACTCCACACCATCAAGGGGGAGGGGGTAAGGGGTAACCTCAGGAAAGGGTGAGGTGAGAAGAAAAGAGAATATACACCTTTCTTCTAAGAACTTTTCTGCTCTTTTCATTTGTTTCACCCACAAGTAAGTGTTACTTTTGTGATTCTATTTTAAGTGGGCGGTGGGAAGGACTGTGGGGAGAGAATCAGGAGCCCAGGATATGGAACAGATTTAAGAGAAGAGAGAAAAGGTCTGCACACCTGAGTACCCAGGAAAATCTCCTGGTCTGAGCACAGAAATGAGACTTGTCAAGCACCACCCTCAACCCTGCCAGGCATGAAATGCAAGCAGAGTAATGACAGTGACTAGCCTGGGGACCCACCAACTGAAATTTAATAACCGAGTAACCAACCCCATTGCCAAGCCCCAGGAACAGCCGGGTTTCTTTTTTTCCACTGAGAAGCTTAAGTGGAAGTGAAAATACTAATTTCATATTTCTGTTCCAACCAGCCAACTGAGATTCCCAAAGTTTTGCTGAGATGCCAGCCATGGGAGAGGCGAAATAAGCCTCACTCCCCGTGGCTGCTGCTTCTCGAAATGATTCTTCTCACTTTACACCAAATTATCTTGCAAACCCCGATGATGGGAGAGAATGTGGAGGAGATTAAAGGCTGTTTTGACCCAGCGGTGATCTGATACTTCACCTTGAGGTCTTGCAGAGAGCAGCACAGACGGGGTGGGGCTGCAGCCGACAGAGAGAGAGCATAAAGAATCCGTTGGTGCAGGGCAGCACAGGAAAGGCATGCTCTCTGGGAAACGACCCCTGCCTCTGACTTAACCTTTTATGGTAAGTCTCCCATCATCCTGANCTTGAGGTCTTGCAGAGAGCAGCACAGACGGGGTGGGGCTGCAGCCGACAGAGAGAGAGCATAAAGAATCCGTTGGTGCAGGGCAGCACAGGAAAGGCATGCTCTCTGGGAAACGACCCCTGCCTCTGACTTAACCTTTTATGGTAAGTCTCCCATCATCCTGACTCTACAAGGTGCCTCCCTTTTAAAAAAGAGTGTCTAGTAAAAGCTTGTATCCAAATCAGCAAAGGTTCTAAATCATCTTCACGATTCATTCTAAAACTTCAGTGTAACTCCCTGTTTGGGCTTCCCAGGTTCCTCAGTGGTAAAGAATCCAACTGCCAATGCAGGAGACACAGGTTCAATCCCTGGGTCAGGAAGACTCCCTGGAGAAAAGAATGACACCCACTCCAGTATTCTTGCCTGGGAAATCCCATGCACAGAGGAGCCTGGCAGGCTACAGTCCATGGGGACACAAAAGAGTTGGCCACGACTTAGCGACGGAACAACTCCCTGTTTAGAATCTTAAATGGCTGTCATCACCAACAGAAAGAGCATGAGCCAGATTTGTATATACAGTAACAACAGTGGCAAACATTTAGCACTTACTGTATGCCAGGCATTGTTCTAAGCATTCTACAAACACTAACTCAGTTATACCTCATAATAACCCTATGAGGGAAGGACTATCATGCTCTCATTTTACAGATGAGAAAAAAATTAAGCCACAGAGACACTGGGTCGTTTGTCCAGGGTCACAAAGCTAAAAAGTGGTTCAGCAGTTTGACTCCAGAGTCTCCATTCTGCCTCTCAATACTTCCACTTGCCTGTTTAACTGGCACCGCAAACCTAAAATGTCCTGAGTGGACTCTTGATATCCTCCCCATGCTAACTTCTCTTTTGTTGTCGCTGCCGTTCAAGCTGCTCTGCTGTGTCTGACCCTTTGCAACCCCATGGACCGTAGCCCGTCAGGCTCCTCTGTCCATGGGACTCCCCAGGCATGAATACTGGAGTGAGTGCCATCTCCTTCTCTAGGGGACCTTCCCACCCCAGGGACTGAACCCATGTCTCCTGCGGATTCTATACTACTGAGCCACCAGGAAAGCCTCATCTTCCTTCCCTCTCCCACCCAAAAACTTGTTTCTTTCTAAATCTTCCTACCTCAGGTGATGACAACTCCATGCTTTTTATCAGTTTATTTTATCTTTGGCTGAGCTGGGTCTTCATTAGTGTGGGCAGACTTTCTCTAGATGTGGCGAGCCAGGACTACTCTCTAGTTGTGGAGTGCAGGCTTCTGATTGCAGTGGCTTCTCTCGTCACTGAGCACAGGCCCTAGAGCACAAGGCTTAGCAGTTGTGGCACACAGGCCTAGTTGCCACATACTGTGGGACTTCCTTGAGTAAGGTCAAACCCATGTCCCCTGCTTTGGCAGGTAGACACCCAACCACTGGACCACCAGAGAAGTCAGACAACTCCATCCTTAATTGCTCAGATGCAAATCCTTGAAAGCATCCTTGACCCCTCTGTTATTTTCACATGCTCCACAACCAACCTGTTAGGAAAGCCCACCTTCAAAATCTACCTTCAGAATACATTGAGTTTTACCACTTCTTATCACCTCCAGGGGCCTAAGCCACCGTAATCTCTCTGAATCGTGCCATTGATAGCTTCCTCATGGATTTCAGTTTACACCATTCTGACTCCCAAAGTGAACGTCCGAACAATCACAAGGTCTCCCGAAGCCCTTCAGTCCTCCTCATCTCGTTCTCATCCTTTATTCTTTCCACTGCAGCCACACTAGCCCTGTTGCTCGTCTTTTTTTTTTTTTTTTTTTTAACCTTTTATGTTATACTGGAGTATGGCCAATTGAAAACAATGTTGTGATAGTTTCAGGTGGACAGCGAAGGGACTCAGCCATACATACACATGTACCCATTCTCCTCCAAACTCTCCTCCCATCCAGATCACCACACAACATTGAGCAGAGTGCCCTGTGCTAAACAGCAAGTTCTTGTTGGTTATCCATTTTAAATGGCTGATTCATGTTGATGTATGGCAAAAGTCTTCACAATATTGTGAAGTAACTGTCCTCCAACTGAAATAAATTTAAACATGTGTGTGTGTATATATATATATATATATATATATATATACACACATATATATAGCAGTGTGTTCATGCCCATTCCAAACTCCCTAACTATCCCTTCCCCCATGCTTCTTGCTAGCAGCCAAAAGTTCATTCTCGAAGTCTGTGAGTCGGTTCCTGTTTTGTAAGTAAGTTCATTTGTATCATTTCTTTTTAGATTCCGCATATAAGGGATGTCTTACGATACTTCTCCTTCTCTGTCTGACTCACTTCACTCAATATGACACTCTCTACGTCCATCCATGTTGCTGCAAATGGCATGACTCATTCTTTTCTGTGGCCAAGTAATATCCCACTGTGTATATACGCGACATCTTCTTGTCCATTCCTCTGTCGATGGACATCTAGGTTGCTTCCTGCAATGAACATTTAGGTGCATATATCTTTTCAGATCATGTTTTTCTCCAGATATATGCCCAGGACTGAGACTACAGGGTCCTTGTTGCCCTTCTTGAACACAACAGACACATGCCTACCTCAGGCCCTTTGTACCTGCTGCTATCTCTGCCTGGAATGTCTTTTCCTGGTTATCAACACATCTCACCCCTTCATCTCCTCTGTGTTCAGGTACCATCATTTCATCCTTGACCATCCTGCTGACATTGAAACCCCTCAACCCTGCAATGTACTATCCACCTTCTCTGTTTTATTTTTCTCTAGAGCACCTACCAACAAGAACAGTACCTAACACAGAGTAGCTACTATAATATCAGTAAATATGTCTTCAATTGGTGAATAAGTTAAACACCACTTCTGACAACAAATTCCGTGCTTTTTAGGATGCTGATAAGCGGTATTTTTTTAACTTTCTAATTTTGTATTGAGATATAGCTGATTAACAATGTTGTGATAGTTTCAGGTGAATAGCAAAGGGACTCAAGAACTATTTTTTTTAAGTTAACTAAATTATGCACATTTTTCCACTCCAGTAGTAAAGATCCTTTAATGATCTGAGTGTGTGGTATTTCCTAATTTTTTTTTAACCTCAAAACTCTTTTGTCAGATTAGTGCTTCTTGGAAAATTCTAGGCTAAAGAGATATAGTGGGCCCTAACTGGAGTAGGAAAATGAAAGGGAAAGAATTCTGTTGAGGGAGGCAAAGATGGCTCCTTTCACATGCCAGCTGCAATTCCTTGATTTCCTAGAGCAGTGCACGGAGGACGATCGTGAAGATCTGACCGGGACAGAGGCTGGGATGCATCAGTGATGTCTGCACAGAGCACAGCATGAGGGGACAGCATCATGGGAAACTGCCTTCCTGGTGCACGGGCTTTACTGACAAATCCAGAAGGATCAAGACATGGGATTTCCCTCCTCCTTGTCTATGGCCTTTATTTTAATGAGAGGAATTTCACAAGAAATTTCTTGCAAGGGCAAGAAATATGGAGAAGAAACATTCAATAAAATCTCATAGATCCCAACACCAGGCTCTAAGTGCTGTTTTGTTTTGCTAATCAATAGAGTAAAACAGAGAAGGCAATGGCACCCCACTCCAGTACTCTTGTCTGGAAAATCCCAGGGACAGAGGAGCCTGGTAGGCTGCAGTCCATGGGGTTGCTAAGAGTCAGGCACGACTGAGCGACTTCACTTTCACTTTTCATGTTCATGCACTGGAGAAGGAAATGGCAAACTCCAGTGTTCTTGGCCTGGAGAATCCCAGGGACAGGGAGCCTGATGGGATGCCATCTATGGGGTCACACAGAGTCAGACACGACTGAAATGACTTAGCAGCAGCAGAGTAAAACGTGGTCTTTAAAGAAGTCAGGGGAAACATCTACAGATACAGCTCTGAGGAGAAAATAGCACCCTAATATTTACTACCCCAATCAGTTACCTTTTCTACAAGTAAAAGTGCCCCTGCTCGCACCATGAAAGATAAGCAGGTGTTTAGAGGCTCCACGGACTTCCCTGGAAGCTCAGCTGGTAAGGAAGCTGCCATGCACAAAGATCCGCTGGAGACGGGACAGGCTCCCCACTCCAGTATTCTCTGGCTTCCCTGGTGGCTCAGCTGGTAAAGAATCCGCCTGCAGTGTGGGAGACCTGTGTTCGATCCCTAGACTGGGAAGGTCCCCTGGAGAAGGGAATGGCTTTACCCACTCCAGTATTCTGGCCTGAAGAATCCCCTGGACTCTCAAGTCCATGGGGTCACAAAGAGTCAGACACAATTGAGAGACTTCCACTTTCACTTTAGAGGCTCCATGGGAAGAATTCCTGTCAGGATTACTGATTCATAATAGAAGCCCATGCAGTGCAGGGCTCAGTAGAAGGAATGCTGATTTCTCTTCAATACAAGCCCTGGCTTCTGTAATCCAGTGCTGCAGATAAAACGAGCCCCACGCAGACTCTGAGACAAATAGCACCCACTTGGTCCCAGACTGATTCAAGTACACTAGCATTCTTCAAGGCCAGCAATTCAGACTGCTCCATGCAGTGCAGTAACCATCCAGTCTCCATCCACATGCAAGCCCACCTGGAGAATGCCACACAGTGCAGGTGGGTCAAAACCTCCCTGTGAAAAGCAAAACTCCTCCAAATCAACAAACAAAACGACTCACTGGAAAAAAAAAAGAGAAAGGACGTGAGGAAGCAAATTTCACAAAACTAGATCCAAGTTGCCAATAACTACACAAAGAGGTTCAAATTCATGGGGAACATGGGAAATGTGAGTGAAGGCATCTCTCTATATCGTTGGAGAAATATCCTTTCATCTGGCTAACTTCCACCCATCCTCCAGGTCTCAGCTGAAACTCCACTTCCATGAAGATATTCTTTTCTTCATAGCTCTCATCCCGTTATGATGGACATATGTTGTGTGTTTTAGTTTAATTTCTGTTTTAGTTTAATTTCTACCAGCTCACAAGCTCCACGAAGGCAGCTACAATGTCTGACCTACCCACTGGCATGTCCTCAAGACTTAGAAGAGCGCCCAGCGAAAGCTGGTGCTTAATAAATATCTGTTCAATGAACGAAGTACAATCAGCTCTTTGCAGCAGCTCTTGGACAGGATTTTGCATCGGTGTTCACATCACCAAGACAGACCAGCCTTCCCTTGGAAAGTACATTGAACTGAAGGTCACAGCTGTTTCCTTCTACTCCTGCTGCCCCAAAGAGAAAGAGGCCAAAAGGCTATTTCAAGCCTCACACACCTATCCGGAGATAAACGCAAGAGGATTACCTAACACGTTTCCACAGGAGTATCACTGGGGGAGTTCAGTGTTCCTAAAAGGTGGAGCAGAGGATGCTACCAAAATGTAAATTCTCCCAAAACTTAAGCTGTTAAATTCCACTGCACAGGGGCTGTCATAAAGTAATATTTTGTGAGCTACAGATTCCAATAAAACTCACTCTGAGATGATGAAGGCTTTCTTGGTAGCCTAAGGGCTGGTGTATGAATAATCTGCCAGCATTATGCTGTGTCACTTAAACATTCCTTTGGAGATTTGTCAGAAGAAAATTTAAGTAAAATTAAAGTTCAAATGGAAATGAAAAATTAAGTTATGATCAAAGCTATAATCTCATATTGGATTTTTTAAAAGCTGTAGAGAAAAGTCCCGTTAAAGATAAAGATTTCCTGGTTTGTATTTATGGATCCAAGCAGAGGTATTCCCACTGGGCCCTGCTTAAAAGGCTGATGTGCAGAGTCTGGGCCTCCCCCTTTATTTAGATGCTGAACCTGCTGCGGGGGGAAACAGCATCTCGGTTTCTACAGGCAATCCAATTTTAATCATTTTTGCTTTATTGGAATTTTCATAGGAGTCCAGGTACAAGAGGTTCAGAATTAATCTAAGTCATAAACATAGCAAAAATGGAAAGGAATAGAGTGAATGATAACACCTATAAGTCATGGTTCTTTTTTCCTAAAATAAGCACCATGGCGTGGGATAGCGGAAGGGACCGAGGCACTGTTTGCATCCGAACCCCTTAAAGTCAGAGCATGTCTGAAGTTTATCTAAAACACTGGCATCTGTGACCCCCACCAACAGCTTTTCTCTAAAGTTTCAGAATATTCCCTGCCAATTATCAAACTGAGGGAAGCAGCTGTGATGGAAAGAGATGGTGACAGCAAGCAGAAGTCTGGAATCCCCTGGAAAGAGATCCAGCTGACATGGAACTGAAATGCACACTCCCAAAGAAAGCATTAAAAACAGATTGAGCCCTGTGTGGACCGTCCACGTAGAATCCACTGCTAGTGTGACTCATGGGCTAGAGCCTCACAGAAAATCCCAGAGAGAACAAGGGTGATATCCAGCGTGCCCTGTGCTGTGCAGATCCATCAACACCATGATGATCACATTAATGAAACTAGTGAATCATCCTCTCTAGTCTAGACCAACAGCCTCTCAGAGTATAAGCTTATAGCAGGTTTTTTTCCTGATCAAAAATAATAAAGATTATATTCTAACTTGACTTGAAGTTTTACTAACCAAAAGAATACTTCAAAGTACATAGAAACTATAAAACATATTTGGTTAAGCCAAAAGAAGGTGGGAAAGGAGAAACAGAGAAACAAAGGACAGAAAATACAAATAAAAAAATAAACCCCAAGAAAGTAGACTTAAATCTAAATCATATCAGTAACTGCATTAAATGTAAATGGTCCAAACAGTCCTTGTAAAAGGCACAGATTGACAGACTGAACCAGAAGGCAACATTGATTATATTGCTGTTTATGAGAAACACAAGCAAAAGAGCAAGAAAGGACGTGCCAAATGGAAGCGAGAGGCACTCTGTAAACCAGCCTCCAAGGTAACATCCCATCACATTTTCTATATTCTATTCATCAAACGTGATTCACAAGATTTAGCTCATACTCAAGTGACGGGGGCTACAAAAGAATGTGAATACCAAGAGACAGATACAACTGGGAACCATTTCAGAGGCTGTCAAACAAAGCTAGTGAGGGTGAGCAAGGGGGGAAAAAGAGAAAACACAAAATACCAGTATCAGGAGTTACAGAGGTGGTATCAGTACAGACCATATAGATACTCATAGGATAATAAGGAGATAAACTGAAGAACATCATGTCAACAATCTAGATGAAATGGACAAACTCCTTGAAAGACAACAGTACCAAAACAGAGAAAAAGAAGACGTTTAAAATATAAATAGCCCTACAGGGCTTCCCAGGTGGCACTAGTGCTAAGGAATCCGCTTGCCAGTGCAGGAGAGGCAGGAGACATAGCTTTGATCTCTGGGTTAGGAAGAGCCTCTGGAGGTAGAAATGGCAACTGACTTCAGTATTCCTGCCTGGAAAATTCCATGGACAAGGAGCCTGGCAGACTACAGCATGTGGGGTTGCAAAGCATCGGACATGACTGAGCACACACACACACATAGCTAGTAAACAAATTGAACCCATAATTTAATATTTCCCAACAAAGAATAGACCCAGTCCCAGATGTCTTCACTGGTAAATTCTATCAAACACCTAAGAAACAAATAATACAAATATACCCACACTCAGAAAATGAGAGAACATTTCCAATTAATTCTACAGAGCCAGCCACATACAAAACAGCAAAAACAAAAGCACATACCAATATTCTTCATAAACATTATATATATAAACATCCTCCATAAAATATCTGCAAATCAAATCCAGAAATATATAAAAGGGATAATGCAACAGGAACAAATGAGTTTTATCTCAGGAATGCAAAGTTGGTTCAACATTCAAAATGCAATTAGTGTAATTCATCACATCTAGGAAAAAAGGAAAATCATGATTTTCCTCAACAAGATTTAAGAAAAACACCTGACAAAATTTAACACCCATTCATGATTTAAAAAAAAAAAGAAAACCTCTCAGCAAACTAGGAATAGGAGAAAACTTCTTCAATATGATAAGAAGCATCATTTTAAAACTTATGCTAACATCATACTTACTGGAACATAATAAATGCTTTTCACTTAAGGAATAAAGCAAGGATGTCCATTATCACTTCTTTTACTCAGTATGTTGCTGGAATTCCTATTAGTGTAATAAGGCAAGAAAAATAAAAAGCATAAAGATTACAAGAGAAAAAAGCAAACTGTCATTATTTTCAAGTGACATGATTGTGTACATAGAAAAATCTGTAAATCTATAAAACTTCAACATAATTAAGAAGTTCCGCAATATTTCTAGACATGGAGTCAATATATATAACTCAATTAAATTTTTATATACTAGGAACAATTGGAAAATAACATTCTAAAACAATACCATTTAAAACACTATCAAAAGACATCAAATAACTAGGAATAAATCTGAAAGATTTACAAGACCTCTACACTGAAGATTACTTAAAGACGACCAAAATAAAACAGATATAACATGCTCATGGATTGGAAGGTTCAATATTGTTAAAGCATGTCTTCCCCAAACTGATCTATATATTCAATGCAATCCCAAACATGATCTCAAAAGAGTTTCTTATGAAACTCAACAATCTAACTCTAAAATATATATATGGAAATGCAAGCAATCTAAAATAGCCAAAATAATCTTGAAAAAGAAAAACAAGACTGAAAGGGTTACACATCCTGCTTTCAAAACATAATATAAAGTCATATTAACCAAGATAGCGTGGTACTGGCATGCTGCTGCTGCTGCTGCTGCTNGTTTCTTATGAAACTCAACAATCTAACTCTAAAATATATATATGGAAATGCAAGCAATCTAAAATAGCCAAAATAATCTTGAAAAAGAAAAACAAGACTGAAAGGGTTACACATCCTGCTTTCAAAACATAATATAAAGTCATATTAACCAAGATAGCGTGGTACTGGCATGCTGCTGCTGCTGCTGCTGCTCAGTCGCGTCAGTCATGTCCGACTCTGTGCAACCCCAGAAACGAAAGCCCACCAGGCTCCTCTGTCCATAGGATTTCCCAGGCAAGAGTACTGGAGTGGGGTGCCATTGCCTTCTCCATGGTACTGGCATAAGGATGGATGATAGATCAATGAAACAAATTAGAGAATTCAAAAATAGACCCACACATATAAGATTAATAGGCCTTTTATAAAGACACCAAATCAATTCAACGAGGAGAGGAGTGCTTTCTTAACAACTAGTGGCAATATAACTAGACATCCAAATGGGAATTAAAGGAACTGGCCTTTACTTTATACCAAACACAAAAGCTCATTTGACCTAGATCAGAAACTTAAACACAAAATTGAAATGACAAAACTTCTATAAAAAAAAAATAAGAGGATATCCTTTGTAATCCCAAGGGTTAGCAAAGTTTCTTAGACAAACAGAACGCACTAACTAAAAAAGAAAAAATGACAAATTGGAATTCATCAAAATTTTAAGTGGCGTTGCATCAAAGAACATCACTGAGAAAATGATGAGACAAGCCATGGACTGAAAGAAAATGCTTGCAACACACGCGTGTGACAATGGAGTGTTACCCTGAATGTCTAAAGAACCCCTGCACATCAATGGAAAAAGGTGAACAACCCCATTGAAAAATGGACAAAGATTCGAACATAAACTTTCCAAAAGAAGATAAGGAAACAGCCAATAAGCACAGGAAAATCTGTTCAAGCTTATTTAATCAACCTTGTTTGGGAAGTGCAAATTAAAACCATGATGGAATATCACTTCACATTGGATGAGATGGCTGTAACAACAACAACAAAAAATGAGGCTATGGAATAACTGAAACTCTCCTTCATTGTTTATGAGAATGTAAAATGGTACAACTTTTGAAAATGCTTTGGCAACTTCTTACAAAGCTAAGTAGACACCTACCCTATGACCCAGAAATTCCACTCAAAGACAAAGCAATTCCACTTCGTATTTACTGAATGCAAAGACTTGGTAATAATTGTTTATAGGAGCTTTATTTAGAATAGCAAAAAAAAAAAAAAAAANAAATGCTTTGGCAACTTCTTACAAAGCTAAGTAGACACCTACCCTATGACCCAGAAATTCCACTCAAAGACAAAGCAATTCCACTTCGTATTTACTGAATGCAAAGACTTGGTAATAATTGTTTATAGGAGCTTTATTTAGAATAGCAAAAAAAAAAAAAAAAAACTAGAAACAAATGCCCACCCACTGGCAGATGAATAAACAAATTATAGACTATTCATAGAATGGACTACTGCTCATCAGTAAAAGATAAAAAGAGAAAGACTGATACACACAACATGAATCAATCTCTAAAACATTTTGTTGTGGGGGAACAGGCCAGGCAAAAAGGAGAACATATTATACAATTCCAGTTATATGAAGCCCGAGAACTCATAAACTTAATCTATGGTGATGGAGATAAGAACAGTGGTTTCTCCTAAGAGGTCATAGTATTAGCAGGGTCATCAGGGCCTTTCTAGGGCTCTGAAAACATTCTACATCCTGTTTGGCATGATGGTTACATGGAGGTACACAACTGTCAAAATTCATCAAGCTTAAGATCTGCGTTTGATATATGCTTTTTGAAAATCAAGTAGAACACACAAATTCAGATTTCTCTAACAGTGCATTCTGCAGTATATTGAATTTTTTCAACACTCCCAGTGTCATTTTTGTTTCCTTTCTGCCTTTTGATTTCTGAGTTTCTTCCAACAAGACAATCCCTGGCATACTGTGCAGTCTTCATGAATGTTTCTAGCCATGCTATATAGAACTGAACTCTCACATATCAGTAGCAGAAGTCTTTGCTTAGGGGAAATCTAGAAATCAACTCTATGATTTTGAAACTTATTTACTGTTAACACTCCCTCAAGATTTGATCTTACTATTACTTCAAAATTAAATACACTGCCTAACTGTTACAAATAGCTGTGAAAAGAAGAGAAGCNAGGGGATGACAGAGGATGAGATGGCTGGATGGCATCACTGACTCAATGGACATAAGTTTGGGCAAACTCCGGGAGTTGGTGATGGACAGGGAGGCCTCATGTGCTGCGATTCATGGGGTCACAAAGAGTTGGACATGACTGAGTGACTGAACTGAACTGAACTGAACTGTGCTACACCTTTAACTACCAAGGTTACAAATCAGCTGCCAACAGTATATTTTGTTTAACCTATACAGCATTTTTTTATTTGAGCCAAGAGCCAACATGTAATAATTAGACATTTTCACACAAAATCCAAACTTCTAGATCTTTTAAAACCATCAGCAAATTCAGCAATAAAGTGGTGCTAAAATATGGCAGGCCTCTTTTCAAAAGACAGTTTATCACTCTTTTCACTTAAATACATTTCTTTTTAAAGGACTCATTTACTGCTATGCCTGAAAAAAATAAAGTCAACGGCAACACAATATTATTATTCAGTTTTAGCTGGATACTGTTGTCTACAGAAGAGGCTGAGCTATACCCTGCTCTTTATGTTTAAAAGGGAGAGTATAAAGCATTTAAGACACTTTAGCACCTATAGACTTTGTTCTTGACACAGTCATAAAGGTAAGAGAGAATTAAAAAGTACAAAACTTTATCACATTGTGACTGAACCATTGTTTAATACCAAGTCTGTGCAGCACCTTCACTCAGCTAAAGATCTCTTTGTATCCTAATACTAACATCAGTCCTGAAATGAGAAACACACTACAAGTCTAAATAAATTCCTCCACCAAACTCTGAGCTCCTCAAGGAATAGGGATACATCTTAGATTTTTACATCCCTGGAACCAAGCACAATATCTGGCCGTGAAAACTATTAACATATTTTTTTTCACTAAATGGACTCAATGAGTACTGAGTATATAAACATCTCTCAAGCAGGAAAGTGGCCTGCAGCGGAGAGGCAGACTTTCAAAACAGGAAGGGAGCTCCCTCCTGCTCTTCTAGTGAAGAACCCGAAGTAGGAAAGATACCAGAGTTACAGATGCCATCAAGGACAGAGTCCCTCAGAGATATCTGAATTTAGGTAAAGATGTTGCGTTTTATAAACGTCACACCCAACTTTAACGCCCAGTTAATTTAGTCCATGTTCCAAACAAGTCAAACTGGGGAAAGGATTACGTATGGGTTCCGGGTTAGGTCTCCAAGGAGGAATAAAAGAGATTCTGTGATGACGGCATAGGAAGATCTCAGCAGGAACTCTGGGGCCATTAGAGGGAGGTTCCTTTCATATCCAGGAGACCAAACTTGAATGAGTGAGTGAGTGAGTGAGTGAGTGAGTGTTCAATCACTAAGCTGTGTCTGACTCTTTGTGTCCCAATGGATTGCAGCATACTGGGCTTCCCTGTCCTTCACTGTCTCCTAGAGTTTGCTCCAATTCATGTCCATTGAACTAGTAACACTATCTAACCATCTCATCCTCTGCCTCCCCCTTCTCCTTTTGCCTTCAATCTTTCCCAGTATCAGGGTCTTTTTCAAAGAGTTGACTCTTTGCATCAGGTGGCCACAGTACTGGAGCTTCAGCTTCAGCATCAGGTGGCCACAGTACTGGAGCTTCAGCTTCAGCATCAGTCCTTCCAATGAACATTCAGGGTTGATTTCCTTTAGGTTTGACTTATTTGATCTCCCTGTAGACGAAGGGACTCTGAAGAGTCTTTTCCAGCACCACAATTCGAAAGCATCAGTTCTTTGACACTCAGCCTATTTTATGGTCCAGCTCACACATTCATACATGACCACAGGAAAAACCAGAGTTTTGACTATACAGATCTTTGTCAGCAAAGTGATGTCCTGATAATATTAACATTGGAAGCAGTGCAGGATTTCCTTGGTGGTCCAGTGGCTAAGACTCCACACTTTCAGTGTAGGGGGTCCGGGTTTGATCCTGGGTCAATGAACTAGATCCTATATGCCGCAACTTAAAAAAAAAAAAAAAAAAAATATCCTGTGTGCAGCTAAGACCCAGAGCAGCCAAATAAATAAATATAAATATTTTTAATGGGTAATAGTGATGATAATAATAAACAATAAATAATCCTCTCACTTAATCTTCACTAAAATCCAATCAATGAGAAAGAAAGGCCCTGGGTCCAGCAGCCTGCAAGGAACTGAACGCCACGAACAATCACAGGAACTGGAAAGCAGACCTATCACCACTGCAGCCTCCAGATGAGGACGCAGCCCAGCTAGCCCCTCATACTGCAGCTTATGAGACCCTGAGCAAGGGACCCGTCCATGCCCCTTGCCTAGACTCCTGACCAAGAATCTGTGCCCTAATAAATGTGTGTTATTTTAAGCCACCAAGTGGGTAGGTACAATGAACATAAAAACAGGCTTACATAATTGACAGAACTAAGGGAGATGGGATGGTAACCCACTCTAGTGTTCTTGCCTGGAGAATTCCACAGCCAGAGGAGCCTGGTGGGCTACAGTCCATGGGGTTGCAAAGAGTCGACACAATTGAGCAACTAATGCTTTTACTTTTCAAGGAAGACACAGAACGTGGGATTTGAACCTGATTTCAGACTTGGCTCTCAGCCTCCCCAGGGAGACCCAACCTGGGGAGAAAGTGATGCAGGGCTGTGATCACTCTCCTCTTTCTGCCCAGGAGTCTCCCATGCGTATGTCAAACATGTGAGCCTTGCTGCCTGCACGAGATGTGTTTTTGACGAGTAAGGGAACATCATACACTCTCCTGCTTCACTGAGAGCTCCGTGAGACAGGGACCACCTCTGCCGTGTTCAGGCCACGTCCACAGAGCAACGGCTTAGTGCCTGATACATGGAGCAGTGAACAGTGTGGAAACCTAAGAGTTTACAGCAGTAGTTCTCAGATCACTGTGCACACAACGGTTGCCTGAGGTGCTTGTGAAATGTGTACCATTCTGGGCCCCACTTATAAGATTCTGACTTGACAGGGCAGAGCTGGGTTCAGAGAAGCTACACAGTTAGAAAGGATCCCGGGGCATTTGGTACGGCTGATCTTTAGACCAGAGTATAAAAACTACTCCAAAAACCTGAAAGAAGATGGAAAGGCAGAGCCATGCCAGAGGCTAGAAGTGAATACAAGTATAACATGAAAAGGTCGATTCAAGGCAGCGAGTCTTAAGCAGGAGTTAGCCCAGGCGGCACATCAGAAGCACCTGGGGGCTTTTAAAATCCAAATCCAGGCTCCACTCCCCAGTTACCAATACTTTAGAACCTCTGGAGGTAGAACAAGAGTGCCAGGAATTTTTTTTTTTTTTTGAGGTAAAATGCATATAACATAAAAGTCATCCTGTTAAAGTATACAGACAATTCAGTATCATCTGCCATATTCATGGTGTTATGCAACCACCACCCTGTCCAACTCCAAGATATTCTCAAAAGGAAACCTCACACCCGTTAGCAGTCCCTGCACCTTCCCTCCAGCCCCCACATGGCTTTGTGTCTCACAGGTTTGCCTATGTTGGATATCCCATATAACTGCAATATTACACAGTGTATATATACAATAATACATACAGTATGGTCTCCCAGGTGGCACAGTGGTAAAGAATCTGCCTGCCAGTGCAAGAGACACAGGTTTGACCCTTGGGTCAGGAAGATGCCCTGGAGTAGGAAATATCACTCCACTCCAGTATCCTTGCCTGGAAAATTCCATGGGCAGAGGAGCCTGGTGGGCCTTGGGCCCGCAAAGAGTCAGATGCAACCGAGCACACACAATGCATACAATCACCAAAAAGGGGAAACAGCCCAGAGGTGCATCAACAAATGATGACAAACAAAATGTCTATCCCTGAGGCGGAGCAGAATTCAGCCATAAAAAAAATGAATGAATTCTAATAGATGCTACAGCCTGGATGAACCTTGAAAACACTACACTGAGTGAATGAGACATCAGTATTTTTTTTTAATCTCCCAGGAGATTCCAAGGTTCAGCCAAGGTCAAGACCCCCTGGCCTAAGCCAGGCTGAATTAAACAAGGCAGTCAGGAGAGGGAGGGACATTTCACTGAGGATGACCATGTGTGGATACCCCGCCAAGGCAGGGGTGGGGGTGAGGTGTGACAATGGCAGCGCATGGGGACACACTTCAGCTCCTTCAGGTCCTCAACGAGTTGATACCTTTGTGGGTTTTCCAGCCCTAGAACACGGGATGCCAAGGAACCCAGGGAGAGGATGTTTGGGAAAAAAATTCATGCTATTTTACCTTCAGGTAAAGAATCTGCCTGCAATGCGGGAGACCTGGGTTCGATCCCTGGGTTGGGAAGATCTCCTGGAGGAGAGCATGGCAACCCACTCCAGGATTCTTGCCGGGAGAATCCTATGGACACAGGAGCCTGGCAGGCTACAGTCCACGGGGTCGCAAAGAGTCGGACACAACTGAGTGACTAAGCACAGCACATAGAGACCAGCCTTGATCCCAGCCACAGGCTCAACCGAAGCTCCCAAATTCCTTCTGAAATGTGACTTGCCGCTTCTGGAAAACCCAGAATTCTGCCCCAAAGTCAAAGTGGGACACCCCAGAGTTCACTTAAGGGGAATGAGCTTCCAGAAACAAGCCTCGTGCAGGTACCCAACCAGAATCACCCTCAGCTGCCTTCCCTTCCCAATCAGGGGAAGTGATGGTGCTGGTGCTGGTGCTCCAGAGTCTATTTGCGTCGGGTTTTTATGGAAAATATGGTCGTGTCAGTCACAGGAAAAACAAATCACAGCCCACGCTGGAGCTGCGACTTAATAACACGGCTGAGCGTCAGTGCAGGCTTTCCACGGCAATATCAAACCTGAGAACCAGCAACAAGCTCCCAGCAGCATATCTGCCAAATGATTTGGGAGAAAAAACAGCAAAGGAGCTGCTTAACATTGCCTTCTCTGCATGAAAGGGTTCGGTTGGCAACACCAAATGTGTTCATTGCTGGGGTCTTTCAAATCACAGCAAGCTGGGTGTGGATGGACCTTCCTCCTACAGCTGAACAGAAGTGGATTTAGGCCAAAATAATAACGGTGGCGCAAATCTGAATACAGTCCACTCCCCCACAGCAATCCAGATTATTTTAACATGTTCTCTCACTGGCATTTGTAATTTCTCACGAAAGCAAACGAACATCTCCCTCTGTGATGAATTAAAACAAAGAATTAATAAGTTCAGGACACAGGGTAGGGGGTGGGAGTTGCTGGTGGTATGAGAACATACTGCAAATAGCATTTCCAAGTCTAGACTTCATCACAAAGACCAGCACTCCTGTTTGCAGAGGCCCTGAGGCTTCTTAGACTGGAGGATCCAACTAGGAAAGCTTTTCGTTCACATCCTTGCTCTCCATACCTCTTCCCCAATCAACCCACCTTCAATGGCCAAGTGCTGCTGGTTTTACTTCCTGAATCTGTCTGGAATCCACTCACTGCCCAGCCAGCCTTTGACACCATCATAAGTCAAGCCCACAGTCTCCACTTGTTTGATCATGCATGCATGCATGCTAAGTCACTTCAGTCATATTCAACTCTTTGCAACCCCATGGACTGTAGCCTGCCAGCCTCCTCTGTCCATAGGATTCTCCCAGAAAAAATACTGGACTGGGTTGCCATGCTCTCTTCCAGGGGATCTTCCCGACTCAGGGCAGTGGCAGGTGGGTTCTTTACCACTAGCACCACCTGGGAAGCCCTGTTTGATCATAAACCTATTGAAACGGATCTCTCCATTTTTCCTTCTCCTGCTGCAATCTGTCCTCACCCAGAGGCCAAAGGAATACCTTGAGAATGCCCATCCAAACAGATCACTCCATTCTGATGGCTCCCCACTTAATCTCTGTGGGTCAACAATCACACAGGCTCATCAGTGCTGAGCAGGGTCATCTCACTCCATGCTTCCGACAGCACTGTATTCCACCAATGGGCAGCTGGGCAGGATGCCCGCGGTGACAGGGTTAGTGTGTGGTCCCAAGGCCCCCACAGGGGATCTGAGAAGGCCAGCCTCTGCCTCCCCCAGGTCCTCTTTCTCTTACCCGCCCCTGCCTTCTAGACTCCAACCACACGAACCCCTTCAATGTCCCTCAAGTTTGATTCCCTTCGACCCCAGGGCCTCCACATGCACTGTCCCTCACCCTGAAGTGCTGTTCCCAGCCTTTCTTACCTGTCTGGCACTTTCACCCTCCAGGTCTCCCTCTAAATGTCATTTCATCAAGGAAGACTTATTTTTTAATACAACAGCTTTACTGAAATATAATTCATATACCATACAATTCATCCACTTAAAGTATACAATTTAATGGGTTTTAGTATATTCACTGAGCTGGGTAAGCACCACCACAATTTTAGAACATACTCATCACTCCCAAAAGAAACCCTGTATCCATGAGCAGGTACCTCCCACTTCCCTCATGGTGCCCCCACCTCCAGCCCCTGGCAATGACTAACCTACTTTTTGTCTGTGTGGATTCGCCCATTACAGACATTACATATAAATGGAACCAAACCGTATGCAGCCTTTTGTGTCCAGTTTCTTTCACTGAGCCTCATGTTTTCAAGGTTCATTTATATTCTAGCATGCATCAGTGCTTCATTCATTTTTATGGCTAAATAATATTCCATTGAATGCAGAGACCACATTCCATTTATACATTCATCAGCTGATAGACACTGGATTCCTTCCATCCTTTGACCATCATGAATAGCGCTGTTCTGATGTGCCTGTTCACACTTGTGTGGGCATGTTTTCAAGCCTCTTGTATCTATACTTAGGAGTGGAATTTCTGGGCCATAAAAAACCTTTATGCATAACCTTTTGAGGAACTTCCAGACATTCTAAGGAAGGCTTTCCTGACCCTCCGAGACCGAGGTTCCCCCTCTGAGACCGAGGTTCCCTCTCCTTATTTGCATATTCTCTTCACAGCCTTTACTTCACTCTCCCAGCAGTTGTGACAAACACATCAGGGATCTAGCTAACTCTCTTAATGCCTGTACTTCCTCTGGACTATCAGCCCAATATAAAAACAATGTAACCACTTGCTTCCTTTCACAATTTGTAACAGTCACATAAAAAAAAAAAAAAACCACTAATGAAATGGGTGAAAGTAATTTTAGTATTACTTATTTGACCAATTATATACAAAATAACATTTCAGCATCTAGTTAACATTTTATAAAATGGTAATGAAGGGCTTTCCAGGTGACCAAGACTATACTCCCAACGCAGGGGGCGCCTGTTCAATTCCTGGTCAAGGAACTAGATCCTATATGCCGCAACTAAGAGTTCATCTGCTGCAACTAAAGATCCCACATGCCACAGCGACGACTGAAAATCCTGAGTGCCACAACTAAGACACAGCACAGCCAAACAAATAAACAAAAAAAAATTTCTAATGGAATAGCAATGAAACATGTCTCATTATTTTTTATACTGTCTTCAAAATCTAGGGTGTATTTTCACTTCCACACATCACAGTTCACACTCACCTCACTTCAACTGCTCAGTGCATCTCAATCCCAACGTGCCTAGTGGCTACCTTACTGGGAGTTGCAAGCCTAAACTTCTCTCTCCCTGAAGGCAGGAACCCTGTCTGCTTTTTCTAGTTATCATTTCCTCAGAACCCATTAGAGTGTCTAGGATGTATGGTGTCACAGGCATCCAGCGAATGTATGCTGAGTACTGAATAAATGAATCCAACCCAACCTCCACTCTTCCAAAAAAATTTCAAAAGTTCACATAGATCCATCTGGTCTTTTCCAGCAACTTGAATATGTTACGAAAAAGCAATGTTCCTTCTACTTTTCTATATATTCTTTCTATTAATTTTTGAGAGCTTGACACTGAAATTGCAACTAAAAATCTTAACTAATCTACTTTAAAAAATAATTTTAATATATAGTAGAACTATATGTAACTTTGTTCTGTTTTCCATGTCTCCTGTAAAAGTGTTATCATACTTTCCTAATTAAAAAAAAAATTTTTTTAAGTGACAGTGAGATGTGGGAGGAGTACCTTGGGTCACAAGGACCTTCCACTCTTCAGGAAAACAGGGGTTATGTTGAAACCAAAACCACTTTAATAAAGTTTTTTTTTTTTTTTTTAACATATCTGTGTTTTATTTTGTTTCATTTTACGATGTGTGAACCATTTTGAAAGGGCAGAGTGGCTGTCTGGGGAAGCCTATTTAATTTCTTCCCTTTAGTTTAAAATGTTGGCTAATGTTATTACTAAAGAAAGTAGCTCCAATAAGTAGGTGTATGTGCACACACATGCACACACACGACTCATGAGTCCATGGGGCAAATGAATGCAAAAGCAGCTTCCTAATAGCCAGTCTTCTTTGTGCCGAGAAATAATTACCAGCATGTAAAAGCCTATATATATTCAACCATTCTCACTTTCAACAAAATTCAAATCTACAATTGATTTTCTTTCCAGGCTCCTGAAACCAGCTTTGTCAAAATTACTCAGGAATGGAATGAGGCCAAGCATTGCCCTTTGGGGACTGAGGACAAAGCAAGTCAGCCATGGACGGTGCAGAGCTGGCCACATGCAATTACACCCAGGCCTATGGGACAGCTATGCCCTGCAAGGTCCCTCCCCAGCCAGGTCCCCGATGCCTGGGCTGCAGCCAAAAGCATTCGGGCACAGGTGCATTAAACAAGTATTTATTGGATTTTATTGGTGGTTAGAGGGTTGTAGTCGATTACAGTGCATTAATGGACCCAATTCTTCACAATGCCCTAAATCCAGGCTCTTGCCATATGATTTCACAGTTCTTCTCACTAAAGAGTCACTGTGTTCTCTCCCCAGCACTTGATGCTGGGTTTAGTCATGTGTCTCTCCTTGGTCAATGGAATGTCAGTCTGTGATATGTGACCAAAAGCTTGCAAAGTGGGTGCTCCATCCTTATTGCTCTCTTGTTCCTTTCCATCACCATAAGAACACACCCGGGCAAGCTTGCTGGTCCCAGGAGAAAATAAGAGACATCAGGAGCAGAGCTTCTCAGATGCACCCAGCCTAGATCAACCACCCCTCATCTGACCTGCAGGTCCACAAAAATATATATGCTGTGTTCAGCCACCAACTTTGGGCTTTCAGTACTTTTGTGGCCCAAGCTAACTGATACAAAGACAGACAGCTCTGTATGGATCCTCCAACTGCCTTAACAGAATGGGTTGGAGCACTGCTTTGGCCCTGACACCACCAGTTACCTACCCAGAAATTGCTTATTCCTTTCTTCCTCATTCACAGAGCTCTTGTTTCACTCAGGTGTGGGATTGCCTTGTTTCTTAGAAGTGTTGGCCTCAGAGAATGAATTGTGATTGGTTTAAGTAGGGTTTCACAAAGTACAGCCTGAGGGCCAGATCCAGCCCACTGCTTTTGTAAATAAAGTTTTATTGGAGCAAAGCCATGCCCATTCATTTATGAATTATCTGCAGCTGTTTTCACGCTACAAAGGCTGAGCTGGGTGGTTGCAGCAGAGGTTGTCTGATCCAGAAAGCCGACCAACTTTCCACTTTGCAACAGAGAAAGTTTGTTGTTCCCTAGTCTGAGGCTTACACCCTCAGGTTATTCAAACTCCCCTTATCCAGTGATTGGTTTAGGACTGGACCCAAGATTCCATTCATCTACTGAGGGCTGATGTGGCTAAGATACAGAAAGTCTGCGGGGTTTTCTGAGAGACGCTTTAAAACCAAAACATTCAGGGATATACTGTATACCGTTCTTGCCTTTGTCTGCTATCACGTAAGGACTTCATGTTTGGGTTGTGGCAGACTCAGTGACCGTGGGAAGAAAGATGAGAGCATCACAGAAAAAGAAAACAAGGAACCTGCTGTCTTGAGCTATTCATACTGCAAACCCTTGGAGTCGTCTACCTCTGATCTTAGTATTTGAGACAATTGTTCAGTCACTCTTTGCAACCCCATGGATTACAGCACACCAGGCTTCCCTGTCCTTCACTATCTTCCAGAGTTTGGTCAAACTCATGTCCATTGAGTCAGTGACGCCATCCAACCATCTCATCCTCTGTAGCCCCCTTCTCCTCTTGTCCTCAATCTTTCCCAGCATCACAATCTTTTCCAGTGAGTCAGCTCTTTGCATCACGTGGCCAAAGTACTGGAGCTTCAGCTTCAGCATCAGTCCTACCAGTGAATATTCAGGGTTGGTTTCCTTTAGGATTGACTGGTTTGATCTCCTTACAGTCCAAAGGACTCTGAATACACCTCTGGTGTTCAAAGGGGTGGACAGTCACTTGCTGGTTGGTTCTGCCAGGAAGGTCTTGTCTTACCCCCAAAAGCCTGGAATCTGTACAAGGGACCAAGGAGGTGAACCCTGCTACCACAGTTTAGGCAACAGAACCCACCCACCAATATGTGAACTGGGTCAGATGGAGTCAGCATTTCCTATCACTCCAACCAGAGCAACGTGTCCTCTCACAAAAGGAGCAGAGAGAGACATGGAAGCCCCTCTCCCAGTTCATCCCCAAGAGGATAAAAGTGATGCTAGAACCTCCCCAATCTATGAACTAAAAAGGGTAACTGGGGAAGAGTGCTGGGCAGGAAAGAACAGCAGTGGTCACTGTGCTTATGGG
Organism: Neotragus moschatus; assembly: GCA_006410615.1. NCBI lineage: Eukaryota > Metazoa > Chordata > Mammalia > Artiodactyla > Bovidae > Neotragus > Neotragus moschatus. The sequence continues at coordinate 60,641 of SJYA01002943.1, read as the reverse complement.
GCTCTGGTCTGCAGACCCAGGAGGAAGTGTGTTTCTAGACATGGGCTTTAAGAAAGGAAACCTGGAGTCATGTCTGCGGCATTCTCCTTTCCTCCAAGGCAGAGGGAATACATTTTGCTCCACCATGCAAAGGGGTAAGAAATGTCACATTCCTATTTCTGTAACTCCAGTTAAATCTGCTCTGAGTCCCCGCACGCCTGGCAGGTGGGGACTTTGGTCTCATCGTTATCGGGGCTTCTTTTCCTCCTCTGTGAGTTTACAAAAGAACTCTGGGCTTGCATGCTGTTGGAAAGTCAGGCAGGAGGACCTAGGCCCCTGGAGGTCACCACTGTTGCAGCCACAACTGACCCATAACTTTCGGAGGCTGTCTGCCGCAAGCAGGCTGTCATTCTAACTGACCACAGATTCAGTCGCAAGAGACCCTCCCTGTAGCAGGTCCCCACTGCACATGGAAATTCCAAAAAGCCTCCTGTTAATCTCAGCTTCCTCACTTTCTCACCTGAAAACACAAACGCTCCTCTCCCTCACCCCAAACCTTGATGGTAAGTCGGCTAAATCCTCCTCCAGGGCCTCAGACACCAAAGCTCTTCATCTTCCCTCTTTGGGGAGACAATGCAGTGGTATCTAAGATCTTCAGAAGCACAATGGTGGCCTCTCTCTTTGGTGGAGGGCATGGGCCAGGGGTGGGGGGTAGGGGTAACAGTGGAAACTACAATCGCTTGTTCAAGCGCTATATATCACCACTAGATCCCCAGGGTCTGGCACACAGTAGGGGCTAAAAGGACAGCACTTAGTAGGTACTGTTAGAGTCTGTTGAACTGAACTCTTGAGGTTAAAGCTATCAGCAGAAACCAACCAAGCAACAAAATGGAAAACCAACTCATTAAAAAATACATTCAAGTAATCATGGCTTTGAGCTCTGAACACACAGGGCACCAGCCCAAGTTTGGGCAATTTTAATACAACCACCATTTTGCCTCCAAACAAACTGGCATCAGCTCCAGAAGCCTCTCCTCACCTCTTAAAGAGAGCCAGTTTCTCCTCCTTTAAGTGGCGGCATTCCTCCTGGGTTGCAAAGGAGCACTGTTCATCCCCACTTGCCTCTAGCCAAGGACAGCAGCCAGGCATCAAAGGTTTGATAGCTGAGCAGTATATTTTAGAGAGAAACACAAAATTACGTCTCATCAATCTGTAAGTACCACCACTTTCCAGAGCACAGAGATCCTGTCTGTGGAATCCTCCACAGGTCCAGCGCTGACTTGGCTCAACTACACACTTTGGGGATTTTTCCAGGGAATAGTGAAGGTACTCAGTGAAATAAAGGGACAAGAACTCAGAGTTCCCAGAGCAATCCAGGAGGGAAGAAGCGGGTAGAAAATGCAGGAATGAGAGAAAGCAAGAGAGTCGGTGAGTCAGGCCAAGACCAAGCAGGGAGCACTATGACTCTGCCTTTGGCCCCAAACCTCAGCAAGTCAACAAAATACA
>SJYA01002943.1:0-58330 GCA_006410615.1 Neotragus moschatus | reverse complement strand
ACTTGGGGCCAATGGTTTATGGTCTGGAGATGAAAGCAGATGGGGGCGGGGGCGGGGGGAGGGTGGGTGTGGTGGGCAGAGGCAGCAGACATGGACACAGATGCCCAGGACTTCAGGGAGGCTGTGAGGCACAGAGCTCCCCCACTCCCAGTCTCAACAAATCTCAGGCAGGGCTTCAGGCATCCGCGGATCACAGCATTTGCGGCCTTGAGAGCACCGACTCCTGAGTAGATGCTCCTAGTTCATTTTCCAGCTCGACCACTTCCTAGTGGGTGTGTAAACAAGTTACTCAAGGATTTCTAAAACCTCAATTTCTCATCTCTAAAGCAAAGGACATATCCTCTACCTTGCTGTTTAGTCACTGTGTCCGACTCTTGCGACCCCATGGACTGTAGCCCACCCTAGTCCACAGGATTTCGCAGGCAAGAATGGTGGAGTGGGTTGCCATTTCCTTCTCCAGGGGATCTTCCCGACACAGGGACTGAACCCAAATCTCCCGTGTTGGCAGGAGGGTTCTTTACCACTGAGCCACCAGGGAAGCCTGCATTATCTACCCTGTAAGGAAGTTATTGTGTGGTTAAAAGGAAGTGAGACTGTTCCAGCAGCCTATTCTAGTTCCAGAGCCTAGAAAAGGGCAAACTCTCCATAATATGAGCCTCCAACACCTGACCTCTAGATCTCAGAGGACAGAGGGTTCGCCACAGACACAGTGGGCCCCAAATCAGGCTGAATGGTGGAATCCCTTGGGGATACGCGAGCCCTAACCAAGGCCAACTGAGGCAGAATCACTGGAGGTAGGGCCCAGGAATCTGTATGTTTTAACATAATCTTCACTATTTATCTATTTTTGGCCAGGCAGCATATGGGATTGAACCCATGCCCCCTGCAGCAGAAGCACAGAGTCTCAACCACTGGACCGCCAGGGAATTCCCAGGAATCTGTTTGTTTTGTTTTTTTCTTTTTGGGAATCTATTTTTAAGCCCATCTAGTGATCAATAGAATTGCAACTTGCCTTCTTTTGGTTTTTTACATTTTACACTTATCTCCTTTCAATCATTTTAAATATATACTCACAGATACACACAACAATTACCACAGTCAATCTGACAACATCTCGTCACATCAAAAGGAAGCCCCATATCCTTTAGCTCACCCTCCACCCTTGGTCCCACATCCCCAGCTTAAGCAACCACTACCTTCCTTCCCTATATATTTCCCTATTCTGGACTCTCATATTAATGGAATCATATAATATGTGACCTTTTGTGTCTAGCGTCTTTCATTCAGCATAATGCTTTCATGGTTCATCAATATTATAGCACGTATCAGAAGTTCACTCCTTTTATGGCCAAATAATATTCCATTGTGTGGCTATACCAGGTTTTGCTTATCTTTGCATCTGTTGAAGGGCATATGGGCTATTTCCACCTTTCAGCTATTATGAATGATGCTACTCTAAACATTCATACATAAGTTTTTGTGTGGATCCATGTTTTCATTTCTAAATAGACCTACCTCCAGGTTAAGATATACAAATGGCCAATATGTACATGAAAATACACTCAACACCCTTAGCCACTGGAGACAAGCAAACCAAAACCACAATGACATCCCACTTCACATCCATAGAATGGCTAGAATCACAAAACCTGCCAGCAGGGAATTCCCTGATGGTCTAGGGTTAAGACTTGGAGCTTTCACTGCCGAGATCCCGGGTTCAAGCCCTAGTCGGGGAACTAAAGTCCCACAGGTCACGAGGCCAGCAAAAGAAAGACTGCCAACAACAAAGGTTGGTGAGGATGTGGAGAAATTGGAACCCTCACACACTGCTGGTAGGAATGGAAAATGGTGCACCCACTCTGGAAAACAGCCTGGCCATCTTTCAAACAATTAAATACAGAGTTATATATGACCCAAGATTCCATTCCTAGGTATAGATCCACTTGGGCTCTTTCACTCTTGTGGGAAATGAACCATCAGTACTTGGCAAGAATAAAGACAGGGGAAAAGAGAGACAAGAAGGAGTTGCAAGCACAGCCTTCATGCAGGAGCTTGCACTTGCTTTCCTCGACGAGAACATTTCACTTTGATGAATGATTGTGGGATTGAAGACACAAATATTCATAAAAGATAGCCCCAGGATGGCTTCATCAGCTGCTCACCAAAGAAGCCACTGTCTGTTCCAACCCAGGAGGAAGACATGCTGGGTGGGAGCTGCCGAGCTATGCTCAGTCTGACCTCTATACTCTATGAAAGATGGAGATGATTTTCAAGAGTAACATGAACCATATTGAATTTTTTGCTTTGCCCACTGACTTGAGAATCTCCTGCGTAAGGTCTGGCATGCCTGTGCTTTTTATTGCTTCAAAATAAATTTCCAATACAGCATAGTCAAGAGATGATATGCTAAGAAACAAATCTCTCCAAAAAAAAAAAATTGCTAAGAATATAGGCATAATTATACTGCAGAGTTAACACAAATTGTACTGGTATATATGAAGCGCAATACATTTTCATGTGTAATTGTTTTTTAAGTCCTTCATTCTCAAATAGGCTGCAGGATGAGGTCTCCAAGACCCTGGGTTCTCATCTGATTTGTGTTACGGTAGAGTCACCTCTGATGGGTCTATGTCCCAATCATTTTTTTATCCTTTTTCCTCAAAAGTTTTAGGCACACAGTGGTTCTGTGTATGTTTGCTGAATAAATCATAGACAAATGACAACTGGGAATTCTGGAAGTGCAGTCAGGACTCCAGAAACTGTGGGTGTCTCCAAGACACTCTGGCTGAATTCCTCAGTCTCACCATGATTTTCTGTCTCAACTTGAACCCTATGCATGGCCTTTGTTACAGAACTCCTGCACAGGACAGGCCCCCTCAGCAGGGAAATAATCTGACCTAAAATGTCAATAGTCTTTAGGTTGAGAAACCCTTATGTAAATAGAATCACATGCTATCTACATGTTTGTGCTCATGATCAATTTTAACCCTTTGATTATGATCACTTAAAAAAGAAACAAAAACATCATATGGAGGCGGGTAGAATCCCAAACAAAGAAAACCCAGAGTTGCCCACAAATCTGGTGTTTTTAGAGCTTGGATTTTATTTCAGTTCTTTTCGTCTAGTTTTTTGACTGATTTTTCTTAAAATGGCATCCAATGGGCTCAAGGCCCTAAGATTCCCGCAAAGATGAGGTTCACATGGGAAATTTGCACACACCCACGCAGGTACACACTGTCATTTGCATGCAGACATCCACCCACAGACACACACACTCAAAGACACAACACCACCAAAGACAGAGAACGAACTTCACCATAAAAGCACAGTCCCACAGAAGAGCAGAAATTCACCCTTCTTTCCAGGGGGACGTCTATTTCATTAGTCTAATTCAGACCCCGATGGTCAAGCTGTTCCTAAGCCCAGTTCTCAGTCTTCTCGCTCTAGGAAGGAGAGATGGATTTTTTTTCCTTCAATCAAGAATATAGATTTTTAAACATTTCTGCGTCTCAAAGCAGACTGCACTTCCTAAGCTGCACATATTGATCAGCATTTTATTGTGAGTTTTCTTTCAGCTGAACTGGAAAAAATATAATCTAATTATGTCCTTAGTGACAGTTGGGAATCAGTCACACAAAATCCGACGGGGTGTGTTAGTTTGTGTGATTGAGGTGTTTAATTTGGGGGACAATGAAGTGGAAGCCATGGCCACGTTTTAATGTAATTAGCACAGAATCTCTCTTAAGGGCTGAACTATCACAAGGACGCAAAGCTCCCTCTGAAGCTGGAAAAGATTCTACCCACAGAACTGAGTCAGGGTGGTCCAAGGCCCCTAGAGACATTTAAGCATTAACATTTTACCAATGTCTCTTCAAGAGTCCCAGGTTGTGGCATAGGAAAGACAGAAATACTCCAAGTCTTGGCTAAGATTCTATAAAGAGAAATAACCTGGGCTTGTAGATACTCCACAGTGTGGTTCTCTAAGCTGCTGACTCCCAGGTTGTTCTATTTCTTAAGCCAATAAAATTTTTTTTTTTTAATTTGGGAACTAAGATAAAGTTGCCCTTTTTTAGAGGGGTAGAGGGTTAAGGGAGAAGGCAATGGCAACCCACTCCAGTACTCCTGCCTGGAAAATCCCGTGGACAGAGGAGCCTGGTGGGCTGCCATCTACGGGGTCGCATAGAGTCGACTGAAGCAACTTAGCAGCAGCAGCAGCAGAGGGTTAAGAGGGCTTCCCTGGGGGCTCAAATGGTAAAGAATCCGCCAGCAATGCAGGAGACCCAGGTTCCATCCTTGGGTCAGGAAGATCCCCTGGAGAAGGGACTGGCTACCCACTCCAGTATTCTTGCCTGGAGAATCTCAAGGACAGAGGAGGCTGGCAGGTGATAGTCCACGGGGTCTCAAAGAGTCAGAAACAACTGAGCAACTAAGCCTGCACGCATGGTACAAGGAACACCATGTGGGGACCACTGCTCTGAGCCAGGTGATAAAAAGGCCCCAAAATAGAGCATGGAGTCCCTAGGGAAGATCTGACAGAGCCAGACTGCTCACATTTCTCACCATCAATGAGCAGACACTCACCAGGAGCATCTGCACATCCAGCCTCAAAAGGGGCTACATAGCTTCATTGTAATGCCCTCGTTTTGATACTCATCATCACTGCAAAGCCCTTTGGTCTCAAGATCTAACATTCCCACTGTAACTACGTTCTCCCGTCTGCCTCCCCACTCCCACACCTTCTCTCTTCTAAATTCACTCTTCACAACTTCACCACCCCTTCTTGCTTTCTTTGCCGTCCTCATCAGCCTGGACCCTACACTCATCTCCAGCTTCCTCAATTTCACTTCAGTTTATTTTTCTTCAATTATATTCATGCACCATTAAATGTAGTACTTTTTCTTAAAAAAAAAAAAATCCAACTGTGTCTGATTAGAAGTGTCTGTCCATCTCTCCACCCATCGTTCCATCTGAACACAGGGTGAGTCTGGGATGATGTTCACTTTATAGGAAGGAGGTTTATTTCCTGGGGTGGTAAGATTTGAGATGATCTTTCTTTCTTTCTTGTACTTTTCTGTATTCCTTGAATTTTTTTAAAGCACCTGTTTCATTAGAAATAATCAAGGAAAGGACTTTCCTCGTGGTCCAGTGGTGAAGACTCCATGCTTCCACTGCAGGGAGCACAGGTTCAGTTCTTGGTTGGGGAACTAATATCCTCCCCATACTGCATAGCATGGCCAAAAATTCTGTTTAATGAATAAAAACTTAAATATTAAACAATCAAAGTATTTTTTATATCTACTCTGTTGCATTTATTCATATACTCATCTAATCTCCCTACTTGATTATAAACTTCCTGAGTTATCTACTGATGCTGTAGTCCCAGCATCAGAGATTCTGATTGAAAAAGGTGGGACCTTGTGAACTGTAGGCATAGAAACCACCTCAAATGAGTCCCTCACAGGTGTTCTAAGGGCATCATTCTGAGAAGCGCTGATACAAAAGGAAGAACTCTCAAGAAGTTTTTTCTACAGTTTATTTTCCTGCCCTGCCTGTGTGTGTGCTAGTCACTCAGTCATGTCCGATTCTTTGCAACCAGTTCCATGGACTGTAGCCCATAAGGCTCCTCTGTCCATGGAACTCTCCAACAAAACTCTGTAGAGCAATTATCCTTCAATTTAAAAATAAATAAGTTTTTTTAAAAAGCAAAAAAAATATGATAATAAACATATTTTTAAAGTTCTTAAAGAAAAAGAACACGGGAGTGGGTTGCCATTCCCTTCTCCAGAGGATCTTTCCGATCCAGAGATGGAACCCAGGACTTCCACATTGCAGGTGGATTCTTCACCATCTGAACCACCAGGGAAGCCTTCCTGTCCAGCATAAGAAGCAACTGAAATATTATGTAATCCATACCAATTATGGTACTGATTGTATGTGTGAGGAATTCAGAAACGGTTTGATCAAGGTTGAGGATTGTAGAAAAAGGTTCTTCTTTTGGATTCCAAGTCCCACCTCACACCTTTAGCGCTAACTAAAGATGGTAATGAAAGCTTTCTCCAGCTTTGTATTCCATGTTTGTTTGTTTGTTTTATCATAAATGAAGTGCATCCATCCCCAAACCAAATTCCAGTTACTCACATACATTTGTACAGGAGATCTGATAGTATCCACTCTGAAGGAGAAATCAACACAGCTCCCATGTGGGGTGAAACGGAAGTGAAATTTTGAGTTCAATTAGTGAGGATGACAATGAAACATTTCCCAGGAGGTGCTTTCGGCAGCTCTGCCCATCCACAACCTCACTCCATTTCAGGGCAAAGCCTTGCTTAAGCTGTATCAGCTTCCATTAGAGTAAATCACACTGACTCACAGAAAATGCAGATGCGAGACAGAACCTTTTAACAAAGGTTCACATCACACACAGACACACAATAAGCCTCCCTAGAGCCTGAGCCCATTCAGCAAGCAATCCTGCTCCTCTGAACACCTATAGAAACCTTGGTTCACTGATGCAAATGTGAGAGAGAACCCCGACATAAAAGAGCTCACAGTCCAGGGGGAAGAAACAAGCTTGAACACAAGTGAGGATAAGACAAGATGGAGTAGAAGAGTGCACCTTGACATTTAAACAAAGCAGCACCATGGACTAGTTCCCAAACTGGGTCCCTGAGGCAGAGCCAGGCCTGCCCAGGAGACACCTGGGAGCTTTTATAACCAGAGATCCTGGCTGAGCCTCTAAGCTTCAGAAGCTCTGGGCATGAGCTCCAGGAATTGGTATATGTAATAAACATCCTCCCCCGCATGATTTTGATGTTCCACAGGGCTGAGAAATGTGAAACTATGGAGAACACCAAAGAAGGCACTAATATAAACCAACAAATGTTGATTTCTGTGCAGAACACAGTGTTAACAGCCCAAGTGCATGATCCCCGATACTCAGAAAACCATGTAAGGGAAGCATTTGCGGGATGACTGGGTGCTACGGGTCAGAGCCAGGTGCCTGCAAGACTCAAACCCTGCCCTGCTGGTCAGCCCTCTGCCTACAGGAGCCCAGTGGGAGTCTCCCCACAAGTTTTAATACAATGCAACCTATTTTCCAAGGTCACAGGGGCCGAGATGTTAAACAATTTGCCTGAGTTCTCCTAGCTTGTAGCTGTCCAAACCTGGGGTTCAAACCCAAATCCATCTGACTCCAAAGCTGTTTCCACTTGCTTCATCCCCAGAGTTGTCCCAGTTACAGACTGATTGAACACACCCAACAGTCACTTATCTTTTTAGAAACTGTCTCAGGGCCTACTTTTAATATTAGATGAGGGCTATTCTTACAGAGTAACCCTGTATCAAGAATACGAAGCAGTTCCCTCGCTTAAGCTCTTACACAGACAGACTCAGGAGTCCAGGCTCCTGGTCCCTTTTCTGCACCTTCCTTAGTTTTCCCCACCCGTAAAAACAGCAACCACAATCTTTTGACAGATTCCCTCTGCCAGAGGAGACAGGGAGGAAGGGTTAACTCCACTCGGTTTTTGAATAGACAGCTTCAGGGTTAACGATGATTCCATAGGATAGAAAACAGCCACAGAACACTTTGCATTCAAATAGAATGTTTTCGTTTTCAAACAGCCCTCACTTACCATCTCATCTTATCCTCCTAACAGTCCTAAAAGGGAAGCAGGCTTGATATTCCTGACCTCACTTCCCAGACGGAAGACTGAGGCATGGGCTTTCCTGATGCCAGACATGGGGTGTGATGAAGGTGAAGCCCACTGTCACTGCCAGCCCCCTCACCACCGAGTGACTCCTAGATCTGGCGGACTTTTGGCAGAGGAGACAAAAGGGCTGGGTCACTCAACTCTGCTCTCTGAATACCCCTTTTATTGACTAGGAAAGTAAAATCTTGCACTGATAATTAATACAAATTATGGTTATAACTGAAGCCTGATGAATTGGTAACAGCTGGAGAATCAATAATCAATGCCTTGGTAGAGTCTCGCTGCTGGCATTCCAGGTAAATTTCACTAAAGAATCCTCATCAAATTTAGCAGCCTTGTTACCCAGTCCAAGCTCATGCAGCTCACCGCACGACATGCCAATGAATCCAAGAGATGAGGTGTTGAGGCAAGGAAAATGACTATTTGGAGAGCCAGCTGACCAAGAAGATGGCAGGCTAGTGCCTCAAAATAAACATCTTATCAGGGTCTCTAGATGCCAAGTTCTTTTATAGATTAGAGATGAGGGGAGGGGAGAAAGCAAAGTAAAAAGGCCGTTAATCTTGCAAACATCTCCTAGAAGGGCAAGCCTCAGGCAGGGGATGTGTTAATTTCTTCCTTCCTGCTGTCTACAGGGGGACAGGGTTCTGACCAAAGGCACTTTAGTTTAACAGTCAGGCAGAGGGGCAGGATTCTCTGGGGCAAGCCATTCGGTATGAGTATACTAACAAAAACAAGTCAAACAGTTCCAATGTGGAGTCAGAATTGGCTTCCTCTCTGCAACAGCCTCATCAATTATTCACCAACCATGAGGAGAAGGAAGGTTTATTAAATACTTGAAGTTCACCTGGGCAAACTCAGACCCTTTTGTCCACTTAGACCTGATTCTCAGCCCTGACTCACTCAGTCCTCCAAGTCAGTCCTTCTTCCAGCCTCTGGATTAACCCTAGTGACTGCCCACCCAACAGGTAGCTTCACCTTATTTACACATCCTCTATTTTAAGTCTTTCCTTCAATCTGGCCTTCACCAAAAGCTGGGGAAGTTATTGACAAAACCAAGTCATCCTGGGTAAGGAATGGGAATAAGGAAGCAGGCCTCACTTATGGTATCAAGTTCTAAGCAAACTTGAAGAGGGAAAAACAAACTGAACATCTACCAAGGGGGAGAGCGTGGATTTTGCATAACTGAAGCTAAAGATGGTCAGGGGGCTATGGCAGACCACAAGAGCTAAATATGATATAGATTCCATCCTCCCACAGCAACAGCTGTGCTTCAAATATAATGAAGGCCTTTACTAAGGATAAGTCAGAAAGATGGGCATTCTATGCCACAGTAAGGGAGTCCATTGGCAAATACGTTCCAACATCATCGTCCAGAGGACCCCTGGGGTTCTGCTAACACAAGGCCTACATATTCTCTCCCATTTCTGCTGTTGGAGAGCTGCCATAGTTGGCGGGTGAGCAGCGTGCACCCAGTCAGGTGAGCATGTGCTAAATACCAGAGATACGGCGGGAGTCAAGACAGCGTGGCCCTGCCCCCACGGTGATCTTAGTGTAGAAGAGGGCAGCTAAGCATCACAGAACCATGCCAAAAGAAAGAGGTGGATCTAGTTGGGCCCAGACCTAAACAGAGAGACAGCTGGTGCTATGACAGGTAACAGGGGGCCAGGCTTCCCTGAGGCAATGGTGACTCAGCTAACAAATGAGATGTTTACCTGCTGAAGCAGGAGGCTAAAAGAGCTTTCCCAGGCAGAAGCAGCACATTCCCAGGATATGCAAAGGCCCTGTGGCAGAAAAGAGCACAGCTGGGGTACAGGAGCTTTAAAGAAACTAGCGAGAGCAAGTGGGCATGCAGGCGATCATAGCGCCTGCCCCACAGAGGAGCTGCAAGGAGACCGAGGCCTTGTCCATAACAAGTTCAGTAAAAATATTAAGCAGTAACACAGAACAAGGTTCCTTTCCAGATTTTCCCATGAAGAGATGCAGCGGACTCAGAGGCCCCTCCAACGAAGGTCCTCCTTGACAGCCCCCCAGCCAGGTGGATGCAAATTCACCCTCTGATCACAATCAAATATCAGGAACCAGGCGGAACCTGCCTAGGGGGAAGANACAGAACAAGGTTCCTTTCCAGATTTTCCCATGAAGAGATGCAGCGGACTCAGAGGCCCCTCCAACGAAGGTCCTCCTTGACAGCCCCCCAGCCAGGTGGATGCAAATTCACCCTCTGATCACAATCAAATATCAGGAACCAGGCGGAACCTGCCTAGGGGGAAGAGGCAGATTTCTTCCCAAGCTGTGGTCGGTTTATGCGGTCTTTCAGATGGAAATTAGGCAGCTCGTCGCTGGGACCCGAGAGCAGAGCCTTGCACCCCTCCCGGTGAGAGAGCTGATGAATCAGGCNGTTTTTGAATAGACAGCTTCAGGGTTAACGATGATTCCATAGGATAGAAAACAGCCACAGAACACTTTGCATTCAAATAGAATGTTTTCGTTTTCAAACAGCCCTCACTTACCATCTCATCTTATCCTCCTAACAGTCCTAAAAGGGAAGCAGGCTTGATATTCCTGACCTCACTTCCCAGACGGAAGACTGAGGCATGGGCTTTCCTGATGCCAGACATGGGGTGTGATGAAGGTGAAGCCCACCGTCACTGCCAGCCCCCTCACCACCGAGTGACTCCTAGATCTGGCGGACTTTTGGCAGAGGAGACAAAAGGGCTGGGTCACTCAACTCTGCTCTCTGAATACCCCTTTTATTGACTAGGAAAGTAAAATCTTGCACTGATAATTAATACAAATTATGGTTATAACTGAAGCCTGATGAATTGGTAACAGCTGGAGAATCAATAATCAATGCCTTGGTAGAGTCTCGCTGCTGGCATTCCAGGTAAATTTCACTAAAGAATCCTCATCAAATTTAGCAGCCTTGTTACCCAGTCCAAGCTCATGCAGCTCACCGCACGACATGCCAATGAATCCAAGAGATGAGGTGTTGAGCCAAGGAAAATGACTATTTGGAGAGCCAGCTGACCAAGAAGATGGCAGGCTAGTGCCTCAAAATAAACATCTTATCAGGGTCTCTAGATGCCAAGTTCTTTTATAGATTAGAGATGAGGGGAGGGGAGAAAGCAAAGTAAAAAGGCCGTTAATCTTGCAAACATCTCCTAGAAGGGCAAGCCTCAGGCAGGGGATGTGTTAATTTCTTCCTTCCTGCTGTCTACAGGGGGACAGGGTTCTGACCAAAGGCACTTTAGTTTAACAGTCAGGCAGAGGGGCAGGATTCTCTGGGGCAAGCCATTCGGTATGAGTATACTAACAAAAACAAGTCAAACAGTTCCAATGTGGAGTCAGAATTGGCTTCCTCTCTGCAACAGCCTCATCAATTATTCACCAACCATGAGGAGAAGGAAGGTTTATTAAATACTTGAAGTTCACCTGGGCAAACTCAGACCCTTTTGTCCACTTAGACCTGATTCTCAGCCCTGACTCACTCAGTCCTCCAAGTCAGTCCTTCTTCCAGCCTTTGGATTAACCCTAGTGACTGCCCACCCAACAGGTAGCTTCACCTTATTTACACATCCTCTATTTTAAGTCTTTCCTTCAATCTGGCCTTCACCAAAAGCTGGGGAAGTTATTGACAAAACCAAGTCATCCTGGGTAAGGAATGGGAATAAGGAAGCAGGCCTCACTTATGGTATCAAGTTCTAAGCAAACTTGAAGAGGGAAAAACAAACTGAACATCTACCAAGGGGGAGAGCGTGGATTTTGCATAACTGAAGCTAAAGATGGTCAGGGGGCTATGGCAGACCACAAGAGCTAAATATGATATAGATTCCATCCTCCCACAGCAACAGCTGTGCTTCAAATATAATGAAGGCCTTTACTAAGGATAAGTCAGAAAGATGGGCATTCTATGCCACAGTAAGGGAGTCCATTGGCAAATACGTTCCAACATCATCGTCCAGAGGACCCCTGGGGTTCTGCTAACACAAGGCCTACATATTCTCTCCCATTTCTGCTGTTGGAGAGCTGCCATAGTTGGCGGGTGAGCAGCGTGCACCCAGTCAGGTGAGCATGTGCTAAATACCAGAGATACAGCGGGAGTCAAGACAGCGTGGCCCTGCCCCCACGGTGATCTTAGTGTAGAAGAGGGCAGCTAAGCATCACAGAACCATGCCAAAAGAAAGAGGTGGATCTAGTTGGGCCCAGACCTAAACAGAGAGACAGCTGGTGCTATGACAGGTAACAGGGGGCCAGGCTTCCCTGAGGCAATGGTGACTCAGCTAACAAATGAGATGTTTACCTGCTGAAGCAGGAGGCTAAAAGAGCTTTCCCAGGCAGAAGCAGCACATTCCCAGGATATGCAAAGGCCCTGTGGCAGAAAAGAGCACAGCTGGGGTACAGGAGCTTTAAAGAAACTAGCGAGAGCAAGTGGGCATGCAGGCGATCATAGCGCCTGCCCCACAGAGGAGCTGCAAGGAGACCGAGGCCTTGTCCATAACAAGTTCAGTAAAAAGATTAAGCAGTAACACAGAACAAGGTTCCTTTCCAGATTTTCCCATGAAGAGATGCAGCGGACTCAGAGGCCCCTCCAACGAAGGTCCTCCTTGACAGCCCCCCAGCCAGGTGGATGCAAATTCACCCTCTGATCACAATCAAATATCAGGAACCAGGCGGAACCTGCCTAGGGGGAAGAGGCAGATTTCTTCCCAAGCTGTGGTCGGTTTATGCGGTCTTTCAGATGGAAATTAGGCAGCTCGTCGCTGGGACCCGAGAGCAGAGCCTTGCACCCCTCCCGGTGAGAGAGCTGATGAATCAGGCACACTGGTGGATCAATCAGCCCATGCCTGTGAACATGTTTATGGTGGCAATGAAGGGCTTTATTTGTTTGGCAAAACACGGGGTGGTTTGATCTCCAGGAGGAGTGTCTGTCGGCGCAGGTTTTCTGGAAGTCGGGAGCGGGGCAGACGAGGCTTGCATTTCATCTGCAGGCCCCTTGCAGAGGGAGCTGGGGAAGGCTTTGCAGCCATCTGGCACAATGTTTGCATCTCGTCTGGCTGGGCGGCTGTGCTCCAAACAAGGGTGGATGGGGCAGTTCTTGCCCTGTGTTTGGAGAGGAATGGGAGAGAACCAACAGAGGTGGGGGATGGGGGGTAGGTGCTGGGAGCACCGCCCAGGCCCGGGGACCAAAGCATCCAACCCCACAGACTCTGAGCCACTAAGCAGCCCTGGAGAATCTTCCCAATTCCTCCCCAACCTCCTGCCTGCACACTGGCCCTCCTGTGGGCACATACCAACACATACCCACACCACCAGAGCACTGCCAGACGGAGCAAGTGGAAGGACAGGACACCATTCACACTTGAATTTCAAATAAACAACAAATCATATTTTAGTGTAAGTATGTCCTAAATATTGCTTTGGGACATACTTATTCTTTAAAAAAAAAAAAAAAAAAAACTGTTAATTTAAAAGTTAAGCTTAACTAGACCTCCTGCATTTAATCTGGCAAACCTAGTCCTCAATAATCAACCCAAGACTTGGGTACTCACAGAGAAAGTCACACACACACAGGAACACCAACATACGGGCACACACATGTACATGCACGCATACAAGCCCATGTGCCTCACAGCGTCCAAGGCAAAAGGGAATCCAAAGGTCAAATTGTGGGTGCTTATCCCTTACACTTCCCTGTCTTCTGTGTCTGGGCTCAGAGCCACCAGAGTCCCAGCCACCTCGGGGTCACCTGGAACCCAGGACCAAGCTACTGCAGGAGATGCCCTGAGGCAGCAGGACACTCACTGACCTGCCCCTGCCTGGACTCCAGTGTAGAAGACACCGCAGAGCCCTGTGGGCCTCAGCAAGCACAGGAAGGGGCTGAGACTGGAGGTTCATCATGGAGCCTAAAAGCTGGGGATCCACTGGTGAGCCCATTTTTTTGTCTGTACCTGCTGTTTGCACCCCAATCTCTGCCCCCACCAACCACGCACTGAGAGTTTACTGAGCAGCTACTAAGGGCCTGGCACTGGACTCGACACCAAAGACATCTCTACCCCTGTGAAGTCACAGCCCCGCGTGCTGAAAACTCGGTGATGACCTGCCTGGCACTGGCTGAATGTGCACAGCAAGCCAAGCGTACAGAAGTGGTGGTCATTCCCTTGAATCCTCCCAGCAGCCAAGGAGGCAGCTGCCATTGTTCTATGATCCCCGTTTTAACTTTGAGGGACCTGAGACCAAGAGGGCTGAAACAGTTTGCTCGAGGACACATGGGGGNAGTGGTGGTCATTCCCTTGAATCCTCCCAGCAGCCAAGGAGGCAGCTGCCATTGTTCTATGATCCCCGTTTTAACTTTGAGGGACCTGAGACCAAGAGGGCTGAAACAGTTTGCTCGAGGACACATGGGGGAAGCAGCAAGACCTGGAGGAGGCAAAAGCCAACCCTGGAACTTGCAGTAACATAATCAAGAATGTTCAGGAAAGTGAACCTTCCCACCTGCCAGTCAGAAGCCAGGGTCCTGCCAGGAGGGGCTGGAGGGTTAGCTGGGCCCCCAGGGGTGACAGGATGTAGACCGACCCTAACAGAAGTGAGGTGGGCAATGCCATCTCACCAGGGCCCCTCAGGCTTCAGAGGATGACCCCTGCTGAGGATGGCACCTGTGAGCCTTAGGGTGCCGAGGGGGTGAGAAGATACTTACACAGGATGCAAAGACCCGGGATGTACAGCAGCACCGATGCCCCTCTACCCTGCTTAGCCTGTCCCCAGGGACATCTTGGAAAAGCACGGGCGCAGAACACCAAGCAGTGTGCGCCAGGACACTCATCACAACGCCGTGAGCAACAGGGAGGAAGAAGGGACCACTCAAAGACCCATCAGTCTAGGGNATCCCCGTTTTAACTTTGAGGGACCTGAGACCAAGAGGGCTGAAACAGTTTGCTCGAGGACACATGGGGGGAAGCAGCAAGACCTGGAGGAGGCGAAAGCCAACCCTGGAACTTGCAGTAACATAATCAAGAATGTTCAGGAAAGTGAACCTTTCCACCTGCCAGTCAGAAGCCAGGGTCCTGCCAGGAGGGGCTGGAGGGTCAGCTGGGCCCCCAGGGGTGACAGGATGTAGACCGACCCTAACAGAAGTGAGGCAGGCAATGCCATCTCACCAGGGCCCCTCAGGCTTCAGAGGATGACCCCCGCTGAGGATGGCACCTGTGAGCCTTAGGGTGCCGAGGGGGTGAGAAGATACTTACACAGGATTCAAAGACCCGGGATGTACAGCAGCATCGATGCCCCTCTACCCTGCTTAGCCTGCCCCCAGGGACATCTTGGAGAAGCATAGGCGCAGAACACCAAGCAGTGTGCGCCAAGACACTCATCACAACGCCGTGAGCAACAGGGAGGAAGAAGGGACCACTCAAAGACCCATCAGTCTAGGGNGATCTGTGCTGCTGGTCAGAAGTATTGTCGCCTCCACATGAAGTTGCCTGCAAGGAAAGCAGTTCAGGAAGCCATGTGTTCTCAAAGAAAAAAAAAATGGAATTAAATGTACCATCTGCTTATTAGCGAGAGATTTTGAGGCAGACGCTTAAATATGCATGCCCAGACATTAAAAAACTTGGGGGTAAATGTTAATTTCAATAACCCAAGTTCTTGTGCTTGCAAGAAAAAGAAATCTTTCTTTTCTCTCAGTGATTTGGAGGCTCTGTACCACACAGCACCAACAAGACTATCTCAGTGGACTTTGGCAGCTGTGCAAAGTGGGACCCCAAACACTCGCTGGGGACCTGTCTCAGAGGGACACTGCCAAGTCTCCATTCCCTCNTTGCAAGAAAAAGAAATCTTTCTTTTCTCTCAGTGATTTGGAGGCTCTGTACCACACAGCACCAACAAGACTATCTCAGTGGACTTTGGCAGCTGTGCAAAGTGGGACCCCAAACACTCGCTGGGGACCTGTCTCAGAGGGACACTGCCAAGTCTCCATTCCCTCCTTCCTTTCTCGTCCCCATCCAAAAGTCAGACAGCACTAGGCGGCTATCTGGCCACAGGGATGAGGAAAGCCCACTCAGAGCCTCAGTCCTTACCCTGACACCAGAGACCCAAAAAGGCTAGAGTAGGAGGGCTGAGTCCCTCTCCCTCTGGATTCCCACAAGGTGAGCCCTCGTCACAAATCCGCCCAGAACTGCATGTATTTCAACAGCAGCTGTACTCATGGCCTCCATAGGACACCACTGGGGTGCAAAACCCTTCACCGAAGATTCTCAGTGTAAATATTTTCAGCTTTGAGGGCCATATAGCCTCTGCCCCAACTATTTGACTCTCCCATTCTAGCAAGAGAGGAGCCACAGACAATATGCTCGTGAATAGGTGTGGCTGTGTGTCAATAAAACTTTATTGACAAACACAGGTGGGGAGGGCAGCCTAGGCCCATGGACCAGGGTCTGTCTCCTCCACTAGAGGAAGGTCTCCAGAAGAACAAAGACTGATCCATCCCGTAGACCAGCACCCAGCCTGGCACCTGGTACGTAGGAGCTGCTCAAATACTTGAAGAAGGGATGAGAAAGCAGTGGCCCCCACTGCAGAAAGGTGAGGTCTCCCAATGGTACCCTCTTGTGCCGAGGAACACACCAGGACAAGGCTCTCCACCAAGGCTGGGTCCTTTTCCAGCGGAGCATCAAAAAGTGACAGCTCTGCATTTTAAGAACACCAAGGCTTTGGAGTCACACACACACACACAAACTAACGTTTTCCAAGAGTGTCAAGGTTGTGGAGCGTCCTGTGTTTCATTGCACACACCCTGGCTGGGTGCCGAAGTATTTAGACTTGGGGTGAGTCTTTGTACCCTGACTCCAGTTGGCCTCCATTACAATTCCAGCAAGAGCCAACAAGCATATAAAGTCCAGTGGGCTCTTTTCAACACAAATGACCCTTGTTCTTCTCCCTCGTCTATCTGTGGAGCCACCCATGCTCTGCCTGCTGGTCCTCTAGCCCTTCTCTCATCGTTCAGATTTCCCAGGATTCCGCTAAAGCCTCTTCTCTTGCCACTCCTCTCTCTTCCCAGTCAATTTCATGTGTCCTCTTCGCCTCAACTACCATCGACACCGATGACCTTCAAGTCTGAATCTCCATCCCTGACCCATCTGTCCATTAGATGCTGCCCCCTGGGTCTCAGAACATCAGCCAGAGCCTAGAGTCAGACCCATGGTCTTCCCTGCTTTTCTGGAAGCTGACTTGACACTGCATCTTGCTCACTCCCATTACCCAAAAGATCCTTAAGTCCCCTGAAATGGATCTCCTAAGGTACACAACTCAAGGTCCTCAATTCAGGCACACAACTCCACCATTGGCCAGGCCACCAGTAAAGCAGAGTCTCCTGTCCCAGTGCCCAAACTGGTCTCTCTCCTATTCCCTGAGCTCCAAGTCATGTTCAAGAGGACACAATGGAACGATGGCCATCTTGATGAAATTTTTTAAATTAGGAGGACCCTGGCCTGCAGTCTGAATTTCCCCTGAGAATCCCAAATCAAGTTCCAGTTTGTCAGCACTGGGGTTAAATCTTTCTGAAATGATTAAGGCCAAGGGCAGCACAGCTCACCCTCAAACTACTCCAGGCAGAGTCATCCGCCTCCCCAGGCTGTGAGGTGTCAGAACCATCCAGTATGTGCCTCTCTGCTCCAGCTGAAAGGAATGTCCTCCAAACTTCTGCCTCCCCCAGGACCCTCCACCATCTTGCACCCCACTCTTGGTCCCTGGAGGATGAGGAGATCTCCTGCCATCTCCTACTCCAGCACAGCATTCCGCAGACACGTGCCTCACAGATTACAGAAGAGCCAAGGCAGACACACCGCGCTCCAGTGGGCGGCCATGTCTTCATGTCAGCTTGAGAGATCGTTGCCAGGGAAATATCTATATCTCGGCAGAGAGAGCTTCCACCCTGCAGAGTCCAGCTGTGCTCAAACGGGAATCCTGAAACCCAGATGTTGGTCCAAATGCCCTGCCTCGGCAGCTGGCTTTGGAACTCTCCACTGTGGGAGCAAACCCTTAGTGCCACCTGCCCTGCCAGCCCACAGCCCTGCCTTCCTGGGATCCTGGACCCCAAGAACCAAGAAGGAAATCGAGGGGACCTGATGACATGCTACCTGAACCCAATCTAAGGTTCAGGTGAATGGTATACCACCCCCTGCCCCTCCGCCCCGCGCCGCAATTATAGGGCTTTCCAAGCGGTGCCAGTGGTAAAGAACCCATCTGCCAGTGCGGGAGACATAAGAGGCATGGATTCAATCCCTGAGTCGGGAAGATCCCTTGGAGGAGGGCATGGCAACCCACTCCAGTATTCTTGCCTGGAGAATCCCATGGACAGAGGAACCTGGCAGGCTGCAGCCCATGGGGTCACAGAAAAGTCAGACATGACTGAAGCAACTTAATGCACACACACATCCTGCTTTATACATCACCACTGGTTAAGGGGATGGGGATGGAGTCTGATTCACTCAAGTAATTTAGAATGGAGACGACCATTTGTTTTGTGCTTCTTCCATGTCTAAATGCTATGCCAAGCATTTTCTATTTACTAACTAGTTGTTTCATCAAAAGCATATACAACCCACCACTGAGGTTATCCCCATTTTATAGATAAGAAAACTGAGGCCCCTGGAGAGTGTATAAATTTATCAAGGCCACAGAGCTCATAAGTGGTACAGCAGGGACCCAAACCCAACTACCACACTCCGAAATATTTTTTGCAAGTGGAGACTTGTGCCTCTGAGCCAAGGTGATTTTGCCTACCTCTTCCTGGGTTGTCACATTTGGGGATAGGGTATCAGTGCAACTGCCCTCTGTGGGTAGAGACCAGGGATGCTGCCAAGCAGCCCAATCATACACAGCGCTGTTCCCCCAATCATAACAGAATAATCTGACTCCAAATGTCAACAGCACAGCGCCAAAGTTGAGATACGTGGGTGCAGACACTCACCACAAAGAAGGGGAAAGATCTACAGTCTGGATTCACCCCTACAGGGAGCCTCATGCTGACAACAACCTTCTGCTGCAGTCTCAACCCCAGCGACACTTTTTTTAGTCATGACATGTAGTATGTGGGATCCCAGTTCCCCCACCAGGGATCAAACTCAAACCCTCTGCATTAGAAAAATGAAGTCCCAACGACTGCACCAGCAGGGAAGTCCCAACCCCAGGGACTCTGGAGCAGAGTCCATCAGGGAACTTCAGGGAATCCGATGAGTTATTACTCTTGAAAGCTCAACTCTGCCCAGCAACAACCCAGAAATCTATGCCAAGATGCCTGATCATGGGAAAAGCTGAACAAACACCTGGGGTTGATAACCAATTACATAGGAAAGACTTTTCTCTCCTTCCAGGAAGAGCTATAGGTCAGACTCACCCTGGGGTCACTCTAAAGGAATCAACAGTTCAATTGTCATCACCAATAGAATGATACTTGGATATGTTCTTTCTATAAAATTCTATAAGTAATAAAAAGAGAGAGAGAAGGAATCAATAAAGACTCTAGGGGGACCAGTTCTTCAATATCTCTTCAGCATCACTGGTCCTGGAGGGGGCAAAAGGAGCCTGTAAAACTTCTGATCCCTGGCAGGGGGTCAGCCCTTATGAGTCACATACCTTCCTTCCACCACACGTCCAGCAGGACCTGGGTGCTGAGAGGCCTCCTGGGGCTCCAGTTTAGCTCCTAAAAGCATCTCCTAGCAAACCAGCAGAGGATGCAACCCCGTCCTTAAAGACAGGGGCTGAGTCCAGGAGCCACTCTGAGTGACAGCCAGTCACACATAAACCTCAACCATCCAGGACATCAGATACAGTGATGGGAAAGGGTATTTTATCCTTAAAAACATCTACATACAACACAGACAGGGAGGTGTTTCCCGCGCAGCTTCTGCAGAGAAAAGCCCAAAATGATCTGCATCCAAAAATAATCTGCTATCAAAGAAAAAGGATGTTTTTGACATTTTGGCCAAGCTAATGGTCTACACAGGCAAAATCTCATGGAAAAGCATTCTGTTTTTCTTGATCCATTTGGACATGGTCTGTGAGTGAAGAAACGGTTCTCTTCCTTAAAGAAATAGCTGCTCCCAGCACCAGCCTGAAACTGCTTCCAGGTTCTTTAAAGAGAATATTCTTATAGACATGGAAAAGGAGAAATCTGTCTGGTGGGCATTCTGGACAGCCTGGACTTTGGCCAACCTTTAGACTTAAAAACCAAGACACCATCTTTATGAGAGGCCACTGTCCCCAGAAGATCCTGGTATCACATGGAACAGGGTCTGGTGACATAAGCTTTGCACCACAGAGGCCGTTAAGGCTCAGAGAGGTTAGGCAACTTGCCCCCAGTCACTCAGCTAAGGAGAGCCACAACTAGGATCCAAACCCGAGTAGTCTGGATCCAAACCCACATTCCTAAGCAGCCCACTGCACCTGGTCACTCCATTCCATTCTGGCGTCCTGGTTTTGTGCAAAGTTCCATGTGCAAGAGGGAGGCGACAGAGGCAGGGAAGGGCTTCTGACAGTGGAAGTTTCACAGCACTGCACAGCCCCATCATCACGACTCAGACCCAGGACCTCTCCTCTTATCACCCTGCAACGCATCCCTTTCCATGATGTGTCCCGGAAAACCTTCCCCAGATATCATCCTCCTGGCATCGCAGAGAGAAATTCACCTGGTTCTGGTGTCCAAGTGGCCCACGATCTGAACTCAATCACAGCCACGGGAGGCGAGGGCTTGGGAGCAACACCTGAGAGCAGCCCCCTCCCCGAGTCAGCTGGGCTTTGACATGGCCCAGCGAAGGGGAGGCAGGCAGCTGACGCTGGCGAGGATTTGGGAGAAACAAGAGGATCTGTTCCTTGTGGGGCTCACTAATCACCAATCAAATTTTTAAGGTGAGCTCGGCTGAGCAAATGGTTGGAAGAAACAAAAAGGTCAAACCCATTATCAATTTAAAACTCTCAAGGTGGCAGCCCTCGCCAAAAGGACAGCCGTCCAGCCAGTCCTCATTTGTCCTCCAGACATCTGTGACCCCCAAATGTGAGGTCTGCCGGGTCACAACTGTAAGATTCAGAAGAGGAAGCAAAAAGCAGGGGCCAGGGAGGGGGGTCAAGCTGGTCAAGGAACTCTGTCCCACACACACCCAGTGACTCACATACCCATGTAGGTATGCAACAAACCACCCCAAAGGTACCCTCGGCCAGTGGGTGCCAGAGCCAGGGCACCCCAAGGGGATGCACGGAACTTTGCTTCACTGTCCTTCTAGGGAGAGATAGGCAGAGAAGAGTGACTCCAAACTGGGAAGCCTTCACCTGCCTCCTCTCTCAACTCTCCCTACCCNAATGATACTTGGATATGTTCTTTCTATAAAATTCTATAAGTAATAAAAAGAGAGAGAGAAGGAATCAATAAAGACTCTAGGGGGACCAGTTCTTCAATATCTCTTCAGCATCACTGGTCCTGGAGGGGGCAAAAGGAGCCTGTAAAACTTCTGATCCCTGGCAGGGGGTCAGCCCTTATGAGTCACATACCTTCCTTCCACCACACGTCCAGCAGGACCTGGGTGCTGAGAGGCCTCCTGGGGCTCCAGTTTAGCTCCTAAAAGCATCTCCTAGCAAACCAGCAGAGGATGCAACCCCGTCCTTAAAGACAGGGGCTGAGTCCAGGAGCCACTCTGAGTGACAGCCAGTCACACATAAACCTCAACCATCCAGGACATCAGATACAGTGATGGGAAAGGGTATTTTATCCTTAAAAACATCTACATACAACACAGACAGGGAGGTGTTTCCCGCGCAGCTTCTGCAGAGAAAAGCCCAAAATGATCTGCATCCAAAAATAATCTGCTATCAAAGAAAAAGGATGTTTTTGACATTTTGGCCAAGCTAATGGTCTACACAGGCAAAATCTCATGGAAAAGCATTCTGTTTTTCTTGATCCATTTGGACATGGTCTGTGAGTGAAGAAACGGTTCTCTTCCTTAAAGAAATAGCTGCTCCCAGCACCAGCCTGAAACTGCTTCCAGGTTCTTTAAAGAGAATATTCTTATAGACATGGAAAAGGAGAAATCTGTCTGGTGGGCATTCTGGACAGCCTGGACTTTGGCCAACCTTTAGACTTAAAAACCAAGACACCATCTTTATGAGAGGCCACTGTCCCCAGAAGATCCTGGTATCACATGGAACAGGGTCTGGTGACATAAGCTTTGCACCACAGAGGCCGTTAAGGCTCAGAGAGGTTAGGCAACTTGCCCCCAGTCACTCAGCTAAGGAGAGCCACAACCAGGATCCAAACCCGAGTAGTCTGGATCCAAACCCACATTCCTAAGCAGCCCACTGCACCTGGTCACTCCATTCCATTCTGGCGTCCTGGTTTTGTGCAAAGTTCCATGTGAAAGAGGGAGGCGACAGAGGCAGGGAAGGGCTTCTGACAGTGGAAGTTTCACAGCACTGCACAGCCCCATCATCACGACTCAGACCCAGGACCTCTCCTCTTATCACCCTGCAACGCATCCCTTTCCATGACGTGTCCCGGAAAACCTTCCCCAGATATCATCCTCCTGGCATCGCAGAGAGAAATTCACCTGGTTCTGGTGTCCAAGTGGCCCACGATCTGAACTCAATCACAGCCAAAGGAGGCGAGGGCTTGGGAGCAACACCTGAGAGCAGCCCCCTCCCCGAGTCAGCTGGGCTTTGACATGGCCCAGCGAAGGGGAGGCAGGCAGCTGACGCTGGCGAGGATTTGGGAGAAACAAGAGGATCTGTTCCTTGTGGGGCTCACTAATCACCAATCAAATTTTTAAGGTGAGCTCGGCTGAGCAAATGGTTGGAAGAAACAAAAAGGTCAAACCCATTATCAATTTAAAACTCTCAAGGTGGCAGCCCTCGCCAAAAGGACAGCCGTCCAGCCAGCCCTCATTTGTCCTCCAGACATCTGTGACCCCCAAATGTGAGGTCTGCCGGGTCACAACTGTAAGATTCAGAAGAGGAAGCAAAAAGCAGGGGCCAGGGAGGGGGGTCAAGCTGGTCAAGGAACTCTGTCCCACACACACCCAGTGACTCACATACCCATGTAGGTATGCAACAAACCACCCCAAAGGTACCCTCGGCCAGTGGGTGCCAGAGCCAGGGCACCCCAAGGGGATGCACGGAACTTTGCTTCACTGTCCTTCTAGGGAGAGATAGGCAGAGAAGAGTGACTCCAAACTGGGAAGCCTTCACCTGCCTCCTCTCTCAACTCTCCCTACCCCGCCAGCCTGGAGAGCGGTGACAGGAAGATGAGGATGAGGAGCAGGGGCGGGCAAAGGGGCTTGGTGAGCTGCCACCAGTGCACGCAGTGACCGGGCACGGTTTTCAGAGCCTGGGCCCCATACTTCCCACCCAAGCCCCTTACCAGGTGGAAGGCGACCAGCAAAAAGTCCCAGAGACGCCTCAAACCGCTCTGCCCAGGATGAGGCTGTGCAGGGTGAGGGCTCCTCAGAGTAAAACCCCCACCCCCATCTCCTTTCCCTTCTGGGTACCCCCAGAACACAGAGTGCCCCCTCCCTTTTCGAACAACCCCAGAGTCCACGGGTCTCTCGGCCAGCAACAACGACGACGCGGCAGAATATCCTACATAAACAAAAAGGGAGTTGCCACCAACGACGGGGCATCTAGTTTCTCCGGAGGTCCCCACAAGCTACCACACCGCGCCCGCACGCAGGAGTTGCTGCCCAATTACCAACTTGGAGCTGACCGCCGACGGGGTGCAGCCCTGCACCCCCCAAGCCCCCACCCCGTCCCTCCTGCGCCCCCGCTCACTTACGCCTCCGTCCTCGACACCTGTCTGGGTACCGGTCTCTTCCCTGCCGAGACGCGGCGCGTCTTCCCCTTCCTCCCTCGCCGCGCTTCCTCCTTCCAGCCCCAGCCTCAACCTCTTCTCCTCCGGAGGGGCGTCCTCCGCCTCCCGCCTCTGCCGGCCATCCCTGCCTCTGAGCTTGCCCGTGTCCTCAGGGCTGCTGGAAGGGCTGGCCATGGCTCAGGGGACTCTGCCTGCACTTGAGGGAGAGGAAGGACCCAGCAGCCTTCCGAGCCGAGCGGCCTGTCGGTGGGAGACCGGGCTTCTGAGCGCGGGCTCGGTGGGTTCGCGCGGCTGGGCTCGGAGCTGGGCTCCTCCGCGGACCACTCCTGTCTCTCTGCCGCCCCCTGCTGGCTGCTCGCGGGCACAGCGGGCACGCGTGGACGAGGCCTGCGCGGGTCTCACCTGCCTTGGGGCCAGCCAGGCCCGCTCAGAAAAATCCTGGCCGCCCCCTACGCCTCAGTTCGCCCACACGGAAGGTCTCCCTGGCCAAGGAAGGGAAGGGAGAAGGGACAGACTGACGTCCACTTCTCCAGCGCCCTGCGACAATGGACACCCTGGTCCTTGGTACCGCTCTGCACCTTGAATGGTTCGGAGGTGACTGGAAAACTGAGGCTGCTCAAAATATCAGGAGAAAGAATTCAGCCTGGAGAATGATGACTGTATTTCAAAGCTGTACTTATCTATCAAGGGTGTTTCTTGAGCATCACTATGAGCCAGGCATGGCGATGGGGGGGATAGGGGGTGGTGAGGGACGGTCTGCAACAGCTGCCATGGCAGGTACTGTCTCTGCCCTGGTGGAGCCCAGTGCAAGGGGGGTGTGGGAGGTGGTGACTGGTTGACATCGCCAAAGGACTGCAAAGGAAACTGCTGAGGAGCGTGTTAGTCACTCAGTCGTCTCCAACTCTTTGCAATCCCATGGACTGTAGCCTGCCCCCCAGGTTCCTCTGTTCGTGGGATTCTCCAGGCAAGAATACCAGAGTGGGTAGCCATTCCCTTCTCCAGGGGATCTTCCCGACCCAGCGATCAAACCTGGGTCTCCTGCATCGCAGGATGCTGGGGAGAGAGAAGCCTAAAACAGCAGCACCTCAGAAGGTCTAGGGCTGGGCAATGGGTAGAGGAAGTGAACCCCGAATGGAGGTGACCAAGATGAGTAGTTCTCATCCAGGTGAAGGGTGTTCAGGCAGAGGGAACAGCATATGTGAAAGCCCAGAGGCTAGGAGGGAGGCAGCAAGAAGCCTGTGGGGCCGCAGCAGGGTGGGCGAGGGGAGCATGGAGTGGTGGGTGAAGAGGTTTCCGGGGACCAGGCATGCAGGGCAGGACCAGGTGGAGGACCACTGGGGGGCTCAGCACAGCAGCAGTGCAGACAGACAGAGGGAGGAAACATTAAGAGACATTTTGGAGCGATGGGCTGATAAATCTAAGTGGGCCCCCAATGTTCCCTTAGCACCAGTGTAGGGCTCCCTCCTCAGCTTTGTTATGAGTTGAGCTAGGAGGTATATTCCAGACATTTAAGTGTCATAAGCGTCCAGAACAGGCTGAATGAGTGCCAGGCTCCCGTGTGTCCTGAGCTTCCCCAACCAAGAGCTGAGACCATGTTGCACTTGCTTGTTATTTTTTTCCTGCCACTAAGCTCCTGCAGGCAGTTGCTGCCTCTGCCTTGTTCACGATTTTATCCTTAAAAAGCCTTCACGGTGGGTAGCACACAGTAGGTACTCAAGAAACATTCGTAAGATAAGTAAATGGACCTGCTCCCACACAGCATTCTCTGCATCCTGCGTGTTCCCCTTCTTGCTTCAGCTCCTTCCCTTCTCTTCCACCTCCTCCTTCTGCCCCAGCACAAGTAAAGCCCTGTGGTTATCCCCAGTACAAAGGAGGAGACTGCAGCATAAAGAAGGCACCCTAGAGTGGGAACGGCCGCCACTGAATTGGGAAACCTAGATGCAGTCAGGGGGTCCCTGCATCCCAGAATGGCAAAGGCCAAGTGGCAGCTCTCAGCCGTCAAGGCAAATGGTCGTGAGCGGAGTCAAAGCAGAAGTCAGAGCAGTCCGGCTCACAGAACTGCAGCAGTGGCCAGTCGAGCATGGTGATCCCAGACGTGATACAGATCGCAGTCTACTGAATTCTTAGCTGATCTGTACACGCAGAGGAGCCCTAGGTCAAGGGAATGAAAGCCTAACCTGAATCATAGAAACAGATGCTCATGACCCCTCAGTCAATTCCCAGACTTGAGCCAGTTTACAGATTCCAGGAGGCTGGGTCCCCTTGAGAAAGGACCTTAATATACTGCCAAAAATATATACTCTTAACCCTTCTCCCAGCCTTCCCCAAAGGGACCTATGCCTTTTATCAGAGTGACTATGTGGGGAAACAAAAACAGACATTTCCAGGATCACTGATCTGACACTAATTCCAGGAGAGCCCATCACTGGATTGCAGTCCACAAGTAAGAGCAAGGCTTATGTAGGTCAGATGATCAGCACAATTTTAGCTCCACCATCTCACGGTGGTCACAGGGGGTCACCAAACCCATCCTGTGGGTACAATCCAGTGGCAGAGCTGGGACTCAAACCCAGGGTGTCCAGCTTAGAGGCTGTGCTCTTAACCATAAAACAGTGTGACATCTCTAGGAAGAGAGTATTGACTATAATTCAGGATTTCAGGCCCCAGGCCCCACACCCAGCCCAAGGTCATCGTGTCAACCCTATTTTATGCAATATTCGAAACTAGGCAGGAAAATTAGGGACAATCCAAAGGTCACAGGGCCTGACATCAAAAGAAAGGGCATGAGTTTACTAAGCCAGTGGGACTGGATCCCCGAGGGACCACTATTCACCTCCCTGGCAGTTTGACTAGATCTGATGGTCAAAGTAGGAGAAAGCCCAGAACGAAAGTAAGCCCTTTCACCGTCTCACCTGAGAAAAGGTCTGTAAATTCTTTGGGAGGACTTTCAGATATAGACTAAACCAGCAATAAAACAAGCTACAGTGACTTGGACTGCAAACAGATAAAACCAGTCAATCCTAAAGGAAATCAATCCTGAATATTCACTGGAAGAAGTGATGCTGAAGCTGAAGCTCCAATACTTTGCCCATCAGATGCGAAGAACCGACTCATTAGAAAAGACCTTGATGCTGGGAAAGATTGAAGGCAGGGGGAGAAAGGGATGACAGAGGATGAGATGGTTGGATGGCACCACCGATTCAATGGACATGAGCTTAAGCAAGCTTCAGAAGATGGTGAAGGACAGGGAAACCTGGAGTGCTACAGTCCATGGGGTCACAAAGAGCTGGACACAACTGAGCCACTGAACAGCAATGGTGATGGAAACTATAAGAAGTTATGGACCATCTGAAGGAAGATACACCTTCTGCATTGGCAGGGTCTTTGGAAGGCCATCCTAAGCTACACACCCACAGAAAAGGTGCAACCTGACTCCAAAGAGAGCCTGGAATGGCAGATTCCAACACAAAGATTCAAATGCAAGTACTTAGTCCAGGAAACTGGTTGAGGATGTGGGATGGAGTGGGGAAGGCCATTTATAAGGCAGACAAGTTACCACTGTGGACCTAGAGCTAATCCAACTGGGAGAAAGTATAGCCAGTGTTATCCCAGTGAGGGGTGCGGGAGCTGGGTACTCACTCAGTCTTGACTGACAGCTACCCCCTGGAGGTTCCTGACGCCCATGTACTTCTGGCAAAGTGATGGCCACAGAGCGCCTCAGGCAAAGGCAAGTCAGCAGGTGCAGCAGTGCTGAAGGCAAGGCATGTGGGCAAGGGCACCAACAACGACCCTGCAAAGCCCACCTCTTTCCTTTGGCATGTTCCAGAAATGCCTGGATTCACACTCTTCCACCGTGGGGCTTAGGGAGCAGATTAGCTAAGCTGGGACTTTGGCAGCAGAGCTTGACTGGGGTTCTGGCTTCACTCTTAATCACATAACCTTAGGCAGGAAAACGGACCTCTGGGAGCCTCAGTTTTCTCACCTGCAAAATGGGTATAACAGTATCTTGTGGGTTATTGTGATAACTGAACAAATTATGCATATAAAGCTCTTAGCCTAACATATAATACGGGCTCAAGTAGAAAGTGTGTTTATTGGGACTTCCCTGGTGGTCCCGTGGGTTAAGACTCAGTACTTTCACTGCCCGGGCCTGAGTTCAATCCTTGATGGAGGAATTAAGATCCTGCAAGCTGCATGGCACAGCCGAAGAAAAAAAAGAAAGGAAAAGGAAGGGAGGAAGGAAGAAAGAAAGAACAAAGGAAAGGGGAAGAAAGAAAGGAGAAAATTTTAAGCACATTTATTAATGTCATCAACCCATGTGCTTTTCTTACAGGGAAGGCAAGGCTGGCCCTGCAGCTGACAGGCCCTGAGGCCTCCAGATGCAAAGGTGGAGAGGAGGGAGGCTGAATAATGATGAGAGTGACAGCCACCGTCAGGAAGCCAGAGGCAAGGGCCGGGGTTTTGCGACATCCCATACTGGAGCCAGGTGAGCCACGAGAAAGTGCGAGTCTGACCTCTTCAGCTGGTGATAAATCAGCACGTGGGAAACATCCACCTTCATGGCTTCCCTGCTCAGATCCCTGTTGTCAGTACCTAGCCATCTGAGAGGTGGAAGGAGGAATCCGGGGGTCGGGACCACCCTCTTCCCACTGGCACCAGCCTTAGGTTGTTAGCTGAGTGCCAGGGCTCCATCAAGATGAGACAAACACTCTCCTCAAGCTCTCATCCACCCAAGCTTCCAGGGCACTGATCCTCCCATAAGGAAGGACCCTCGATCCAAGGCACTGCTGCCTCCTCTCCAACAAGAAAGGGGGTGCTGACCCCTCCAAACCCAGAACTGCTTCAGGCAATTGATCCGTATATNACACTCTCCTCAAGCTCTCATCCACCCAAGCTTCCAGGGCACTGATCCTCCCATAAGGAAGGACCCTCGATCCAAGGCACTGCTGCCTCCTCTCCAACAAGAAAGGGGGTGCTGACCCCTCCAAACCCAGAACTGCTTCCGGCAATTGATCCGTATATCTCCTGGTGCCACCCACACATCATCCACAGCACGTTCATTTTATGAACCCCCAACGCCCCCCCATGCTAGCCATGACCACCAACATCAACCAGGACACCCAAGGTACTGAACCGAAAAGTCAGGATTTGTGCTGTTCTGCACCACTGCTGAGAATCCCATCTTACTCCCCATCAGCAGTCATTGGGGACAGCTGTTTGTCTCCTCCACACTGTACCCCAAGTCACCATGCATTTTTGCTCATAGACTCTCGGCTTCTACTTCATTTGGAATGCACATGTATCCGTGTGTCCTGCACCCATAATTACACAGGTACTCATAGGTCCTACCAGGGCCATCAGTGAGCTTTCCACCAGCCCAGCTATAAGGACATAATTGCGCTGGTGGTTTATTCTTAACTTTAACGTTTTTGTTAAATATCACCAAGATTCAAATGGCAGTCCAAGTCACCAGGTTCCAGGTTCAAGAACATCACTCTTCACCTTTGTCACAGCTCACCTTTAATTCTGGGACATGACAGGATGTGTTTTTCCNTAATTGCGCTGGTGGTTTATTCTTAACTTTAACGTTTTTGTTAAATATCACCAAGATTCAAATGGCAGTCCAAGTCACCAGGTTCCAGGTTCAAGAACATCACTCTTCACCTTTGTCACAGCTCACCTTTAATTCTGGGACATGACAGGTTGTGTTTTTCCTCTCCTCCCAAGGAACATCACAACCCAACCCTTCATCTGCTTAAACAATTCACATACAAGATTTCAGAGTGCCTCTCCTAAGCCCGCAGCACCCAAATTCTTTCCTCCTCAGCTCTGAACCAAATTGGTGAGCAGGCATCTGCCAGGAGAGAATGCAAACACCGGACCGGACGGATGCCAGCGTTTCCCTAAACCATTCCTGCCAGCCCTTCCTACAGGCACATGCGTATTTGTCTTGATGATCCAA
Organism: Neotragus moschatus; assembly: GCA_006410615.1. Taxonomy (NCBI): domain Eukaryota; kingdom Metazoa; phylum Chordata; class Mammalia; order Artiodactyla; family Bovidae; genus Neotragus; species Neotragus moschatus. Next base: position 28,818 of record SJYA01002943.1, on the reverse strand, counting down.
ATCTCCTCTCCTCTCGTTCTTACTAAACGGGCACGTGCTGTGTCCCATTGTTTGCTGCCATGAGGTGCTGATTGCTGCAAGAGCCTTTTAATACACACACAACACTCAGAACAAAGACGAATCCCTCCCTTCTCTCTGGCACAACTGCGCCATAAATTGCAGAGTTTAGAGAAGAGAGCTTCAGAGGCAGCGCCCACACAGCCTGTGCGAGAGAAGGAGAGAGAGAGAGAGAGAGACAGCCCTGAGAGGAGGGAGGCAGCCCCTTCCCCAGCACCATCATCTTGAACCCTCAGGCAGGGCCACAGGGCAGAAACAGGAGTGAGCACAGTGAGTCCTGGGGCTGGCAGAGGCTGGAGCTTCTGGACAGACACACAGTCAAACCCTCTGGGCCCCTAGGACTCTCAACAACCTCACATCATCATCTTGATGTTGAAGGGCTCATTTTTGTGCGTCACCTTTTTTTTCCAGAAAACTTTATGTAATTCATTGTGTGGCCGTGAATGTGCTCAGCTGTATCTGTCTCTTTGCGACCCCATGGATTGCAGCCCTCCAGGCTCTTCTGCTTGTGGAATTCTCCAGGCAAGAACACCGGAATGGGTTGCCATTTCCTACTCCAAGTTCATTGTGCAGAGGGGAGATTAAAATGAGTTTCTATGGGCCACGGTTAAAAACCCATAATGGCTCAGAAGTATTGAACCAACTGAGATTATATGCATGTGTTTCTGTTTCTCTGAGGAATATTCTGAATTCAACTTGACAAAGGGTTTCATGATCACACCCCCTCCCCCCGCCTGAGCCAAGGCAAGAACCATCAAAGTGTGCCTTCATTTCAATATTTAATATACCTTGATCTTGACTGTGACAGGGAGAGGAGAAAAAGGAGAAATGTCATTGTTTGGGGCACTGATGTGAACCGCTCAGAGACTGGAGACAGAAAGTAAAAGTTACCTCCACATGCCATCCAGTGGTAAGAGTTTATGGTAATAATATTAGTCAGATAATATTAATAGCTGATGTTCCTGAGAGCTTATATTCTAAACTGTTCTAAACACTTTGTGTATGTTAACTAAATAAACCTTCAGCCCACTGAAGTGCTTATTATTTTAATTATTACTATCATCATTTTACAGATGAGGAAGCTGAAAGATAGAGCTGGAACTTGCATCTCAGTTGTCTGCCTTGAGCCCCTGCTCTTAACCATTCAGTGACACCACTTCCCAGAACCTCACGGTGATCACTGTAACTGTAAAATCAAGCTGACTTGACTGTTTAGAACCAGCAAAGACCACAACGTCTTCTGTGATCATTCCAGGTTTAACATTAGCAAAAGCATCATCCTTAGTTCTGTGTTCAAACACCACTCCCCACCCAGAAGCATATACATTCATGTTAGTAACAAAACAAGAAGAAAAGAAAGCTCACTCAAGACCACAGAGAGTGATGGAAATAAGGTTTTAACCCAGGTATGTCTGTCTTGTGAGCCTGTGCTCTTAGCCACCTGCCCAACATCTCACCCTCCTGTAATGAAAAGCTCTGGCTTAAGAGAAGCCAGTGAAGTCCCTGGAAGGTCCATGTGAGGCACAGGTGGTACACAGCAAGCTCTTGGTCACCTCCAGAACATTATACCAGAGAAAACCAAATAGCAACCACGTGGGTTAGAAGACACCCTTGATTAACCAGACAGGAGGAAATTCCCCATCTCTTGGAGTAAGTCTCCTAAGACAGAAGGGAAGTATCTTTTATCTTTCCTCCCACATTGCTGCCAACATTCAAACAAGAGGTCCAGTGGGTAAGACCACCTGTGTCTGCATCCAGCCATGCCTCTAGGCCTAGACTATTTTATGAGCATGAGTGAAATCAATTTCCAAGCAATGCTTCCAATGCTGAGTAGAATTCATACCAGTAATAAGTACCACTGTTCTTACACAGATGCACACACACACACACAGACAAAATTTAAGAATCTTGAGGGAGTGAGTGCTTGCAAAAAAGATACATGTTATCTCCCTGTCATGGAGCTGTGGCATCTGACCCCTCATCTACACCTAGGTACAATCCACCTCTCTCCCCCTCTCCCTCTCTCTCCCTCTCCCTCTCTCCCCATCTCCCTTCTCTCTCCCTCTGTCTCTCTCCCTCTGTCTCCCTCCCCACCGTCCCTCTCCCCTTGTCTCTCTCCTAACTCCTACCTCACTTCCTGCTAGGCTTCCTCCTATTTTCATCAATACATAAACTCTGATAACCCAAGCCACATACCCCTTTTCTCGATGATGTCTCCCCGCTTTCCCTCGAAGCTGGACCTCAACTTCAGCACCATGGCCAGAGCGAAGCTCCCCTTCCCCTCAGGGCGTGGATAACTGACCTCTGATTTGCCCTCTGACCCCATCAGTCCCTCTCACTCCCTCCTGCTCTCCCTCTCTCTACTCCCTCCTTCCCCCTCTCTTCCTCTCTCCTACCCTCTCCTCTTCCCCTGTACCTAATGCTGTTTGCACACACCTGCGATGATGTCAAAGTTTTGCCCAAGGAGACAAGTTGCTATGACAGATACAGGGACACAGACCGGCTGGCCAAGAAAACACAGCTTGTGTGGGTCCCAGACACAAATACCACCTGGAGATATACCATGTCTTGACTCTGTCATCTGACTGTTTGGGGCACCAAGTCCCTGTAAAAGGGGTAAACATTGAGGACCGCACCGCTCTCACCAGCCTCAGGACACATTCACTCCAAATATGACATTTCCATCCCAGTTCAGAGCAGGGAAAACGCTGAAGAATAAATGGGCTAAGAAGTGAGCACTCAGGGGATTTCCTAAGAGGTCCAGTGGTTAAGACTCCACACTTTCAATACTGGGGACGCAGGTTCAATCTCTGTTCGGGGGATGAAGATCCCACATGCCTCAGAGTGTGGCCAAAATGAATAAGTAAAACTGTAAAAAGAAGTGGACGCTGTTCTTCCTCACTGCCCTCACTTGCTACCCTCTCCTACTTGCAACTAAGAAAGGAAAGTGTGTGTTGTGTAAGCCCAAGTGTGTGTGTAACGGGCTCTGAGTACATGTGTGCTGTGCGGGAGGCAGGGAGGATAAGGGAGAGAGGGAGGTGTCCGCGAACAACTCTGGCAAATAGGATGGGAGGTAGGCCAGATCTGAGAGCAGAGAAAACAGCAGATGTTAACCACCTGGGGAGAGGTTCATTACCCTGTGAAAATAATCCTAAAAGAGCTGACACTTTTGAGCAATTGACATAGCTAGGCACTGCTAACTGCTTTATATGCATCATGCCCTCTGATGAGGACAGCAGCTCTGCGAGGCAGGCACTATTCCCGTTATACAGATGAGAACTCAAAGGCTCAAAGAGGTTGAGTAACTTGGTCAGAGCCATACAGCTAGTTAAGTGACAGACAGAAGCATGAGCGTAAAAAAGGCATGAGAAATTTGGTATAAAGGGAAGAAACTAGTCCTATGTAGAGAAATTCAATTAATTTGGGTTTGGCAAGCTTGTAAATTATCTTTTCCCCTATCTTCCGATCTCAAGAAAGAATTTTTATAAAGACAATGCTGATGAGTTCTTCTCCGTGTGTTTGGAATACCAGAGAAAAGGAAAGTGACAAATCAAAGCATGGCTGTTTGTAGTTGGAGAAACAATAGACCTTACAGTCAGGGTGTATTTTTTTTAAGCCAGGACATTAACACAGTGATGCAAACAGCAGTGGGCAACGGAACTGGGAGACTTGAATTTGAATCTGGCTCTGCTGGTAAGTTGCTGGGGCCTCTGGGTCTTAGTCTCCACTCCACCCACCCTCTAGCTGCCAAAAAGGAGGGGCTCCAACCGGCCTATCCTTCCAACTGCTGAGCTCATGTTCCCAAAAGGTGCCCCAGGACAACAAGGCCTCCTTCCTTTCAAAAGAAAAAAAAATTAAAAATCCACAGCAGCACTGGTCCCTCTTTCCTTGCCCAGGAGATTAAGGATCAGGGCATTCCCAGACACCATCAGGGACCACATCTGATGAGTCCCTCAGAAAAATGCTTACTGAGCCTGTCTGGAGTGCCAACCGCTCCCCAAGTCCCCTCCAAAGCCAGCCACACACCCACCTCACTTCAGGTGCTAATCTATCAGCCGGGTTTCCTGGGGAAACAGAACTCATTCTTAAGCTCTCTTTTATGGCTTTTACCCAGAATTGATTTGAATAAATCAGTCTAATGCTCTCTCTACAATGGAACCAATTTTAAAAAAAAAAAAAAAAAAAGCTTTATTTGCTCAGCTTTAAAAGCAGGCTGGAGCTTTATTCTTCCCATTCCTGGGCTGATGGAAGAAAAGGAAGCACGCATATTAAATTTAACAAAGGAGGAGTCCTCAAAAGGTAAGGACCCAAGACCCTCCCGTGATGCCCAGGCAAGGGGGTCCCCTGCAGGATTCATACCTGGAAAAGGAAGCCAGAGAAGACCAGTTGGGGTTTATCTGCTCCTGACGCTAACACCTTGATACCTGTTGTGCTCAGCCAGAGGCTTGAGGAAGCAAGGCTTCCCTGAAAGCTCCTGTTTTCCTGGTTCTTCCATCCTCTCTCAGAAAGGACACAGAAAAGCTAACCTCCACTGAGTCCTGCCAATGTGCCAGGAGCTGCATCAAGTCTCAAAGGCACCTCTGGTTCCGGGATCCCAGGGATGAGGGCTTTCTTTCTATTCTGCAAATGCATCCAAAGTCTTGTGTTCCTCAGGACCTTTAAATGTGCTATCTGAAGTTCCCATGCTCTGCAAGTCTGGCTCCTTCTTTCTGTTCCTTAAGCTCTCTTCCCCAAGGCCACCTCATCCTAGGAGTCTTACCCCAACACACTGGAATAAATGTTGCTTTCTCATGGACCATCCTGTTCTTTTTCTCCATGTCACTGTATAGCATAGAAGCAAGACACTGCTTTGCTTAAGGATGAAAGTTTGGGAGCCAGGGACCTGAGAATGAATTCTCTCTTCTCTTATTAGATGTTAACTTGAAGAAAGGCATTTTATTACTCTGAGCCTCATTTTCCTCACCTGTAAAATGGGAGTTATGAAAGCACTCACCTTTAGAAATGTGCCTGGCAGGAGGTAGCACTCCGTGAATGTTTACCATTACTTGTGAAAATTCTGAAAGAGATGGGAATACCAGACCACCTGACGTGCCTCCTGAGAAACCTATATGCAGGTCAGGAAGCAAGAGTTAGAACTGGACATGGAACAACAAACTGGTTCCAAATAGGAAAAGGAGGACGTCAAGGCTGTATATTGTCACCCTGCTTATTTAAATTATATGCAGAGTACATCATGAGAAACACTGGGCTGGAGGAAGCAGAAGCTGGAATCAAGATTGCTAGAAGAAACATTAATAACCTCAGACATGCAGATGACACCACGCTTTTGGCAGAAAGTGAAGAACTAAAGAGCCTCTTGATAAAAGTGAAAGAGGAAAGTAGAAAAGTTGACTTAAAGCTCAACATTCAGAAAACTAAGATCATGGCATTCGGTTCCATCACTTCATGGTAAATAGATGGGGAAACAGTGGAAACAGTGGCAGACTTTATTTTCTGGGCTCCAAAATCACTGTGGATGGTGATTGCAGCCATGAAATTAAAAGACGCTTGCTCCTTGGNGCATCACCGACACAATGGACATGGGTTTGGGTGGACTCCAGGAGTTGGTGATGGACAGGGAGGCCTGGCATGCTGCAGTCCATGGGGTCGCAAAGAGTCGGACATGACTGAGCTGCTGAACTGACTGAACCGTGTTGTAACTTTTTGATGTGTGTCTGCCCCACCCACCCACCGTGTGCACCTGCCTGTGTGCTCCAAGAACACAGAGCTCCGTCATCCTGTTTCTGATTAGAGCCTCAGGGCCGAGTTCAGTGCCTGGCACATCCGGATACTGAAAAGATATTTGTCAAATGAACAGAAATTTTGTTTTGTTTTATGTTTACTTCACCTAGACTTTAGAGCAACAAGCAGAAATGGCACTGATTTTTTTTTTAACATTTTACAGATAGAAAATGAATGATGAAAACCTTGATTTATCTAAACCTGGACAGTCAGGTGTCCAAGCAAGGCAAGAGCCCATGTGGCCAGCACTTTTCCCACCGGAGGTCAGGAAGCAGAAACCCAGGATTGCCTCTCTCCCTCTGGCACCTGAGGCCACCACACCTTGGCAATAAGGTCAGTTCCAGGCCCACGGAATAGGCTTACAGGGCTGAGGCAGACTTGCGCCCCCTGCCCTTCCCAGGGGATCTTGAAGAACTGCAAGGAAGGATCAGGCCCAGGGCTCTGGCTGATGGTACAAGAGGGTGGCAGAGGCCTTGGTGTGGGGGCTGAGGACTTAGAGCTCAGAGGATTCTCATGGTCAGATGAACACATGGAACAGGGAAGCACACTCACAAAGCAGACTGACCTTCAAACATCAAGCAGACATAAGGACCACGTATACTTTTGTTCACTGCTACCTAGCCCACGGGCTCTTGGCAGAGGACTTCCCTTGATAATTACAAGTTGAATAAGTGAGTGAATAAGCTGATGCTTGAATAAATGAATGAATGACAACGACAATAAAAGCCTTTGTTTGTCCACCTTTCTCTCTCTTCCAACTACTGACTTGGAGAGGCTGAGTCTCATAATAGCTAAGAGGGCGTCCTGTGACCCTGCGCGGGTTCAAATCCCAGCTCTACCATTTTCTAACCGTGTGACCCTGAGCAAGTAACCTAGCCCCTCTGTGCCTCTGTTTCCCCACCTATGAAATGAGGGTATTAATTGTGACTTCCTAGTGCGACTGTGAGACTTAGATGAATTCATATGTATAAAGCACTTGGAAGTGTCTGGCACACAGCAAGCACTCAAAACAAGTATTAGCTGTTATTACCATACAGGCTTTTCTCTGTATGTTTATTATTTTCAGCCTTTATTTGATTTGCCTCTTGCTATAAGCTTTCTTGAGCCCTTTTGGGGAAGAAGCAGAACACAAATCAATTTAATAAATGAACTACTCAAATATAACATTTACAGGGTGGACTTAATCTAACAAATTTTCTCCTAATAAGACACAGTTGCAAATTAAATTGTCTAATTTGGTAATATCTTTTGAAATGTTAAATCCTCATACCCTCTGCCCCAGAAATCTCACTTCTAGGGACTGATCTTGGAGATACGTTCACATGAGTGAGCCAAGGTGGCATACAAGGAAATTCATTGCAGCATCATTTGAGAAAGCAAACAGCCAGAAACAGCCTACATGTCCATGCATGGAAGATTGGCTAAATGAATTTATGGTCTAGGCTAAAGCAGGATGTATGCTGCTACTAAAAAATGGAGCAAAGTTTTATGCATTGACATGGAAAGATCTCCAAGATATGTTGTTTATGAAAAAAAAAAGTGTTGCAGACTGTTGGAGAGAGGTTGACTTCATTTGTGTCTTTAGGTACACACACATACAGACACACAGACATGTGCACAAACAGATGTGCGTACACACACACACACACACACCCCAATCATTATGCACATTTTAAAGGTGAAGAAACTGAGGGATTTCCCTGGTGGTTCAGTGGCAAAGACTCCTCGCTTCTAATGCAGGGAGCCCGAGTTCAATCCCTAGTCAGGGAACTAGATCCCATATGGTGGTGGTACTTTAGTTGCTAAGTTGTGTCCAGCTCTTGCAATGCCTTGCACTGGAGCCCACTAGGCTCCTCTGTCCATGGGATCTCCCAGGCAAGAATACTGGAACGGGCTGCCATTTCCTTCTCCAGAGGATCTTCCTAAGCCAGAGATCCTGAGCCAGTCTCCTGCCTTGCAGGCAGATTCTTTACTGACATGTCACAACTAAAAAAGATTCCAAGTGCTGCAACTAAAAGATCCTGCATGATGCAGTAAAGAATAAAGATCCCATGTGTGGCAGCTAAGACCTGGCACAGTCAAATAAATAATTTTTTTTTTAATGATGAAGTAACTGAGTCTCAGAACCCTAAGATTCTACAGCTGGGAGATGACAACCTACACTCTTCCCCTCTCTGCCTAGTGACAGAATCTCAGCACAGATCAGAGCACAACTTCAAGGAGCCATCCTGGTAACAGATAAAAACAAGCTGAAACAGCCAAAAGTGCTGACATTGAGCAGTGTGTGTGTGCTAAGTCAATTCAGTTGTATCTGACTCTGCAACCCCATGGACTAGAGCCCTCCTGGTTCCTCTGTCCATGGAATTCTCCAAGCAAGAATACTGGACAAGGTTGCTATGCCCTCCTCAAGGGGATCTTCCCAACCAAAGGATCAAACCCAGGTTTCTGTACATCTCCTGCATTGGCAGGCAAGTTCTGTACCACTAGCACCACCTGGGAGGGCTTCTCCGGTGACTCAAATGGTAAAGAATGCAATGTGGGAGACCTGGGTTCGATCCTTGGGTTGGGAATACCCCCTGGAGGAGGGCATGGCAACCTTGTCCAGTATTCTTGCTTGGAGAATTCCATGAACAGAGGAGCCTGGCGGGCTACAGTCCATGGGGTCGCCAAGAGTCAGACATGACTGAGCACAGCGCCACCTGGAAAGCCCGTTGAGCAGAGTCTGGGGGTATGAACTGGTTCTTTTTTTCTCTGCTAGTTCCAATGTCTCGCTATTTCTCTCTCTTTCTGACCTCAGCATTTGTGATAACACTTTCTAAAAACTACCATTCTCCAATACAGAAGTCAATAAAATAGAAAGGTAAAAATAAACAACAAGCAAAATGTAGTATATGAACATATGAAATATTATTCAGTCTTGAAAAGAAAATAGAATTAACACATGCTACAACATGGATGAAGCTTGAGGACATTATGCAGTGACATAATCCAGACACAAGAGGACAAATGTTGCATGAACACACTTATACGAGGTTCTAAGAGCAGTCGAATTCCTAGAGTTAGAAAGTAGAATTGTGATGGAGGGAGGGGAGAGTGGGAATGAGCGTTTAATGGATAAGGAATTTGGGAAGATGAAAAAGTTCTGGAGATGGATGGTGGTGGTGGCTTAACAATGAGAATGTAATTAATGCCACTCAACTGTACACTTAAAAATGATTAAAATGGTAAATTTTATGTTACATCTATTTTACCACCCAGAAAAAAAAATGTGATTATGCTATTCTCTTAAACCACATAGAAAAAAAAAATAGATAATTCATGTGGGGGAAAAGCCCAAGGGAGATGAGTAGGACCAGGGTTGGCACAGAGCCCAGCTGTGAGAACCACCTGCTCACCCCTCACCCCAGGTATCTCTACCCTACCCACCGTTTTCAACCTAAAGCAGTTGGTTGAAACCTTTGGTTTTGATTTTCTTCAAGAAAATACCTCATCCTAAAGTCAGTAGATCTATGACAATTATAAGTTACTTTCAAATTTAGTCAGTAGATCAGATGGTGGAGATGATGGCTCCATGACAACACTCACGGGTCCCAAATTGACACTCTGCTGCTCTGAGCATAGCTTCCACGTGACGGGAATTTACACCCAGCTATGGGGCCTGGTTTGGGGTAGCTTGAAGGACGTGTAGCTTCCCCTCGTGACATCACCCTCAAAAGTTTCAGGCCCTGTCCCCTACCCACTCAGGTTCACTCAGTGACTGGTGAGGTAGACTCATCTGGTGAGGTAGACTCATCCAGTCTCCTTGAAGCTTGTGTTAGTTAGGTTACTTTTGGAGTCAAGTAACAAAAAAATCTGGACTTGAGCTGGTTTGCCCAATGAAGAAATGTGTTTTCTCATACAATTGGCAGGCCAGAGGGACGGCAGGGTCCAGGTGCTTTATCCACCTGGATAATTCCATCATGATCTCGGCTATTTCTGTTTCTCTTGTTGGAGTTTACTCAGTAAGTTGTGTCTGACTCCTTGCAACCCCGTGGACTGCAGCACGCCAGGCTTCCCTGACCTTCACCATCTCCCAGAGTTTGCTACATTCATGTTCACTGAGTCGGTGATACTATCTAACCATCTCATCCTCTGCCGTCCTCTTCTCCTTTTGCCTCTACCAACCTCAATCTGCACTTCCTCCTGAGTCTGGTTCCCTTCCTGGTCAATAACAAATCAAATAACCAAAATGCTGTTGACTTATGTACCCAGGAAGCTTGAGAGAATGATCCTAGCTTCATGCTCAACTGGATCCAGGTTCAAACAGTGTCATTGGGGCTCTCTGTATCTCTCTCTCTTCTTATCCCTCACCTCAGCTCTGCTTTACTATCAGACAAACTTGATCCACGTGGACACAAGATGGCAGTTCACAGCCTCTAGCCTACATCCCAGATACAGCTCCCAATGCCAATTTATGAAGAAGTGTCTTTCCCCAAACCTATAAGAAAAGATTTGTGGGAAACCATGATGGGCCCCATTCTTATAACATGCCATTCCTGAACCCATCAATAGCCTTCTAGTTGGATGAGCTTGAGTCACATGACTACTTTGGACCAGAGGAATTCCAGCCAGGGTAGAGGTGTTGACCTATCTTTCATACCCAGAGGCCAAAAAGCATGATCTGAAGAAGCCAGGAGACCAAGAAGCGCTCTAAGATAAGCATCAAGTTATGCTCCAGGACCCCCAAACCACATCTGTTCCCAAAGTCCAAAAAGACAGATAGCTGGGTGAGCCGCGTGTTTGCTCATCAGTTTTGATTCAGTAAAGAAAGATGTGAGCTCCAGGATCTCTTGGGAGGCTGCCAGATAAAGAACCATGTGGTTTTTAAAACTCCTCTTGGAGCTCACACTCATGACAAATGCAATCATGGTTCTATACGTCTGGCATCAAGAGACAGTAATCTTTCAGCAAGTTTGAAATCTCACTTGGTGTATTTTTTCTCAGCCTTATCACTAGAACTTCAAAGTTAACCCAAAGATACTCCTGAGTTAGTAGGAAGCTCAGCAGTATTTCTTTCCTGACAGATCTTTGAGCTCCAGCTCCAGCGATCTCCGGGAATGCAAGGTGACTCCTCATTGGGAAAATACTGCATTTGTCCCTTCCATAGGAAGGGCTGTTGCTCACCATATGTAGTGAGGCTTTTCCAAACCCAAGAAAGAAATATGTCCCCTTTGCTCCATAACCCAAGAAGAAAATAAAACACAGATTCTCACAAATAGGAGAGGGTTGAATTGTGTTTGTTATTCTCAGCTTCGAAGCAGCATTGATTACTTCTAGACAAAAAAAAAAAAAAGAGTTCCATTTCTATAATAGTCACTCCACATCAGATTTATATACTTGAGCTTAAAGGAAGCCAAGTAAAGTTATCTGTTCTTGTTGTACCTGATTAACCTCAATACACAAATCCTACAAATCAATAGTTAATTAAAAATGTGGCACTGCCTCTGTAGTTCAGTTAACTCATCCCTCTGCAAACACTACCCACCTTGTATATTATGCAGCTAAAAGCCACGTGGGCCACCCTCTAGGGCAATGTAGAATTGTACATACAAGAAAATAAACATATTTCCTAAATATTTCTACTTGGGGACTTCAGTTGTCATTTTTGGGCTGTATTCGTAACTCGAGGCTTCCTGTAGAATCTGCCTCGGGTGTTCTGAAGAGCTGCCCAAGCCTTGGAATTACCCTCATATGGACATGAAGTCCATATTCTCTGCATAGTCAAAGATGTTCCCGTGGCGATTTGAAGTACTGGGTTTCCATTTTTCAAACTGTCTCTGGTTTGAAAGCCTAAGAACTCACCTGAACCTCATATTCACCTACGCCTTCTAAGCCAAAAATAATCAAGAACAATAAGGCAGACCTGATTTATTTGTCATTTCCTGGTTACTGGTAACTCTTTGTTGAGTTTCTTTGTTTTTCACTTCACACTCTTTTCTGCTGTAACTAAATCATCTATTTTGGGGGATAAATGTATGGGTGCTCTACCTTATTCCAAAAGGGAATTGGAATGGCTAAGAAAACAGTGTAGTGGGAATAGCTTCGCCAGAACCACACACTGAAGCAGACTCAAGTCACACACTGATTTCACAAGTGATTTCCTCTAGTGGTCTTGCCTGTGCTCCTCCACCACCACCATCAGCCTTCTGGTAACAGGCGCATCCACCCCTGGCCCTGGACTCAAGTTGGTCCAATCATAGTATCTCAAACCCCTGGTCTACAGGTGGACAAGCAGCCCAGGAGAGTCTATCATAACCTCTTCCTGGGAGTTTTCATACTGGAGCTGGAAAGAAGAAGCCAATTTTCTTCTTGGTGACAAAGCCATCAGAACGAATAGCCAAGACACATCTGCCAAGATCCCCATCATACACAAAAACTCCATCTACAGTAGGAGGAAAGAAACTAAGACATAGAAGTGAGAGGGAAAGAAAATGGACAAGAGAGAGCTGCTCCATGGTCTGCTTATTTCAGCCAACATGTTCCCTTTTCTGCTTCAGTGAGTCAAATGCTTAAGCCTGGAAAAAATACTCCATGAGGAGATGAAGACAAGACACCCACCCCTCTGGCCTTTACTGAAATCGATGTTTATATACTTTAACCTCAATCCCCAAAATAGGTGACAGAATCCAAAAGACCAAGACCCTCAGCAGCCAAGAGCAAGGGCTGGGACCTCCCTAGTGGTCCAGTGGCTAAGAATCCACGCTCCCAATGCAGGGGGCCCAGGTCCAATCCCTGCCCAGGAAACTAGATCCCACACTGCAACTAAAGAGCCCACATACCGCAGTGAACATCAAAGATCCCGTGTGCCACAGCTAAGATGCACAAATAAATACAGAAAAAAATATTTTTTAAAAAGAGCAAAAGCTGTTGGTTCCTGCTCCTCCATCCTCCTGGGTTGCAGGAACTGGAAAAGATTTCACTAGTTTCTATAAACCAAACCCTACCCAGGATCTCGCAGTGAGGGAGACCTGACCACTCCTCTTGGATTGCCTGGGGTTAGACTTTCAAGAACAGGAACTGGGCACTTGGTAGCTAATGGGCTACCTAAAGAGAAGCAGAACTGTGGGAGACAGGGAATCAAACTGGGTCTCCAAAGAGTCTAGGCAGAAGGAAGGGATCTGAGGATCCCGGGGGGAGGAGTATCAAAGAGAAACAGGGGGCCTTTGGGGGGACTGTCCATGGAGATGAGATAGTGGTTGTAGCCATTTTATAGGAAGCCTGCAGCCTCAGAATGAGCACTGGAGATGTCACTGCAGTTTGGACAAATGAGCTCAGATCATCAGCAGTGGTTCCTGGAAGCCACCTTGCAGATGGAGAGTTAACTGAAGTGGTCCTGAGATAAGCCAAGAGCATCCACCTTCATGCGCAGCAGACGACAGCCTTCTCAGTCTTTACTAACAATAATTAACATGTTTTGAGGACTTTCTAGGCACCAGGAACCACGGTAAGAGTTTAGCAGGCATCATATCGATTATTTTCTTGCAATAAGTCTATGAGGTTAAAGATTCCACTTTTATCTCCATTTTACAGGTGAGGACTTGATTTCACCAAGTCAATGGCACAGTCAGGATTCCAAATGAATTCTTTCTGATTCTAAAGCTAAGATGCCAGGGTACCCTTCTGCCTGACCCTCCCAGTTCTCCTCCAAGACACAGGACTCTATCACTGACACCCATACCTTCAGGCCCTGAACAGCACTTTTGCTCCAATTCTCAGGCCACCAAAATTGGATCAAGGATCGGCACTGATTCAAAACTGCAATTGCTGGCTCTATGACCATGGCTGGACCACTCTGGACTGCATCAACCCCCACCAAAGCCTGCCTACATTCCCTACCCTCTATTTACATAGTAATGAGAATGACGGGGTTCACAGCCCACTCGTTAAAGTTGACTCAGTTCTCCTAGCCCCACTCTGCTCAATCTCCCTGCCCTTCCCCGTCAACCTACCCCAGGGAGGCCCAGAACACCTCACGGTCAAATTCACCTTTGTATTGACAAAGAGTCACAATTTTCCATCTTAAGTCCAGAGCCAAGGTCTGTGCACTGGGCACAAAGGAAAGAACACTTTGGATTATTTCCAACAAAATGAAAGTAAAGAGCAGAGAAGAAATGAGGGAGACCAGGCCTGACACTGCACTGAGTCCCATAAAATGACAAATGCTGTACACTCATGTCAGGAAGCCAAGGCTATAAAAGCCACAAGTGAATTAGGAAGGAGTCCAAAGCAGTGATGTCATGTGAAAACACCGCTGCCTTGCAACAAGGCTGGTGCTCACTTCCTGGTCAGACAAGTTCTCAGACCCTGACGGTGCCACTGATCAGGAGAAGGTTGGGAAAAGGCAGAAATGCATGTCAAATGAATTCTGGAGTCACTGCTTCTCTCAGGGAAGCCAAGGTGACCAGGGAACACAGCCACCCTCTCCTCCATGAAAAGTATTCCAAAAAAGATGTGAGAGTGGACATTTGTCAGTCTGTGGCCAACATCCCCATGAGCATCCTGTCCATCACTGTGTGCAGCCTTGTTGTTGTTGTTCATTCATTAAGTCACGTCCAACTCTGTGACCCCACGGATTGTAGCACACCAGGCTTCCCTGTCCTTCACTATATCCTAGAGTTTGCTCAAAGTCATGACATCATCACATGTCGGTGATCCCATCCAACCATCTCATCCTCTGCCACCCTCTTCTCCTTTTGGTTTCAATCTTTCCCAGCATCAGGGTCTTTGCCAATGAGTCGACTCTTTTTCATCAGGTGGCCAAAGTATTGGCATTTTAGCTTCAGCATCAGTCCTTCCAATGAATATTCAGGACTGATTTCCTTTAGGATGGACTGGTTGGATCTCCTTGCAGTCCAAGGGACTCTCAAGAGTCTTCTCTAGCACCACAATTCAAAAGCATCAATTCTTCAGGGCTCAGGCTTAAAAAACTACATAATTTGTTCAGAGCTCCACAAGAAAGGCTTATTTCTACTCTTCACAGTATCAGCTGGGATGACTTCAGTGGGAATGGAGGGGCCATTCTAAAGACGGCTCATTCTGTGGCTGGAGAGTTGATGTCAGTGTCAGCTGAGAGCCCAGATGGGGCTGTGAGCCAGAGGCCTCAGCTCTTCCACGTGGGCCTTGCCATGGGCTGCTTGGTGGCTGGGTTCCAATTGTGAATTTGCAGAGAACTTGGGCTCCAAAGTCCCAGAGAACTACTGCCGCTGTGTCCTACTTGTGGAAACAGATTCGAAGGTACTCCACCTCCTCGTGGGGGTATGACAGGTTTCTAGAAGAATCCCTATGATGGGAGACAGCATTGATATTACTATCCACCACAACCAACAGGGTATTTCATGACTTCACCAGGCTGTCCTAACTCACAAAGTGAAAGCAAGTCATTCTGTAGTCCCTGACTCTTTGCAACCCCATGGACTGTTGACTGCCAGGCAAGCCAGTAACTTACAAACCGAACTTTAAAATAACCACTTCAACCAACCACCGACAAAGACCCCAACTAAGGGTTTTAGAAAACCACTGGATTCAAAGAACGGAAACCAGAGACAGTAAAAGTCACTCGCGAAGCAGGCTTAGAGAAGGAAAATTCCCCAAGATATTTACATATTTTCACTTCATTTCCCTACAATGCCTGAAGCTCTACTCATTAGAAACTCATCTGAGATAACTAGTAACCAATTAAAAATGCAAACACCTCGGGGTCTAGCCTGAGTCCTCCAAATGGTCCTGTAATTGTGATTCATCAAGGATTTCCTCCTGCCCCCTGCTGAGAACTAGCTATAAGGGGAGACTGGAGAAGGGTAACTGTTGCTAAAAGCCCTTACAGATAGAGACCTGGGTAAAGGAGCAAGTGGAGTTCAGCAGAGGATGTAGGGAGGTAAGTTTGGTTATGCATCAGAACAAGCACCCTGGTTTGGGGCTCTACAACTTTAGAACTGTGGTGCTGGAGAAGACTCTTGAGAGCCCCTTGGACAGCAAGGAGATCAAACCAGTCAGTCCTAAAGGAAATCAATGCTGAATAGTCACTGGAAGGACTGAAGCTGAAGCTCTAATACTTTTGCCACCTGATACGAAGAGCCAGCTCATTGGAAAAGACCCTGATGCTGGGAAAGATTGAAAGCAGAACGGGATGACAGAGGATGAGATGGTTGGATGGCTTCAACAACTCAATGGACATGAGTTTGCGCAAACTCTGGTAGACAGTGAAGGACAGAGAAGCTTGGCGTGCTACAGTTCATGGGGTCACAAAAAGTCGAACACAACTAAGCAGCTGAACAACAAAATATAGCCCCAATCAAGCTGCAAGATCCGTCGCTCCTGGTAGGTCAAGTCACTTTCCAAAACACCCCTGCACAGCTGCGCTGATGGCCAGCTCCACTGGCAGCTGGTGGAGCCGCGACTCACGCTGTCACCACTCCCCCCAAACCTCTCCTGTAAGCACTTTGAATCAACGCAACAGGAATGGACTTTTGCTGCTGATTGGCATATGTTGCCAAGAGCATGGTTCCTCTCTGCTCAGAAAGGAAAACCCTCCAGCTGTTCACACCTACCAGAGACCACAAGAAAATATTTTTATTCTGCTATAGCCGTGAGGCTGGACACATTTTCTCCAAGGGGTGCGTTTCTCTCTCAAGAGTTAATTTGCACTCTGAGGTACCATCTGTCTGTTCGCCAGCTGACTTTTCAAAGCTTCGTTGCTCCCTAAATGGTCACCAGCCCTGCCCTGCAAGCCCCCAAGTGATGCTGAACTCGGTGAGAAAGCAGGAGGTTTCAGGGGAATTCCATTAGGCATCTTAGAATCTCAGTATGCGATGAAGTTTTTTTTTTTTTTTTTTTCCCAAGCTCTGGGCCAAACCAGAGGTTGAGAAAAATTGCTTACAAAGATTACCTGTTTGTAATTTGCTTTGGTGTTGGAAAGTGCTAGGGTAAGGATCTGCGGGCAGTGGAAAGGGGCCCCTAACTGAGTATCAGGTGGTTTTCTGAAATACTTCCCATCAGACAACACTTAAGTTAAAGACTAGAATGTGATATACGAGTTCTCTAGGTGATGAGGCAAACAGTGGAAGACTCTTCCAAGCGGAGAACCAGCATATCCAAAGACTGAGAGGTGAAAAAGTGAGGAGCTGAAAGAAGTTCATATAATTGTTGGAATAAGGGGTGAGGAATGTAGAAGTAAGCTGGACCCAAACCAAAAGGGTTCTGATCAGCCATGTCCATTGTGTGGACACAGGGAGCCAGAAGGCGCCCTTAAGCAGAGGAGTAAAATCCTCTTTGTACTATAACAAGAGGAATCTGGGGGCACCCCTGGCAGTCCAGTGGTTAAGACTCTGTGCTTCCACTTCAGGGGGCCCAGATTCAATCCCTTGTCAGGCAAGTAAGATCCCACTTGCTGGGGTGCGGCAAAAAAAAAAAAAAAAAAAAAGGCAGAAATCTAAGACTCCCCTGGTGGTCCAGTGATGGAGAGTCTGCCTGCCAATGTAGACAGTCCTCCCTGGTCTGGGAAGATTCCACAGGCTGTGGGGCAACTAAGCCCTCACACAGCAACTACAGAAGCCCACAAACCACAGCGCCCATGCTCTTCAACACGAGAAGCCACCACAATGAAAGGCCCATACACCACAGCTAGAGAGCAGCCCTGCTCGTGACAACTAGAAAAAGCCTGTGCACAGCAGTGAAGACCCAGCACAGCCAAAAATAAATATAAACAAATAACTGAAAGTTTTTAAGAAGAGAAACCTGGCTAGAGGACGGACAGGAAGACAGGATATCAGGTGGGAGGCTGCAATAATCCAAGTGAGATGAGATAGTTGGCCAAACCAAGGTTGTAGCAAGGTGGATGGAGGGGAGAAGGTGGATTAACTTGAGAGAGGTGGGGCTGAAGGAAGAATGCAGGATTGCGTCTAAGCTTTTTGGAAGTGTGATGGATGGTGGGGTGAGTTGGACCTGATGAACCCAAGCATAAAAGGAGGTCAGGAAAGGAAGGGTAAGCTGAGGTCAGTGCAAGAGGGACATTCAAGTGGAGGTGACTCAAGTGCTGTTTGATACACAGAGTGGGGTCATGGAGAAAGTTCCAGAAGGTAAATAAAGACTGAAGTGTTAGGCAACTGTTGACCAAAACCACCCACCTTGGCCAGGCACAATGATGACCACTTATGTGAGCTGTCCCACGAGAGGTCCTGATAGGGAACACCATACTGCTGCGAAAACTAACATGGAGAATTCAGGAGTTGGGGGAGGCACCAGGCCATATGTTCTACCAACTTCCCAGAATCCTTCTCCCTGGGATCCGTCTTGGCTGAGAGATGCTCTCACCACCAGAAAGGACCCTGAGTCAGACCAAAGGTGTGACTAGCAAGATAACTGGCCAGAGACAAATCAGAAAGTAGCCCCATTATAATAAAACAAACAAACAAAACAACCTGAGGCTGTGAGCCACGTGGCAGAACAGTTCTTGTTTCCCTTACCCTGCTGCCCTCCCCCAGGCACCCCTTCCCAATAAGGTCTTTTTTCTTTGTCATTGTAGGTTTACCCTCAGACAATTCATTACCAAGTGTTAGACAAGAGCCCACTCTCAGGCCCTGGAAGGGGTCCCTCTTCCTGCAACAGAAGGACCCTGGGAGTAGGTGATTCCCCAGAATAAGGTTCAAAGGAATAAGAACAGTACCCACAGGACAGGTGAAGGGACCTGTGATTAAAAGCAACCAACCTTAAGATACCTTCCCCAAAAGACTCACTGATTGTCGGTTTCCTTCAGGATCATATTTAAATATCATATTCAAAATAACTCAAAACATTTAATCTTGCTTTTTTAAAATTAAATCTAAAAAACAGGAGTTCAACTTATTGCACAGACCCTGAAGCAATTTTCCAGCAAGTCTCTATCAAACAAAAATCTGATCTGACTCAAGAGGGTGTCACATCAAGTGTAAGAATCCAATTCCATTGTCTATAAGAGCCTTTCTGCCAGGTACAAGACCCTAATCCCGTTGAAGTGATTTTCCACTGATTAACAGCCTGGGAATATACACGTTGTTGGTTTTTTGATTCCTTCCCTCTATCTTGATGCAAGCTGTGTATAATTTTCACGGTCAAAAAGCTCCCAAACGTCAAAATAAAAATGACACTTGGTCACTGGGGAGGCAGAGTATAGGTCAGTAACCTTGATTATTTTTTTTAACTGTGAGGAGCCATTAATGTTAGTGAATAAGCAAATCTGTTTGCATAACCAGATTTTTATAGGCTACTGGGAATAAAGGTTTTCCTAAGTGGATGATTTGTACAACGATAGCCTTTGGGTCTCTGATGGTACAGCTCTGATGAGGAAATGTTCCTTTAATTATGCGGAAGGCCAATTACCATGTTATAGCCACATTGTTTTGCAGATTGCATACAATTTCGCCATTTCCATAGCTTCAGCACTATAATTCTAGAGAAAATGCAGGCACCAAGAAGACACTTGAGGCACATTATGCTGGAGATGAAGATGTTTTAGCGAATTCAATTTAAGCTACAACATTAAAGTTATTTTGTTGAATAAAACATAACGCAATAATGAGCTTGTGTATGTCAACTCTATAGTGGAGGTAATAATAGCTCAAGAGAGAGCATCCTCTCTCTCCTTTTTCATGCTCATTAGAGTAATAGATAATGCTATGGAGAGAACCTTGCTCTAATATGTGCTTCATCTCAGGTTAAGTGTGTTTCTTGCAACTGCACTTCATGGGGGGAAAAAAAAAAACAGTAAAGGGACTAATTTGGGAGCCATTCACATAAGTGCTACTACTTGGTATTTTTTATCCACTGAGATTTCTTGTTCCTGATGCCAACTAGGAACGGACTTTCTTGAAAAGCACAGATTAATCACTGTCTTTTACTACTCAGCACTGGGAGGTTTGCAGAGAGAAATTTAAGAAATCAGGAAGATGAGGAAGAACATGATGGCAGAAAGGTGAAATGATTGCAGTCTTAATCTCAATCTTGCCACTAAACAGTGGAACCAATAGCTTCCCTTCTAGAACTCAGTTGTTCTTGTCTGCAAAATGGAGGAGTAGGAGGGTTTTCAAGGCTCCCTCAAAGTACTACCGTTCCATGATCACATCCTGAACATGCAGGAAGACTACACTTCCCAGCCTCCCTTGTGATTACCACGTGATTATGTTTCCACCAACAGGAATGTAAGAAATCAAATGTTGCTTTTGAGCCAAGTTAATTAAAAGCAAGTGTGGGTTCTCCATGCTTCCTCTGCGTCCCATCCATATGGCTACAAGAGATGGCAGATTTACAGGATGGAAACCTCCAAGATCTCTGAAACACTGCTGGAGAAGGGCCACCAAAAAAGCCCCTGACTTGCATTGGACTGTTATATGGGTGATATTAAATGCTTATTGTGGGAAACCTCTGACTTTCCAGGATTTCTTTGTCACAACAGTACTGTCTAGTGTTATCTTGACTAACATTTAAGGTTCTGAGAGATCTAACGAGAGAGAAAGAAGTTAGACTTCAGTTACACTGCTAATCTTGACTATATATTTTAAAATTAAACAGATCATCCTATAAAACAGATCATCCATATTTCTTTTAAGCATGCATGGCACATATGCAAAATACTAAACACATATAAAGTCATAAGAGAAATCACAACCAAACCCCCATAATTGGCACTATATAGATGACATTTGCTGACTACAATGCAGCAAAATTAGAAACTGACAGTAAAAAAGACAGTTAAAACACAAGCATATAGAACAGTCTTTTGGACTCTGTGGGAGACGGAGAGGGTGGGATGATTTGGGAGAATGGCATTGAAACATGTATATCATATAAGAAATGAATCGCCAGTCCAGGGTCGATCCATGATACTGGGTGCTTGGAGCTGGTGCACTGGGACAACCCAGAGGGATGGTACGGGGAGGGAGGAGGGAGCAGGGTTCAAGATGGGGAACACATGTATACCTGTGGCAAATTCATGTTTATATATGGCAAAACCAATACCATATTGTAAAGTAATTAACCTCCAATTAAAATAAATTTATATTTTAAAAAAACACACAAGCATACATTTGGAAAATTAAAAATACCCTTCTGAATAATCTGTGAGTTAAAGAAGAAATCACAATAGAAATTACTAAATATTTATAATTGAAAGACAACAAAATTAAATATTTATGTCTTTTTTCACGTGGACTCATTCAGCTACTTGGCTTTCACTTTCATCATGTCATTCTAGGAGGCAGTGGTCGCTTTATTTCAACCCTACCTACTCTTATAGCAACTTGTAATTGATAAGAACATTCTTATTTCTTCCAGAGAGCTAAACACTGAGCTGAATTGTGCAGCAATACAACCAGGGAAGGAACAGCGATGTGTTACTGGTGGGCAGGACAGCAGGGGCGGGAGACGGTAAGCACGCACATCCTTGCACACTTATACAGGGACAGACACAAACACTCCCCCTGGCAGCTCTTTTGCTATGTTGAGCATCCAGACAGAAACTAGAAGTCAATCACTGAGCTATCTCAACACTCATTTTAACTTTTGGCAGCAAGTTGCAACTGAGAGAGAGAAAAGAGACAGGGTTAAAATAATGTACGTGTGTTCATGCGCACTCAGTCACTTGGGTCGGATCCGACTCTTTACCACCCCATGGACTATAGCACTCCAGGTTCCTCTGTCCATGGGATTCTCTGGGCAATTCTACTGGAATGGGTTGCTATGCCCTCCTCCAGGGGATTCCTCCAACCCAGGGATGGGATCAGCGTCTCCTGCATCACTCTTTACACATTGAGCCACTTGGGAAGACCAAAATAATGTACACGTGGGTAAAAGAAAATGATCAAACCAACTGTATATTTATTTCTCTTTAACTCTCAGGTCAGTTGTTCTATCATATACCAAGGGGCCACATACAAACTTGTTCTTGGGGTAGTGTCCTTGCTAGAAGCCACCACACAGGTTAGCCTGAGGGGCAAGCAAGTGCTTGTGGAATCATGTGCAGGAAGGAGCTTCAGAAGGTGCGTCCCTCTGGAAAGGAGGGATATGGGATCAGGTGAGATGGCTTGACTGTATCTGTGATGTTGTTTCTTAAGAAACCAGAAAAGGTCTGAACCAAATATTGCAAAGTTATGTTGTTAATAGGGGTATTATTTCCTTATTGTCTGGGGTTTTTTCCTGCATGGGCTTATTACTCTCAGAAAAATGGTGCGAAAATTTGATAAGGTGAAATACCAAAGTTCTGGTGTATGACAGGGAGGGCTCTCTCTTGCTGATAACATGTGGACACAGCAGGTCAAAAGTACTTTTTTATTGTTCTGGAGCCGCTCAGTGTCAGAGTTCCACAGCAGTGGGCTGAGTCAGCTCGTTCTCAGCCACTCAACCTTCCAGAATATCATCTCTGCAAATCTGCAGTGCAACGCTGATTTCTGAGACACCCTCTGGGTGAAAATGAACCACCTCTGGGGGTGGGATGGGACGGGCCACCATCTTCACAACAAGCAGCAACAACAGTAGAAGCCCAGGCTTTCCCGGGTTGGGGCAGGGGGTGGGGAACTGTTCTTGGAACACAGGTGTTCCAAATGTAACATCTGTGAAGGATTCTCCTGTTTCGTCCCACACAGGAATCTCATTAACAGATGTTCCCATGTTTTACTGTACAGAGTGAGGTAAGTCAGGAAGAGAAAAACAAATACTGTATATTAATGCATATGTATGGAAGCTAGGAAGATGGTACTGATTAACCTATTTGCAGGGCAGCAATGGAGGCGCAGACACAGAACAGACTTATTGTCATGGGGGTCGGGAGCGGGGAGGTGCGTACCAAGAAGGTGGGACTAACAGAGAGAGTAGCATGGAGATATATACACTAACATAAAGAGAGCCGGTGGGAATTTGCTGTGTGAACCAAGGAACTCAAACCAGGGCTCTGTGAAAACCTAGAGGGGTGGGATGGCGGGGGAGTGGGAGGGAGGTTCCAGAGGGAGGGCATATGCACACCCAGGGCTTATTCATACTGATGTGTGGCAGAAACCAACACGATATTGTAATTATCCTTCAATTAAGAAATAAATGAAGAAAAAAGAGAAAAAAATTCTACCATGTTTAAAACTTTAAAATCTCTCCTTTGGCATATATGATGTCTGGGTTTTATTTCTGTATAACAGAGGCTATGGGGGCGGGAGTGATGGGAAGGGGTCGGGGGGCAGGTGTAGATAAAACAAGGTTGGCCACAATCTAGGAATTGTTGAATGGCATCACCGTTACACAGCAGGCATTAAACTACTCTACTTTTTATATATTTGAAGTTTTCTGAAATAAATGTTTAACCACTTTGGAACAATTTGGCAATAACTAATAAAATTACATTCCCTTTGATACAGCAATTCCACCTCTTGAAATTCACCAGATATACTAGCAAAAGTGCCAAATAAAGTGTTATTCCTTGTAGCATTGGTTCTAAGAGCAAGATGCTGGAAACAAGTTGTTTTCTTCAGGAGAGGATTGGTTAGGGACTTCTCTGGTAGTCCAGTAGCTAAAACTCCATGCTCTCAATGCAGAGGGCCCAGGTTCGTTCCCTGGTTAGGGGACTAGGTTCTGAATGCTGCAACTAAGAATTTGAATCCCAAAACTAAAAAAATTCTATGGGCCGAAACTAAAAGATCTCACACACTGCAACTAAGGCCTGCAGCAACCAAATAAATAAATATTCAAAAAAAAGAGGCAGTTAGTTACATTAAAGCCCATCAAACAATGGAATAGATCTGTACAGCAGATAAAAGGTAAAGAACTTTCTAGGTCCTAACATGAGACAAACTCCAAGATAAAATGTGATGGGCAGGATACTGTGCCCCCCAAAACATGTCTATGTTTTATTCCTGGAACCTGAAAATATGTCCCCTCACATAGTAAAAGGGATTTTACATGTAGGATTAAGTTAAGGATCTTGTGATCAGGAGATTATTTTGGATTATCCAGGTGAGTCCAGTGCATCACAAGAGACCTTATAAAAGGGAAAAAGAAGGGCCAGAGCCAGAGAGGGATCTGAGGATGTCACACTGCTGAGTTTGAAGGGGCCCTGAGCCAAGGAACACAGGCACCTTTAGAAGACGCACATGGCAAGGCAGCAGCTTGGTTTTAACCCAGGGAGATCCACTGGGGATGTGGGGCCTCCAGTGTATATATACAAAAAATAATTGGTGCTGTTTTAAGCACTAAGTTTGTGGTGATTTGTTACAGCAGCAGGAGGAAATCAACACATCATGGAAAAAATAAGATGCAAAACAGGTTTATAGCTTCATTTATAGGGGATGGTATGTAGAGGTGTACTACTACTACTGCTGCTGCTAAGTCGCTTCAGCCGTGTTCGACTCTGTGCAACCCCATAGATGGCAGCCCACGAGGCTCCCCCATCCCTGGGATTCTCCAGGCAAGAACACTGGAGTGGGTTGCCATTTCCCTCTCCAATGCATGAAAGGGAAAAGTGAAAGTGAAGTCGCTCGGTCGTGTCCGACTCTTAACGACCCCATGGACTGCAGCCCACCAGGTTCCTCCATCCATGGGATTTTCCAGGCAAGAGTACTGGAGTGGGGTGCCATTGCCTTCTCCATGTAAAAGGTGTAGATATAGTTATAAATATACTTTCTGGAAGGGGACAAGAAACTGATTGCCTGTGGGGAGAACTGGAGGCAGAACAAAAGGGATGGAAGTGGGCCTTTTCCATGTGTCCCCCTAAGTCCACTCAGAATGCCGTAACAGGATCCATAGGCTGGATGCCTTACAAACAATAGAAATTTCTTTCTTGCAGTTCTGGAGGCTAGGAAGTCCATGGACAAGGTGCCAGCAGATTTGGTGTCTACTGGCTCAGAGACAGGCATCTTCTGGCCATATCCTCACATGGCAGAAAGGGGTGAGGGGGCTCTCTGGGATCTGCTTCATAAGAGCACTAGCTCCATTCATGAGAGGTCCACCCTTATGACCTAATCACCTCCCAAAGGCCCCACCTCCTAATCCCATCACATGAGGTGGGAAGGGTTTCAATATATGAATCTGAGGGGCAGTGGTGCAGGACAGGACACACACATTCAGCCCTTTGTATTAATATTTTTTTGAGTTTTGTACTGCTTGAATGTTTTGGCTAGGGAAAACAATAAAATTTCAGTCAAAATAAACTTCCCTAGGGAGTTCCCTGGTGATCCAGTGGCTAAGACTCCACACTCCCCGCACAGGGGACCCTGGTTCAATCCCTAGTCAGGAAATTAGATCCCACGGGCCACAGCTAAGACCTGGTGCAGCCAAACAAATAAATTTTGTTGTTGTTGTTTAATTTAAATTTATTTATTTTAATTAGAGGCTAATTACTTTACAATATTGTATTGGTTTTGCCATACATCAACATGAATCTGCCACGGGTATACACGTGTTCCCCATCCTGAACCCCCCTCCCACCTCCCTCCCCATACCATCCCTCTGGGTCATCCCAGTGCACCAGCCCCAAGCATCCTGTATCCTGCATCAAACCTGCACTGGCGATTCGTTTCTTATATGATATTATACATGTTTCAATGCCATAAATTTTAAAAAAAGAAAAAAAAATTAAAAACCTCCCTCTATTACCATGACATGCAGATTTTCAAGGTTTGGATTATTTTTATGTGTATAATAAGCTCAAGAATCATGGAAACGAGTGATCACTGCNGCACTGGCGATTCGTTTCTTATATGATATTATACATGTTTCAATGCCATAAATTTTAAAAAAAGAAAAAAAAATTAAAAACCTCCCTCTATTACCATGACATGCAGATTTTCAAGGTTTGGATTATTTTTATGTGTATAATAAGCTCAAGAATCATGGAAACGAGTGATCACTGCTCAGTGGGTGGGGCTCCTGGCTGAGAAACAGACAAAACTAGGAGGAAAGTCTGGCCAGATTTCACTGACTACACAGCATTCACCAGCTCTCAAAGGGAGCTGGCCAATGGCCCCTTTCAGGACTGACTTGGGCTATTTCTCCCAAATAATAAATAAGCCCACACTACAGACCTTCTCCAGTCTCCTCAGGGCTCTTCTCCCTCCCCCAACACATCCCCAAATGGCAGAAGGAACAATGCCAAAGACACGTTTCCTGGAGTCTGTTTTTCCATGCTCCACGTGGGCCATAGCTAGACTCTGCAACACCCCTGTTCGACCTAAAAAAGTCCTCAATTCCCCTGATTTTATACATCAGCTAGGAGGCTTCCCAGGTGGCACAGCAGTTAAGAATCTGCCGG
This sequence comes from Neotragus moschatus, assembly GCA_006410615.1. Classification (NCBI taxonomy): domain Eukaryota; kingdom Metazoa; phylum Chordata; class Mammalia; order Artiodactyla; family Bovidae; genus Neotragus; species Neotragus moschatus. Next base: position 2,684 of record SJYA01002943.1, on the reverse strand, counting down.
CCCTTGCAGGAAACCCAAGAGACAAAATTTCTGTCCCTGAGTCAAAGAAGATCCCTTGGAGTAGGAAATGGCAACCCACTCCAGTATTCCTGCCTGGAAAATTCCGTGGACAGAGAAGCCTGGCGGTTAAAGTCCATGGGGTCACAAAGGGACATGACTGAATGATTGAGTCTGCGAACACACACACACAGGGGACCAGTGGAAGACTGTAACAGTCCCACGCAAAAATGCTTCCAGACCTAAAATGATTAGCTTTATGGACGTTATTATGCAAATGTATGGCCATTTCAAAGCTATTCAGCCTTGTAAAGGCCTAACAAAGAAAGAGGAGTCGAGTTGGATTCAAAAGTTTTTGATTATCCAAGTTCACCCCAATTCTAATTTGAATATTAATATTAAAATGCACTACAATTTTTATGTGACCCCCATACCCTCAGATCTCTGAGCCTTACTTTTATCATGCTGAAAATCAGGGTGGTGGAGAGCTGACTAGAGAACAAAGGTTGGCCTAGTGTTATCAGTCCCTGGGGGTTTTCTCTCCCCTCACCTTTGCACCTGGACCACAGCATCAGCCTGATCTCTTGGACAACTGAGAGGAGGCAGCTGCAGGCACACCTAAACTCAAAGACTATGAGCCGGGTCCAGACTGGAGCTCCTCACAACCCAGAAATAGACAGGAGAACATTGACTCAGCACTTGCTACCAGCCGGACACACTTCAAAATATATTATTTGTGCTAACTCATTTATTCCTCTAGGCAACCCTATGAGACAGATATTGTTATTACTAACCACTCTGCCAAATGGGCAAATGGCATGGCTGATGCTTGGCACCGCTGGGCCTCCATCCAGTGATTCAACCACTCACCCCATCATCTCCTGGACCCATGTATGTTCCCCCTCTAAAGCAAATAAATCTGGTAATTGGGGGTTTCCTAGGTATGACATGAACATATCCCACGTGATGGACAAAGGTTTGGATAGAATTAGACTGGACCCTTGAAATAACCTGAGGTCGGCCTTGGCCTGGACTTTCCTGGTGGCTCAGATGGTAAAGAATCTGCCTGCAATGCAGGAGACAAGGGTTTGATCCCTGGGTCAGGAAGATTCCCCTATAGAAGGGAATGGCAACCCATTCCAGTATTCCTACCTGGAGAATTCCATAGACAGAGAAGCCAGGCGTACTATAGTCCATGGGGTCACAAGGAGTCAGACATGACTGAGAGAGTAACACTGTCACTTTCTTCACTTCAACCTTGGCCCTGACAGTGACAAAGTCAAGATCTTCCTGGATGAGTCCAAAACCTGCCAGATGAGTCCTGGACCCCACACCCAGCAAACAGCTTGGATGTGATGGTCTCATTCATTTTGGAGTAAAGTCGCCTCAAAACCAGCAGGACCAGCCAGCTGCTCACTTTCCACCCTCACGTGCTGCTCTTGGCAGACAAGAAGGAATTTTTAAAGACTAATTACACATTCTTTTTTATTGGTGCCATGTTTGTAGTATTTGCTGTCCCCAGCTGGTGCCACAGTAGGTGATATAAAAAGATGTATGAATAATGTACACAACAGCTTCAGAGTCATCAGAGAACCTTGCTGCCAAAACAGGGAAGGCATGCCGGGCCTGAGATAATGGATTTGAGAGGGAAGTGAGACATGCATATTCCTGCTCAGTTTTCCCTGAAATCTGTGGGCTACTGTCAGCTTGAGGATGAGCAAGTGGGATCTGCATCTGGCCCTAGAGGAAGCTCCCATCAAGACAGCACAGGGTATTCAACACAGCAATCCCACATCCGGAAATGCAACCCACCAAAATACAATCGCTGGTGTACAAATATTTATGGACAAGGATATGCATTTTAGCACTGTCCTAACTGTGGAGGGAAAAAATAACAAAAGTTACTGATTTAATAGGGTTTCTCCAGAAAGACCCCCTCTTGGAACAGGAGCCCTCCAAACAGAGGCTGCCTTGTAATGAAACAACCCCTGATGTGAGCAGATGCCCGTAGGTCCTTAGAAATAGCAAGATGATAGCGCTTTCCTGCACCAGGGTAACTGAATATAGTGAAACAGAAGAGCAGAATGTGTCAGTTGGAAATTTATTTGGAAGAGTTGTGGCATAAAGTTGTTGGTCCATGGGTAGAGGCCCCTCCTCCACTCTTTCTCTCTTAGCTTCATTGACAGAGGTTGAGCAAGAGAGATGTTTGCTTTCCCAGCCTCCCTTATAGCTAGGAGCAGACACCTGACCCAATCCTGACCAATGAGATGCAAAGGGAAGTCTCCTGTGAAAGCTGTCTCCCCCTTCATAAGAAAACTAATCTCATTTCGTCTTCTCCTTCCTCCTCCTCCTCTGCTTCCTCCTCCTTTTTCTCCTTCCCCTTCTTCCTCCTTCTCCTTCTCCAGTCCTTTTCCTCCTCTGCCTCCATCTCCTCCTCCTTCTTCCCCTCTCTCTCTTCCCAGACCTTCGAATAGAGCTCTATAAAAGGTTTCCTGCTTGAGCCACAGCAGCCATCTGATAACAATGAGGAAAAGGCCGAGAGAACTGCAGAACCTCCAACCCAGAGCCCAGTTCAGTTCAGTTCAGTCACTCACTCGTGTCCGACTCTTTGCGACCCCATGAATCAAAGCCCGCCAGGCCTCCCTGTCCATCACCAACTCCCGGAGTTCACTCAGACTCACGTCCAT
>SJYA01002942.1:116965-164638 GCA_006410615.1 Neotragus moschatus | reverse complement strand
CACAAGAGAAGACTCTACACATGGACATCACCAGATGGTCAACACTGAAATCAGATTGATTATATTCCCATTTCTAGTTGTGGCTTTTTCTTTTTTCTTAGAGAAGTCTCTTTATTATTTCCTGTAAAGCTGATTTGGTGATGCTGAAGTCTTTCAGTTTTTGCTTGTCTGTAAAATTTGATGTCTTTATTCAATCTGATTGAGAAACTTGTGAGTAGAGCATTCTTGATTGTTGATTTTTTCTTTCAATCACTTAATTTTTTTTTTTTTTAATGTGTGTCATACCACTTTCTTCTGGCCTGCAGAATTTCTGTTGAAAAGTCAGCTGATTGTGTAATGGGAGTTTCCTTAATTTTAACTTGTTAATTTTCCCTTGCAGCTTTTAATCTCTCTTTAATTGTTTGACATTTTAATTACAATGCATCTTGGTTTGTTGCTTTTTGGGTAGACCTGTTCAGGACTCTGTGTTTCCTGGACTTGGTTGTCTGTTACTGATCCCAGGTTAGGGAAGTTTTTAGCTATTTTTTCTTCAGATGTGTTCTCTGACCCTTTATCTTTCTCTTCTTCTCCTGGAACCTCTATAATGTGAGTGTATGATTGCTGGTGTCAGAGTCTCTTAAACTGCCCTCATTTCTTTTCATTCTTTTTTCTGTTCCTTGTCAGTGATTTCTGCTGCTCTGTCTTTCACCTCAGTGATCCATTTCTCCATTTCATTTAGTTTATTCTTGATTCCTTCTAGTGTATTTTTCATGTCAGTTATTATATTCTTCATCTCTGTTTGGTTGTTCTTTATATTTTTCAATTCTTTCTTAAAAACTACTAACTTCTTGCTTAGTGTATCCATTCTTCTCCAAAGTTTGATCATCTTTTTTTTTTTTTTCCATTTGAGTCATGTGGCATGTAGGATCTTAGTTCCCTGACCAGGGATCAAACCTGTACCTTCTACAGTGGAAACACAGTTTCTTAGCCACTGGATCACCAGCGAATCCCTGATCATCTTATTGATCATTACCCTGAACTCTTTCTTGAGTAGATTATATATCTCCACTTCACCTTGGAATATGTTTTTCTGTTGCCCCATTTTTTCTCCCTATCTTGCTATTTTTATTTCTGCATATCTGGTAGGTTGGTCACAATTCCTGACCTTGGAGAAATACTGTTTTTTAGGAGATGTCCAATGTGTCCCAACAACACACTGCCCACTCATCATTAGAGCTATATTGATCAGGATTTCCCCTATGTGGACTGTGTTTGTCTTTCTGTTGTGGGTTGACTACAGTAGGCAACCTGGTAGTCTTGGTTGACCTCGGTCAGATTGGTTGACTGTTCCTGCCTTGTACAGAGGCTGCCAGTTGCTGGTTGGTTGTGCTGTCCCAAGAAGTGGCTGATGGTGGAACCCTGGGGCATTCCAGAGGTAGTGCTGTGTTCACTAGTGGGTGAGTCAGGGTTCACAAGATCCAAGGATTGGTGCCTGACCACTGGAAGATAAAGCCAGGTGCTGGGTCACATGCTGGGCCAGGTGAGCAGAGCCAGATCCTGGAATCTGCTTGAGGGGCCTAAGGATCCCAGAGTTGGTATGGGACTACTGGTTGGTGGGACTGGTTCCTGACACAGCAGACTGTGGGTTTGGGGGTATTCAGAACTTGTGTTGGCCTGCTGGTTGTTGGGGATGGGGCAACAGGAAAGGTGCTAGCCTTTTAGAATTGGGTGGGTTGGGTCCACAATCTGCAGTGCTCTGGGGCTGGTGTCTGTGCACCAGTAGGTGAGACTGGTGCTGAGCCTAGGCGGGTCTAAAGTCCAGCAGGTTGGTGCTGGCCTGATGATAACTGGGCTGGTCCACAGACTGTAGGCCTGTGGTAGTCCTGTGACTGTTGTCCACTCATGTTGCAAAAGGCTGGTCACAAGGCTAGGGCAGGCTTACTAGTTGGCAGAGCCAGGGCCTAGCTGGTGCTATTGTATGTATGTGTAGTCAGTTGTGTCCAACTCTTTGCAATCCCATAGACTGTAGCCCGCCAGGCTCCTCCATCCATGGAATTTTCTAGGCAAGAATACTGAAGTGGGCTGCCATTTCCTTCTGCAGGGAATCTTCCTGACCCAGGGATCAAATCTGTGTCTCTTGCATCACCTGCATTGGCGGGTTCTTTACCAGCTAAGCCACCATTAACCTACTGGTATGTGGACTGGGTCTGCATGCTGTGGGGCTGTCATTGTCCTGGGGCTCTTATCCACATGCTAATGGTGAGGCTTGTCTGACGAGAGCAGGCTTGCTGGTGGGTAGGGCTGGGGATTCTGGCCCTGGTGCCTGACCAGTGGTGTTTGAGCTGAGTCCTTTGCTCCCTGATTGTAGGGCCCTGGGATTCCTGGGTCTGGTGCCTGTGCAGTGCCGTTTGGAGCTGAGTCCTGGTCCTCTGGTGGACAGGGCTGTGTACAGGGGTGGTTGTGAGGTCAGAGAATCTTAAGGCAGCCTCTCTGCTGCTGGGTAGCTGCTTGGCCTTGGGCAAGTCCTGGTGCCTACAGGCTCTTGGGAGATAGGAACGGGCTGGGTCATGATGCTAAGTCAGAGGGAAGATTCCAAAATGGCACTTGCCAGCACCAGTGTCCATGTGGCAGAACAAACTCCCCAAAATGGCTCCTGCCAGTATTTATGGTCCCAGGGTGAGCCCCAGGTGCCTCCGACCTCTCTGGGAGGCTCTTCGAGATCAGCAGGTGGGAATGACCCAGGCTTCTTTCAGATGAATGCTTCTATGCTGGGTACAGACCATGTGAGATTTTGTATGTCCTCTTCATGAATGGAGTTTCTATTTCCTCAGCCCCCTGGGGCAGCTGAAAGTAAGCCCCGCTGGCCTTCAAAGCCAAACTTCCTGGGGATTCATCTTCCTATTGAAGGACCATCAGGCTGCGGAACCCAGTGTGGGGCTCAGAAAACTCACTTCTTGAGGCAGTCTCTGCAATTGTAATTTTTCTTGCCTTTGTGCATTGCTTTTGTAGGGGTGTGGTACTTCACTTCACCCCTCCTACTCATCTCCTTGTGATTTCTTCCTTATATCTTTATTTGTTGAAGATTTTTTCTGGTGAGTTCTGGTTCATCGATAAAACCAGAAAAATCCTTTCTTCTGTATGTTGTTATAGTTTTGGGATGCCCATGAGGAGGTGAGCTCAGGATCTTCCTGCCCTGCCATCTTTGCCAATCTCCTCCCACATTACTTTATCTGTAATTGTTGATGGATCTTTAGAATGTTTCAGGGGAGTGCAGCTATCTCTTTGAGATCCTGATTCAGCTATTTTGGATGAAAACTCAAAAAGTGGGATTGCTGGGTAATATGGTAAATTTCTTTTTATTGTTTGAGAAATGGCCACACCATTTCATAATAAATCGTTTCACTCCAAGTGAGGCAGGACAGAAGCCGCTTCCTCAAGCAGCCCCCTGCAGCATTGAAAGCATGCTTCCTCTGTCTCTTTCCTGGGTTAATCACAACCTGAGGCATTCTTTTGCCTCAGCATTGAGGTTGTGTGGGGGAGGTGTTATGATATTGCACTTCTTGTCAGTTTTATTCTATCTGTTTTCAGCTTTGTAGTGGCCTATGGTATTGTGACTTCTTAAAATTTTCTGGAAGTCTCATAAAGGGATTTTAATCCACATATCATTGCTAAACCGGTGTTTCTGTGGGGGAAGGAAGGCTGGGATTTCCTCTTACACCATCATTCTGATGTCACTCTTTACTGTACTTTGATGCAGGTAATCTTTAATCACATCTATATGTGTGACTACTGTATCTCTCTATCGTGAATTTTTTTTTTAAGTTGATTTGTTTATCTGACTGCTCAGGCCTTAGTTGTGGCATGCGGAATCTTCCCTGTGTCATGTGGAATCTTTTGCTGATGCACAAGGGCTGCCCCAGGGCCTACGGGATCTTAGCTCCCCAGCCAGAGATGGAGCCTATATTCCTTGCATTACAAAGCAGATTCTTAACCACTAGACAACAAGGGAAGTCCCAGAATTTTCTTTGATTGTTTGATTGCAGCAATTTTATTTTATAGATCTCCTACCAAAATAGAAAAATTTTCCTCTAGTATAATTTCTTCATTGGAAATATAATAAACTTGATGTAAATGATGAAAAATTTAAATTTATCAAAGTTTAATATTCTGTTGATGGGTAAACAGAGGACTAGCCCAGAGGTCCACATAATGCAGCCTTGCTTAAATTAATTAATTTTTATGATTATTAGAAATGAAGGTCATTTAACTCTTAAGCAAGGAAATTTTTTTAACATTGAAATGACACATAAAGAAACTCCATTTACCAATTAACCTTTTCTGGGTTCACTTACCTGGGATTTATGTTTGATATAAAAATTATATTTTATATTTACTTTGGACAAAAAATCCAGTTCATAATAATTGTTCACTCATATTAGTTTTTCTTCTCGTACAGCATGGAGTCTTCCTGCTTTTATACATTTGCTTTTTCACATACACGAAGTCTACAGTCTCTCTCTCTTTAGCTTCCTCATTGCTGATTCTACATATGACTCTTTCAACTATTCATTATATAAAAAACATTTTGAGGTCCCTAACTGTTCTCATTTTCCTATGTCAGTGTTTATGATACTCAGCACTGATAATGCTAGTAATTAAATGATACGAAAATGGTCTCTTCAGTGTTTTTATCATTCACCCTTCAAATTAACAGATGCCTTAGGTGAAAAAGATATAAGAAAAGGCAGTGAATATGAATTGAATTTATTTCAAATTTTTTGGCTGTGCCATATGGTGTATGAGATCTTAGTTCCCTGACAAAGGATCCCACTTGCACCCCCTGAAGTGGAAGCATGGAGTCTTAACCACTGGATGGCCAGGGAAGTCCCTGGATTGATTAAAAAAAAAAAATTATTTAAACACCATTTGCAGCAACATGGATGGACTTAGAGACTATCATACTGAATGAAGTAAATCAGAACGACAAAGACAAATATCATATGATATCAGTTGTATGTGGAATCTGAAATGTGACACAAATGAGTATATCTGTGAAAAAAACAGACTCACAGACATAAAGAATAGACTTGTAGTTTCCAGCAGTGGGGGAGGGAAGGATTGGAAGTTTGGATTAGCAGAGGTAAACTATTATAAATATAATGGATAAACAACAGGGTACTACTGTCTTGAACAGGGAACTATATTAAATATCCTGTGATAAACCATAATGGAAAAGAATTGAAAACAATATATATATATTTGTATGTATGTATAACTGATACACTTTTCTGTACCATAGAAATTAACAATGTAAATAAACTATACATCAATACAATTTAAAGATAAATAAATAGATAAACCTTTAAATAGGTTAACATGGTCTTTCAGATTAAGGTAAAAGTGATGTGTCAATTTTTGCATTCTGAATATTTTGCTGTTAAGGGATTTTGTACAAGAAATATTGATTTAAAGTTTCTAACAGTTTACCTGTTGTTTCAAAGATAAAGTGTTTCATGTGTATGTTTTAGTGATGTGTTTAAATGTTTGTTATTCTGCAGGGTTGCCCTGTGATCCCACTTTCATCCTGGGCTGTGCTCCCTGCAATGTGATCTGCTCCATTATTTTCCAGAACCGTTTTGATTATAAAGATCAGAGTTTTCTAAGTCTAATGAAAACAATAAATGAAAATATCAAGATTTTGAGCTCTCCGTGGATACAGGTGAGGCCAAGGGCCTTTCTTCTGGAGGAATCATTTATTCTCTTTTTTCCATGAGTTCCAGATTACACCAAGCTGTGGGGTGAAAGTGTGAAGAGCACAGCCCTGCTCAGAACTTAGCATCATGGAGTGTTCATCTGGGGCTGCTGGCTGAGCCTTTTAATGTTAGACAGGAAAATACATACCCACAATTCAGTCCTGTTGACACTGTTCAGTGGTTTTTCTACCAACTTTCAAAGCCCAGTTTCCATAAACTACTTTGGTAACATCCCCAAAGCATGCCCACACCGATAGAAGGACTTCCAGGCCCTTCTGGAAAGGCTTCCATTACTCACAAGTCTTGTCATTCAGTCTCCACCTAGTTACTACTTCACCATCTTAGTTGGCAGAAATATCTGCATTTAGGAAGAAGGAAAATATCTCCTTTGAGTGAAAGAGTGCTGCCAGGAAACACTGACTAGGTTAGGACTGTTTGATGCTTCAGTTGGCATCCTAACTGACAGGGTAATTGCTTTGGGGATGACAAAAAATGGGATTTTTTTTGGGGGGGAGAGTGTAGGAACCACAAACCAACATTACAGGTGTACCCTATACTGAGCTGACGTGTTCTGCCTTCTGCCTAAAAGACAGTGGTGTGACCTTACAGAGGTCACTTAAGTGCTCTGGTGCTTAGTTACTTTAGCCATAAAATATTGAGTTTCATGATGTCTTTAGGACCATTTCTGGAGAAGGAAATGGCACCCCACTCCAGTCCTCTTGCCTGGAAAATCCCATGGATGGAGGAGCCTGGTGGGCTACAGTCCATGGGGTCACAAAGAGTCGGACACGACTGAGCGACTTCACTTTCACTTTCTTCACTTAGGACCCTTTCAGTCCTATTAATAAAATACTTACTTTATGTTTGAGTCTATGAGACAGAGGTAGAAACATCAGGGACCAGCTCTGTGCTCTGTATCAGGTTGTGCAAACTCTCTTAACTTCTGTTGTCATCTACAAAATGTGAGTCATTGTCTTTTGTGCAAACGCTTATTTCATGGTGGTAGAGAAGAACTGATGTAAAAACCAGGGAGAACTGATGTAAAGGTGTTTTCATGCTGGAAACATGATATGTAGGTATAGGAAATGATTATTATTTTTGATCCCTGACCAGAATTTTCTCCTTGAAATACTTCTATCAGCATAGAAAATTATGTATTTGCATAATAAAAATACTCCTCAACATTTAGAGACCATATTTATTTTAATATTTATACTACGGTTTCCAACCAGGACTTGGCATGTAAGTTTTAACTATTTATTTAATAAAACATAGTTTTCTCTTCTAGGTTCTCAATATTTTCCCTGTGCTCCTTGATTTTTTCCCATGGAGTTATAGTTATAAAAATTTTTTTACAAATATTGGTTATGTAAAAAATTATGTTTTGGAGAAAACAAGGGAACACCAAGCATCCCTGGATATTAACAATCCTCGAGACTTTATTGATTGCTTCCTGATCAAGATGGAGCAGGTAATAGGTTAAAGACAGCTCAATTATTTGATTACTTGCACATTTTATAAATCATTGAATCTTCTGTATTTACCAGGGATGTTTCAGTGGTCTGGCAAGCAATGCTGACAAGCATTTTTAGTACTTGTGTGCATGAATCTATGCTAACCATTAAGAACATGTAATATTTAGTCATTAAATAAGTGAAATACCTTGATTTTGCTCTTTGGGTGCTAATAACTACCCAAGGAAAAACAGAATGATGTCATAGGTGAATTGGAAACTGACAACAACTAGTTAAAAGTAGCAAAATATCATGGTATAATATGATGATGAACATGATCATAGCACACACAGTGTAAAGGGAATAAAGAAGAATAACTAGATCTAACTGGGCTTCCTGCTTGGCTGGTACTTGCAAATAGACCAACATATTTGCATCGAAGGACAAGGGAGGGAATATGAGATGGATGGATGATGTACGTATGATGCTGTTCACATAGGCATGTGATGGCAAAGAGTAGGTGTGTGGACAGAAGAAGCCTTAACTGAGTGTAAAGTAAAGGGATTGGCAAAGATATGGAGTTATATGATTGTGAGCATGAACCCTGCACCATGTGTTGGAAAGACCATTTTTCCCGCATGAATTATCTTGGCAACCTTGTCAGAAATCAACTGACTCATAATTTGAGCATTTGTGCAATCTGGCATCTGTTTCAGTAATCTAAATGTCACTTTTTACATCAGTGGTGGCACATCATCTGGACATCTTAATTACTAGTTTTGAAATTAGTTTTGAAGTTGAGTAGTGTGAGACTTCTAATTTTTTTGTCATTTTATAAGATTGTTTTGTTTTTTCTGTGCTGCTTAAATTTAGGATAAATTTGTTAATTTATGCAAATAAATCAGTGGTGATTTTTATAGAGATTGTGTGAAATCTGTAGATCAATTTATGGAGTAATGTTATTTGAAAAATTAAGGTGAAATTCACATCAATTCAGTTCAGTCGCTTAGGCATGTCTGATTCTTTATGTCCCCATGGACTGTAGCACGCCAGGCTTCCCTGTCCATCACCTACTCCCAGAGCCTACTCAAACTCATGTCCATTGAGTCGGTGATGCCATTCAACCATCTCATCCTCTGTCATCCCCTTCTCCTCCTGCCTTCAATTTTTCCCAGCATCAGGCTCTTTTCCAATGAGTCAGTTTTTCAAATCACGTGGCCAAAGTATTGGAGCTTCAGCTTCAGCATCAGTCCTTCCAATGAATATTCAGGACTGATTTCCTTTAGGATGCACTGGTTGGATCTCCTTGCAGTCCAAGGGACTCTCAAGAGTCTTCTCCAACACCACAGTTCAAAAGCATCAATTCTTTAGCATTCAGTTTTCTTTATGGTCCAAGTCTCACATCTATACATGACTCCTGGAAAAACCATAGCTTTGACTAGATGGACATTTGCTGGCAAAGGAATGTTTCTGCTTTTTAATATGCTGTCTAGGTTGGTCATAGCTTTTCTTCTAAGGAGCAAGCATCTTTTAATTTCATGGCTGTAGTCACCATCTGCTGTGATTTTGGAACCCAAGAAAATAAAGTTTCTTACTGTTTCCATTGTTTCCTCATCTATTTGCCAGGAAGTGATGGAAGCGGATGCCATGGTCTTCGTTTTTTGAGTGTTTTAAGCCAACTTTTTCACTCCCCTCTTTCACTTTCATCATGAGACTCTTTAGTTCCTCTTCATTTTCTGCCATAAGGGTGGTGTCATCTGTGTATCTGAGGTTATTGGTATTTCTGCTGGCAGTCGATTCCAGCTTGTGCTTCATCCAGCCTGGCATTACATGTGATATACTCTGCATATAAGTTAAATAAGCAGGGTGACAATATACAACATTGACGTACTCCTTTCCCAATTTGGGACCAGTCTGTTGTTCCATGTCTGGTTCTAACTGTTGCTTCTTGACCTGTATACTGATTTCTCAGGAGGCAGGTCAGGTGGTCTGATATTCCCACCTCTTGAAGAATTTTCCACAGTTTGCTGTGATCCACACAGTCAAAGGATTTGGTGTAGTCAATAAGGCGCAAGTAGAGGTTTTTCTGGAACTCTCTTGCTTTTCTGTGATCCAACGGATTTTGGCAATTTGCTCTCTAGTTCCTCTGCCTTTTCTAAATCCACTTGAACATCTGGAAGATCTTGCTTCAGGTACTGTTGAAGCCTAGCTTGGAGAATTTTGATTATTACTTTGCTAATGTGTAAGATAAGTGCAAATGTGTGGTAGTTTGAACATTCATTGGCACTAGAATGAAAACTGACCTTTTCCAGTCCTGTGGCCACTGCTGAGTTTCCCAAATTTGCTGGCATATTGAGTGCAGCACTGTAAAAGCATCATCTTTTAAAACATGAAAGAGATCAGCTGGAATTCCATCACCTCTGCTAGCTTTGTTCATAGTGATGCTTCCTAAGGCTTACCTCACTTTGGACTCCATGATGTCTGGCTCGAGGTGAGTGATCACACCATCATGATTGTCTGGGTCATTAAGATCTTTTCTGTATAGCTCTTCTGTGTATTCTTGCCACCCTTTCTTAATATCTTCTGCATGCCACACAATTAATAGTGTACATTTTGGTCGTATTTAGTGCATTCACAATGTTGTGTGAACACTAGTTCTTGTTTCAAAACTTTCTCATCACTGTACAGAAGTATATGATGTTTATTAAATGATTGCTGTCCATTCTCTCCACCCCATCAAGTGTCAAGTTAATCTGCTTTATGTCTCTATGATTTGCCTTTTATGGATTCATTGTATAAAAGGACTCATAACATTGCCCCTTTTGTTTCTGGCTTCTTTCACCCAATATAAAGTTTTGGAGTATTTTCTAAGTTGTAATATGCATGAGCACTTTGTTTTTTTCATTTATGGCTGAATAATATTCAATTGCATGTTTGTACTATAATTCTTTATGCATCTACGTAATGGTCAACATTTTTGTTGTTTTTCTTTGGGTGTTCTGAAAGATACTGCTGCTAATATTTGTGCACAAATTTCTTCACGGGCACATTTACCTTTTTGTTTGATATTTTCCTTGGAGTGTAATTGAAAAGACATATGATATTAATAATTTTATGTCCAACATTTGAGGAATACCCAGACTTTCCAACAGTGACAACAGCATTTATATTCCCTCCAGCAATGTATAGAGTTCCTATTTTCCCACATAATTGCCAATACTTACTTTCTAATTTTTCTCTATTAAAGCTTGCTTAGGTAATGTGAAATTGTATCTGGTTGTGACTATATTTTGTGTTTCCTTAATGAACAGTGACATTGAATATATTTTCTTGTTTGGAGAAATATCTAAGTCCTTTGCCTTTTTAAAACTGGGTTCCTTGTCATTGTTGTTGAGCTGTTTTTCCAACATACTGGTTGTCATTTCACATCTTTCATTATGCTTTTGATACGTAAACATTTTAATTTTATTGAAATATGATATATACTAGACAGATACATATGTACACACATATGTATATTTGTTAATTTGGTGTCAAATTTAAGGATCAGTTGCCATTTCTGAGTTTCTAAAGCTATACTACAATGTTTTCTTCTAAGTGTTTTATAGATTTAACTCTTGTAAAATATTTTCTGTTTTTCTTAGAATTTATTTTTAATTGGAGGATAATTGTTTTACAATATTGTGCTAGTTTCTGCCATACATAAACCTATATATATAGGTCTCCACCCTCTTGAACTTCCCACCTCCCCCCCCATCCCACCCCTCCAGGTTGTCAGAGAGCACTGGCCAGTGTGTTAATTTGATACATGTACATATTATAGAGTGATTACCACACTAAGTGAAGTTGCTCAGTCGTGTCCGACTCGTGACCCACGGACTGTAGCCCACCACATTCCTCCATCCATGGGATTTTCCAGGCAAGAACACTAGATTGGGTTGCCATTTCCTTCTCCAGGGGATCTTCCCAACCCAGGAATCGAACCTGGGCCTCCCACATTGTAGGCAGATGCTGTACCCCACTCCAGTACTCTTGCCTGGAAAATCCCATGGATGGAGGAGCCTGGTGGGCTGCAGTCCATGGGGTCGCTAGGAGTCAGACACGACCGAACGACTTCACTTTCACTTTTCACTTTCATGCATTGGAGAAGGAAATGGCAACCCACCCCAGTGTTCTTGCCTGGAGAATCCCAGGGACGAGGGAGCCTGGTGGGCTGCCGTCTCTGGGGTTGCATAGAGTCGGACACGACTGAAGCGACTGAACAGCATCAGCAGCAGCAGTTGTTCCTGTGCCATTTCACTGTCAGTGTAACTATCTTATTGTAACAAAATAATTCTAATTCTTCCCTTTCATCCCTTGTAGTATGCTGTTATTCCTTCCACCTGTATATAAGCATATATATATATATTTATATATGAAGTATTCATAAGCATTACTCCATCAAATACATAGTTGTTATTTTGAACTTTTAGCTGTTAAATCAGTTATGAATTAGGAAAAGAAAACTTTTTTATGTTTATGCATTCTTTTCTTTGTAATTCTTTATTTCTTTATGCAGATGTGGTTTTGATTGATATGATTTTCCTTCTCTCGAAAGAACTTCTTTTAACACTTCTAGCAAGGTAGTCATACTGGTAACAGATTACTTCTTTTTTTTTCTTTTTTTGGTCTGAGCAGTTCTGCATTTCTTTTTCTGTGGAAACATCATTTTGCAGGGTACACAGTCTTGGTTTGTGGTTTCTTTTTCTCAATACTTTAAATATTTCATTCCACTGTCTTCTTACTTGCAAGGTATGTGAGGTAAAGTCAGAATAATTCTCATCCTTCTTCCTCCTAAGCAAGGCACTTTTTTCTTTCGGCTTTTTAAGATTTTTAAACTTGCCTTTGACTTTTTGTAGTTTGAAAATGTATGCCTAGAATAGGATTTGGTTTTGTTTTTTTGGCAATATTTTAATCAGTATTCTTTGAGTTTCTTAGATCTGTAGTTTGGTATATGATACTAATTTGGGGGAAATTCTGATTCATTATTGTCTCAAATATTTTTTATACTTCTTTTCCTCTTACTTTTCCTTCTGGCATTCCCAATATGAGTATGTTACACATTTTGAACTTGTCCCATAGTCCTTAGATTTCCTTTTTCCTCTTTCTGTTTCCCTTTTTAAAGTCTCTTTTTCTTTGTCTTAGAGGTTTCTACTGTGGTATCCTCAAGTTCATAGATTATTTCTTCACTGTGTCTAGTGTAATACTAAGCCTGTCTCCTACTTTTATGATAGAACTCTTCATTTATCCTTTCAATTATTTCAGTGTTTGCTTCATTTATTTTGTGGCTCTGTTGTTTGGTGCACATAGGTGATGCTGTTATTGTTGTTGCTTAGTAGCTACGTCCTGTCCAACTCTTTTGTGATGCTATGGGCTGTAGCCATTATGCTTCTTTGTTCATGGGATGTCCCAAGTGAGAATACTGGAGTGGGTTGCCATTTTCTTCTACATGGGATCTTCCCAACCCAGGGATCGAACCTGCAGGCAGATTCTTTACTGCTGAGCCACTGGAGAAGCACACATATAGATGTGTAATGTCATAGCTTCTTGAAGAATTCACCTTTGTTGATCCAGTAAAAAAGCACTCCATTCTCATTTGTTCCATTTAATTTCTTTTTGATTAAAATCTAACTTACATTCCTGCTATATTTGGTTACTCACTGCTTGCAAAATCTTTTTCCCTCTTTTTCATTCAACGTATTTGTATCTTTCAGTCTTAAGTGGGTTTCTTATAGACAATATGCAGTTTTTAATTGAAAAGAATTGACATAAAATAAATTAATTATAGATGTACAACATAGTGATTCAATATATGCATATATTGCAAGATGATTAGCATGATAAATGTCGTTACCATTCAGTCACACATGGTTTAGGTTTTCTTTCTTGTAGTGAGAACTTTTAGGATTTACTTTCTTAGAAACTTTCAGAGATACAATACAGTATAAACTATAGTCATCATGCTGTGTAGTAGTTACTCATGACTTATTTATTTTATAACTGGAATTTTGTACCTTTTGAGTTCCTTTATTCATCTTGACCACTCCCCATCTCTGGCAGCCAATGTGTTCTCTATATTTATGAGATCAAATTTTTAAAATATTTCACATGTAAGTTTGATCATATGGTAGTTATCTTTCTATCTGATATGTTTCATTTATTGTCATAACTTCAAGGGCCATCCTTCATGATATCACAAGCGTTAGGATTTTCCTCTTTTGCATGCCTGAATTATATTCTATATATGTATGGATATATTATGGATATATAATAGCTTACATATCTATATATACAGCTTAAAATTTTATTCTTTAAATATATGTCTTAAATTGTGAGTTTTAGTCAAAGTGACTAATCACTTTAATTAATTTTGAAGAATTAGTTTAATATTAATGGCTTTATTTCTGTTCTGCTGTTATTTGCTCTAATGCATTTTATGATTGCTATTTCTCAATTTTTCCATTATAGTCATATTTTTTGTTTGATCAATTTTGCAGGCACTTTTTAAATGCCCTCTTCAAATTTTTTGTGTTAATTTTTAATTGATTTCTTAGTACTTATAATGGGGATTACTGTTAACATCCTAAATATATAGCAGTCCAGTATAAATTGCTTCCAGAATAGCTTCAAATTGCATATGTTAACTCTGCTCCTAACCAATGTCATCTCCCTTTATTTTGTTGATGTTATAAATTTCATCTTTATATTTTTTCTGCCTAGAACAGATATTTCTAATGATTCTTATTCAATTTTCTGTTAAATAATATAGAAAAGAAGAGTTTTTATACTATGATACAATAATATTAGCTTTAGTGTTTACCTACATTATTATTTTTAACAAAATATTTATTTGTCATTCTGGGTTTGAATTATCATGTAATACATTTTTGTTTTAAACTGAAAGGTGATTCCCTTTAGCATTTCTTGTAGGGCTGGTCTTTTAAAAAGGAACCCCTTAGGTTTTATTTTGAAGATGTCTTCTATCACCTATTTTGTGGAGAGATAGTTGTGCCAGATATAGAATTTCTGGTTGACGTTTTTACACTGAGGACTTAATATCTTTCCATTGATTTATGGTTCCCACAGTTTCTGGAGAAAAATGATATATTATGCTATTGTGGGTCCTTTGTACATGATGAGTCACTTCTCCCTTGATGCTTCAAACATTCTCCAGTTTTGGCTTTTGACAGTTTGATTAAAATACACCTTGCTCTGGGTATTTTTGGCTTCAATATTCTTGGAGTTTGTTCAGCTTCTTTTATTCATACATTCATGTATTTCACCAAATTTTGGAAGTTTTCAGCCATTCTTTTTTCAAATATTTATTTTTTATTTCTTCTCTCTTTCCTGGGGCTCCCATTAAGTGGATTTTGGTATACTTGTTTGAGTTCCAGTTGTGTCTCAGGCTCTGTTCATTTTTCTTTCTTCCTTTTTCTTCTTCCTGATATTCACAGGAACTTTCTGTTTTCCTAGTTTCATGTTTGATGTTTTATTTTTGGGCTTCCTCCAGTCTGCTGTTGAAAAATTCTGGTAATTTTTTTGTTGTTGTTGTTGTTAATTTCAGGTATTGTACTTTTCAGCTCCAAAGTTTCTCTTTGGTTCCTTTTTAAAAAACTTTTCTCATTATTCCCCACTTGTTTATATATTTTCCTGATTTGCTTTAGCTCTTGTATGTGATTTTTTTTCAGCTCTTTGAGCTGGTTTAAGACATGAATTTTAAAAGTTTTTATCGAGTAAATCCAATATGTCTGGGGTTCATCAGGAATGATTTGTGTCAATTTGTCTTTTACCTGTTTATGGGCCATGTTTACCTGCTTTTGGTGTGCTAATTTTAAAAAAATCAATCATTCCTAGGAAAAACACAATCCTCAGTCAGAATATACATTTGAAAACCTGACAATCACTGTACTTGATTTGTTTGGAGCTGGGACAGAGACAACGAGCACCACGCTGAGATATGGCCTCCTCCTCCTGCTGAAGCACCCAGAGGTCACAGGTATGATGATAGAATGGTGGGCAGGGTGATTTCAGGAAAGATATTGGAAAGAGACTAGGATTGCTTTCCACCTTGTTTCTCTTNTATGTATGGATATATTATGGATATATAATAGCTTACATATCTATATATACAGCTTAAAATTTTATTCTTTAAATATATGTCTTAAATTGTGAGTTTTAGTCAAAGTGACTAATCACTTTAATTAATTTTGAAGAATTAGTTTAATATTAATGGCTTTATTTCTGTTCTGCTGTTATTTGCTCTAATGCATTTTATGATTGCTATTTCTCAATTTTTCCATTATAGTCATATTTTTTGTTTGATCAATTTTGCAGGCACTTTTTAAATGCCCTCTTCAAATTTTTTGTGTTAATTTTTAATTGATTTCTTAGTACTTATAATGGGGATTACTGTTAACATCCTAAATATATAGCAGTCCAGTATAAATTGCTTCCAGAATAGCTTCAAATTGCATATGTTAACTCTGCTCCTAACCAATGTCATCTCCCTTTATTTTGTTGATGTTATAAATTTCATCTTTATATTTTTTCTGCCTAGAACAGATATTTCTAATGATTCTTATTCAATTTTCTGTTAAATAATATAGAAAAGAAGAGTTTTTATACTATGATACAATAATATTAGCTTTAGTGTTTACCTACATTATTATTTTTAACAAAATATTTATTTGTCATTCTGGGTTTGAATTATCATGTAATACATTTTTGTTTTAAACTGAAAGGTGATTCCCTTTAGCATTTCTTGTAGGGCTGGTCTTTTAAAAAGGAACCCCTTAGGTTTTATTTTGAAGATGTCTTCTATCACCTATTTTGTGGAGAGATAGTTGTGCCAGATATAGAATTTCTGGTTGACGTTTTTACACTGAGGACTTAATATCTTTCCATTGATTTATGGTTCCCACAGTTTCTGGAGAAAAATGATATATTATGCTATTGTGGGTCCTTTGTACATGATGAGTCACTTCTCCCTTGATGCTTCAAACATTCTCCAGTTTTGGCTTTTGACAGTTTGATTAAAATACACCTTGCTCTGGGTATTTTTGGCTTCAATATTCTTGGAGTTTGTTCAGCTTCTTTTATTCATACATTCATGTATTTCACCAAATTTTGGAAGTTTTCAGCCATTCTTTTTTCAAATATTTATTTTTTATTTCTTCTCTCTTTCCTGGGGCTCCCATTAAGTGGATTTTGGTATACTTGTTTGAGTTCCAGTTGTGTCTCAGGCTCTGTTCATTTTTCTTTCTTCCTTTTTCTTCTTCCTGATATTCACAGGAACTTTCTGTTTTCCTAGTTTCATGTTTGATGTTTTATTTTTGGGCTTCCTCCAGTCTGCTGTTGAAAAATTCTGGTAATTTTTTTGTTGTTGTTGTTGTTAATTTCAGGTATTGTACTTTTCAGCTCCAAAGTTTCTCTTTGGTTCCTTTTTAAAAAACTTTTCTCATTATTCCCCACTTGTTTATATATTTTCCTGATTTGCTTTAGCTCTTGTATGTGATTTTTTTTCAGCTCTTTGAGCTGGTTTAAGACATGAATTTTAAAAGTTTTTATCGAGTAAATCCAATATGTCTGGGGTTCATCAGGAATGATTTGTGTCAATTTGTCTTTTACCTGTTTATGGGCCATGTTTACCTGCTTTTGGTGTGCTAATTTTAAAAAAATCAATCATTCCTAGGAAAAACACAATCCTCAGTCAGAATATACATTTGAAAACCTGACAATCACTGTACTTGATTTGTTTGGAGCTGGGACAGAGACAACGAGCACCACGCTGAGATATGGCCTCCTCCTCCTGCTGAAGCACCCAGAGGTCACAGGTATGATGATAGAATGGTGGGCAGGGTGATTTCAGGAAAGATATTGGAAAGAGACTAGGATTGCTTTCCACCTTGTTTCTCTTATGGTGGTAATTTAGTTTCTAAGTAGTGTCCAACTCTTGAGACCCCGTGGACTATAGCCTGCTGGGCTCCTCTGTCTATGGGATTTCCCAGACTAGAATACTGGAGTGGTTTGCCAATTCCTTCTCCAGCGGATCTTCCTGACCCAGGGATTGAGCCCAGGTCTCCTGCATTGCAGGCAATCCCTTGGATTGCAGGCAGATTCTTTAAGGACCGAGCCATGAGGGAAGCCCTTAAATCTCTGAGCACCTTAATGTTTTTCAGATTTAGTGAAGGGAAAGTAATGGAACATCTTTATATAATATAGCAGGATGACAGGAGTGAAGACACTGTGAAAGGCAGGGAAATCAACACAGCAGCATCTGGATTTCATGGGAGGTCATGTGTAGCAGGCATAGCCAGCATGAGTTGGCTTGCAGTTGCATAATGGCTTTCTTACAGAAAGATCACTCTGGAGTTTCCTCATTCTGAAAATGCAGTGTTCTAAAGCCAGGACACAGAAAATGGAAAATCTGCTTATTGAAACATAAATGGAAATTTTGTGAGATTGCCTGATGAAATTTTCTGTGTTATGAGTGCTTAAAAATGTTATATTGACAGGGAATTGGTTTAACATGTGCATATAAAGGAATTTTATTAGTCAAGAAGTTTATTTCCAGGAAAATATTTCTTACCAAAATAAGAATTTGGTAGTGGCGGGGGTTGGGGTCAATAATTTTATCCTTTGCAAATAACTTTTTGTTAGAAATTAACCTTTAAAGAGTTAACAGTTGTGAACAGCAGTTTAGAAATACATATGATCTTCTGTCATGTTAGGGTTTCAGTAAAATGACCATAACCTCTTAACAAGCCAGAGTTAGCTTTTTAAAAACTGGAGAGGCCGCTAACACATCTTCAACAAATTTTTGAAGCACAGAGCATATGAGAGGTNAAATTAACCTTTAAAGAGTTAACAGTTGTGAACAGCAGTTTAGAAATACATATGATCTTCTGTCATGTTAGGGTTTCAGTAAAATGACCATAACCTCTTAACAAGCCAGAGTTAGCTTTTTAAAAACTGGAGAGGCCGCTAACACATCTTCAACAAATTTTTGAAGCACAGAGCATATGAGAGGTGATAGTGAAGTCAGAGAATGAAGTTATGGCCTACATGTCAGAAGAGAAAGTTGTATAATGAGGAGAGTCATTTGTGTCCTTCAGTTCAGTTAGTCGCTCAGTCGTGTCCGACTCTTTGCGACCCCATGAACTGCAGCATGCTAGGCCTCCCTGTCCATTAACAACTCCGAGAGTTCACTCAAACTTACGTCCATCAGGTTGGTGATGCCATTCAGCCATCTCATCCTCTGTCGTTCTCTTCTCCTCCTGCCCTCAGTCCCTCTGAGCATCAGGGTCTTTTCCAGTGAGTCAACTCTTCACATGAGGTAGCCAGAGTACTGGAGCTTCAGCTTCATCATCATTCCTTCCAAAGAAATCCCAGGGCCGATCTCTTTCAGAGTGGACTGGTTGGATCTCCTTGCAGTCCAAGGGACTCTCAAGAATCTTCTCCAACACCACAGTNGTCAAAGGCTTTGGCATAGTCAATAAAACAGAAATAGAAGTTTTTCTGGAAATAGATGTTCCAGAAAAGTAAAAGCAAAATTTTACTTTGCTTTTTCGATGATCCAGTGGATGTTGGCAATTTGATCTCTGGTTCCTCTGCCTTTTCTGAAACCAGCTTGAACATCTGGGAGTTCACGGTTCATGTACTGCTGAAGCCTGGCTTGGAGAATTTTAAGCATTACTTTACTAGTGTGTGAGATTAGTGCAATTGTGCAGTAGTTTGAGTATTCTTTGGCATTGCCTTTTTTGGGATTGGAATGGAAACTGACCTTTTCCAGTCCTGTGACCACTGCTGAGTTTTCCAAATTTTCTGACTTGTTGAATGGAGCACTTTCACAGCATCAACTTTCAAGATTTGAAATAGCATGTCCCTTTGACAGCTCCTTTTATCAGATCATTCTTTCCCCAATAGGATGAGAGAAGCTTATTGCCTAGAGAAACTCAAACTAAGAGGCTTTACACTCAGGACACTGGGCAGAGACAGGGGCTAAGAGTGAGGTCACCATTTGGGGGAAAGGTTAGGGAAAAATACTCTTTGAATTCAGGGACTCTTAGCTCCTTTCTCCATCCTGCTTTCTGAATTTGAGCAGCCAGAGAAAAACTCCAGAGAGTGAGCACTCTGGAGAAAAGGCCTCCAAATTTTACCGTGTAAATAGAAAATTGTCTCGACATGTCTAGCAGAGTGAATGAAATAAAAATTTCCACCCCATGACACAGGTCATGAAATTTCAGAACACCAGAATAAAAAAGAAAATCACAAAACTTTCAGAGAGATGTAGCATGTCATAGATAAAGGGTTAGAGTTCACTAAGGCTTCAGAATTCAAGTCAACTATCAGACTTTCATATTCAAATGCCTGAAGTCATGTCAGAGGAAGTCATGGGTTCGGGAATCTTGAGATCTCTTGAAGCAGAAATAGTGTCAGGGCTGTTGCTAGATAGCAGGCCTGGTAAATGTCCACTTCTAAATGGATCAGGTGGATAAAGCAGGTATGAAATAACAAAAGACAAAAGGTGATGGATTGTTTGTGGCTTCTGAATAGTAGGGAAATTATTATTAGGAGTTTGAAACATCTACCTCAGTATTTGGAAAGAATCCTAAATCAGGGTATGGAGTTTTATGGATTGAACTAAAGAAACATAGTAAGGTCCAAGAAAGTACCAAAAGGAAGCATAATCATAGTTTTCTTAAGAGTGAGCATTGTTTATTTAGTCAGAATGATGTTAAAATGAATGTTTTAAGAGCTAAAAATTATGGTGTAAATATATTGAAAGTGGAGTAAGGGGATTTGTGTGTGTTTTGTATGAGATGACGGTAGAGATATAAAATCTCAACTCTCATACCAGGAAATCAGATATTGTTTAAAAATCTGTACATGAAAAATAGAAGCAGAGTCATTGATTAGAAATAGGACAAAAATTTCAGAAGAAACCACTAGAATGTTGAAAGTGACAGCATTTGGCAATTGGAGGAAGGGAGTAGCACTGCATATTGTACACATACAATACACAAATGCACTCAAACACATGTAACTTACCTTCTCAGTCCACATATTATTTTGATATAAAATTAATAGATTCCTGTTTTTTTTCCCTCCAACGACTTTAGTTTCTTGACCTTGTGTTGTGTTTTTATTTTCAAACATTTTATCATTTCTGCTTCTATTATTGTGTATGCTAACACAGAAGTCTGCTTAGCTGTATCTTAAGTCTAGCTTGTCAGAGACTTCCATGTATTTGTATTATGGCAATTCCCTCTCCATGTCGAGGTGCGTTTCTGAGCATATAACTTAAGTGTATAATGCGGTTGGGATACCTTCATGAAGCATCATATATCCCTGAATCGCTGTGCAAATGTGGTGTGCATTTTTTATCTTCTTCAGTCTTGCTTATCTCTTATCAGCTAAGATCCAGGAAGAGATCGACCGTGTGATTGGCAGACACCGGAGCCCCTGCATGCAGGACAGGACCCGCATGCCCTACATGGATGCTGTGGTGCATGAGATCCAGAGGTACATCGACCTGGCTCCCACAAGTGTACCTCATGCTGTGAACTGTGACGTAAAATTCAGAAACTACCTCATCCCCAAGGTAACATTGGTTTCTCTTATACCGACCTTGGTGGTACTGAAGTTCCCATTTTAGACAGTTTGTGTGCCATCCTCTATGAAAGCAAGACAAAAGAAGTATAAGTAATCATTCGTGTGCAGGCTGGATGAATTGTGTGTTTTTTCCAGTTTAGTCTGTAAGCTTTATTACAGATTTGACAGCTAGCAGTGCAAGACTTCCAAATTTTCTGTTTCTTTTATTTGGTTTGATGAAAGTTAACTGTTTACATTTCCAAACGAATCCTTTTTTTCCCCTTAGGTGCTTATCGTTGTTTTAAATGTTTTAAAATGCCTTTTCCATTCTGCTATCTGGATTGAAAATATAACTGATTTTATCATTTTAATAACTTTATATGAAGCGATCTTGCCAAATTTAAAATCAGTATTTAAAATTTCCCTTTAGATTAATTGCAGTTTCTCTATACATTGTCATGCTGTCTGGGCTAATAACTTTCTTTTAGCCTTGTTTTCATTTCTTATCTCAGTAGAATGGTGGTTAACATTTCACTATTGATAATGATATTTTATGTACATTTTGCTACATACTTTTTCAAGAATCAGAGTAGAAAATATGTTCTCATTTTTTAATGCTATTTTTAGTCATGAACATGTATATAATTTTTTTTCAAATTGATATCTGTACTTATTGGTATGGTTGTATACATTGACCTCACTTTTTCCCACTGAATATACCTATTATAAATATATATATATGCAGTTGGATTTCTTTTGCTACATTCTGTTCAAAACTTTACTGATTATAGTATAAGAGATTTTTGATTTACAACTTTTCTTCCTCAACATTTTTTCATTGGGTTTATGTTTTAAAAGTCATGCTGGCATGATAAAATTAGGTGAGAAATGTTTCCTAGTGTGGGTATATATTTATTGTTTTCCTCACTTCTATCTTTGACTACTTAGTTGTGTCTTTGAAATGCTTAGTTACTTTTGGTTAAATACCAAATTTTACAAATGAAAAACTGCAGAGTTCAAATGTTATTTATTTTCTTCCAGAAAAGGTCTATCCCTCTCCTCCTTGGCAGATGGAATGATGTAATCTCTACCATTTTGAGTATTTTGAGTAAAATTTGAATACTGACAGAGACTAATATTAACTTTAGGTGTCAGCTTTCCTCTTTGAGGTTCTCCAAACTTTGGAATATTGAGACAAATTTTTGTCTTAGCAGATTTCTCATGCTCTTTAACACAGAATATCTGTATATATTCAGACTTTCTAGTTGGTGTGCTGAAAACTTCTCTTATCTACTTGAAGCCAAGACATAGTATTATTAAAATTATAAAATGATATAACTAAAATTTATATTTTATTGAGGAAAGAAAGCAGTGAGATTCTTAAGGTACAAGTACTGGTACCAATCCTTGGAGAAGATAGAATTGATGATTTTACTAGATTGTGAGACTTGTCTCACTGATGGCAGTTTTGATACAAGGGTTAGAACTTCAAGTCTACTACTTTTTTTTAACCAAAGGACATACTGAGAGACTTTTCTTTTGTGACATTGGGGTCTAAGGTAATAACTGATTAAGCTTGTTTCTCCTCTTATTTCTAAGTATGTGGGAAACACTGTACTAGAATGGAGTGGCCCATCTCTCACAGCCACTGTATTAGGAAATGACCATTATATTGTCATACATCTATTGCCAAATACTGGGGATGACCATCCCCTTCTGCATAGTCCTCCCAGTGTAGAAACATAAATAGTGACTTTCATTCTTGTTTAGTCACTAAGTCACATCCAGCTCTTTGTGACCTCATGGCCTGCAGCACAGCAAGCTCTGCCATCCCCCACTGCCTTCCAGTTTCCTTAATTTCATGCCCATTAAGTCGGTGATGCTATCTAACCATCTCATCCTCTGCTGTCCTCTTCTGCTTTGGCCTTCAATCTTTCCCAGCATCAGGGTCTTTTCCAATAAGATTAGTAGGAGGCTGATTCTGTTATACCTTTTTACCAATCATGGAGGCGATTAGTTTTATCCAAGGCTGGAGCCACTGGGCTAACTGGGAGAATGCTCTAAGACAGGAGTATTACAGTATTTATGTAATACTTCAAAGTGTAAGTATTTCAGAATTTGAAGCTTTGAACTGTCTGATGCCTCTTGTATCCTTTTGTACACTTCTGCTGTTGTAGCATGGAAGCAGTCAAGGACATATTAAACAAGAATGCCTATATCCCTGTCTTTTTGGAAGCAGAAATTTAGATTGCATATAATTCCCATGTGTCACAAAGTGTCTTCCTTGATTATTTTCCATTTAAAATACTTAGGTCTTTGTTTGTACTAAGGCTATATTTGCACATAGGTTGATATTTGTTAGTATGTAAGACTGTCTAAAAGAACATTTTGCAATGCTGTAAGATTGATGTGTGGGATTGTTTTGTTTGTTTATCTAAAGGTTTTCCAGCACAGAGTCTGGAAGATTTACCCTTATAAACTTCATAATTTTAGTGCTTACATTTAGATGGTGGTTCATGCAGGTAATTTTTACTTATGACAAAGAGTAATGATTATGCTTCTTTTATTTCTCTATGAAATATGCATTTGTTTGAGCAGCATTTGCTGAAAGTATTGCCTTTTGTACCATTTTTGTTATCTTAAATGTTTTATTTATTTCTTATATAAACACAAACAAAGGAATAATAAAGAGTTGTATACCTTTTATATGATAACCTTAGGGGATAGCAGATTTCCTCAAGTTTGCATTAATTATTTTTTAAACATAGAACATTGAAAACATGTTCATATGTATGTTATACATGAATTTGTATATTTACCTGCTTTTGCAGTGTTGAGAGGTAATCAATAAACAATCTGCAATAAGAATAGAAAAGAGTTTTATTTGAGCCAAACTGAGGACTATAGCCAGAAGACAACTCTCAGATAACTCTGAGGAACTGCCCTGGAGAGGTATGGTTTATCCACACTGTTGTATACTTTGTCAGAGCAAAGACCATCAGGAAGCCAGAGATACATTCTTACAAGGTTTCAAAAAAACATTATCAACATATGCACAGCGAGTTGGTATGGCGTTGGCACCTGAGAGAGGAATCTTCTCGTTGCAAGAGTTTCAACACTGGTGTCCCAGAAAGGAGGCATTTAATCTTTATTTTTAACATGGACATTCTTTATTTCTGTTCAGTATACATTTTCTTAATTAGTGTGTATGCTTGATAGGCCACAAACAGGATGTTAGCATAAAATTTAAGTTAAATTCAAGTTTATAAGCTAGAATGGCTTCTCCATATCTCAATATGTAAAAATTTCTTCCACAAATATTCATTTATCAATCTATCCATCTACTTTTCTACACTTCTCTATTTCAGTATGTGTAGCTCAAAATAGCAATTTTTGTATGCAGAACAATAATAGCAATTAAACTCGAGAGTTATCATTGATAGAATAATATTATCTAGTGTACAGCCTATATTGAAAATTTCCTAATTTTTCCGGAATAAACTTTATGGCTTTTTTTCTTTGAAAACCAGTGTCCAGCCTGAAACAAGATTATAATTTAGATATCCTTTCCTTGTTCTCCCTGTTGTCTCCTGTTACTAGTTTTGTTTGCCCTCTTTGTTTTCTTTTAGTACATTTTAACTCTGTGAAGGGAGAAGGCAATGGCACCCCACTCCAGTACTCTTGCCTGGAAAATCCCATGGACGAAGGAGCCTGGTGGGCTGCAGTCCATGGAGTCACTAAGAGTCGGGCATGACTGAGCGACTTCACTTTCACTTTTCACTTTCATGCATTGAAGAAGGAAATGGCAACCCACTCCAGTGTGCTTGCCTGGAGAACCCCAGGGATGGTGGAGCCTGGTGGGCTGCCGTCTATGGGGTCGCACAGAGTCGGACACAACTGAAGCGACTTAGCAGCAGCAGCAGCAGCAGCAACTCTGTGAATAGTACAATTTAGTAGTCATATGAAATATTCCTCAGGCTGGTTTTGTGTAGTTGTTTTCTGGACATAGATTCCAGTTACGATTTCAACTATATGGGTGCTTTGTGTTTCCCACTGAAATTCACTGGGGAGGTGAAGGCACATATGTGAGTTATCCCATTATTGGTTATGCAGTGTTGTTCACATGATAAAGTGGTATCTGCCAGATTACTCCATGACACAGGTCCTTTTTTCACATTTAATTGATAAAAGATTACCTGGTAAAAGATTATAGATTTATATCTTTCTTCTCAATCATTTACCCAACAGTTTTAGTGTTAATAGATAAAATTTGCTTAAACTAATGATCGTAAGCTGAATTGCTGTGAAATGATTTTTTGAATTTTACAGTCCTTTCTGTGTTTCAAATCTAGGATTAATCTGTGATGAAGTCTGCCCTATATTTTAAAATAAAGACAAATGATCTGCATGTCAATGATAACCAATAATATTTGTTACTGTACTTACATTGTTATAGAAGAGGTTATTTTGTATTAGATCAAATACCTGTTTGCAAAAACCATACAAACAGATAATATGAGACATTTCAAGTACAATAGAGACTTCCATATTAAACGATAATCCACATCAGTTCAATTCAGTTCAGTCGCTCAGTCATGTCTGACTCTTTGCAACCCCATGAATCACAGCATGCCAGGCCTCTTTGTCCATCACTAACTCCCGGAGTTCACTCAGACTCGCGTCCATCGAGTCAGTGATGCCATCCAGCCATCTCATCCTCTGTCCTCCCCTTCTTCTACTGCCCCCAGTCCCTCCCAGCATCAAAGTCTTTTCCAATGAGTCAACTCTTCGCATGAGGTGGCCAAAGTACTGGAGTTTCAGCTTTAGCATCATTCCTTCCAAAGAAATCCCAGGGTTGATCTCCTTCAGAATGGACTGGTTGGATCTTCTTGCAGTCCAAGGGACTTTCAAGAGTCTTCTCCAACACCACAATTCAAAAGCATCAATTCTTTGGCGCTCAGCCTTCTTCACAGTCCAACTCTCACATCCATACATGACCACTGGAAAAACCATAGCCTTGATTAGATGGCCCTTAGTCAGGAAAGTAATGTCTCTGCTTTTGAATATGCTATCTAGGTTGGTCATAGCTTTTCTTCCAAGGAGTAAGCGTCTTATAATCCACATATGAGATGAGTAAAAATTGAAATGATAAAGGAGCTGGTGGGAGCAGATACCAATGTACTAATGTGGTGATTAGCAGAATGGATTCATAAGTTCTAGGACCCATGTACTGAGTATTTCAGATGCTGCCAGTGTTCATTTTGGCAGNATAATCCACATATGAGATGAGTAAAAATTGAAATGATAAAGGAGCTGGTGGGAGCAGATACCAATGTACTAATGTGGTGATTAGCAGAATGGATTCATAAGTTCTAGGACCCATGTACTGAGTATTTCAGATGCTGCCAGTGTTCATTTTGGCAGCATCACTACCAGTAGTCTTAAACTGATCCTTATTACTTGTTCTATCTGACTCAAAATGCCACTTACCTTCTTCTGAACCAAAATTAATCATCTATTGATCCTAAGATTGGACTAAATGATTTTTAGCAGTTCTTCTAGCTCTGTGACTTCTTCATAGTTTAGTTTATCTTCATTTGTTCTTTCCAGGGTACAGATATATTAACATCACTGACTTCTGTGCTACATGATGACAGAGAATTCCCCAACCCAGAGGTATTTGACCCTGCCCACTTCTTGGATGAGAATGGCAACTTTAGGAAGAGCGACTATTTCATGGCTTTCTCAGCAGGTAACACACATTAATTTTTTTCATTGCTTCAAGTGGACAAGTTTCCCTTGTGGCTCAGTGGGTAAATAATCCACCTACAGTGAGGGAGACCAGGGCTCAATCCCTGGTTTGGGAAGATCCCCTGGAGAAGGGAAAGACTACCTACTCCAGTATTCTGGCCTAGAGAATTCCATGGACAGCACATGGGTTGTGAAGAGTCAGACACTACTGAGTGACTTTCACTTTCAGTGGACAAGGTGCCTTTGGGCATCCTTTGGAACTTCCATAGTGCTCACTCTGGGCTCGGTCGAAATACTCTTTTTCCGTGATGAGAGACAGCAGTACCAATGCCCACACACTTTCCCTCCCTATGAGATATCCTCATTTTTGGAGTAGATTATTGGAGCGTTGGAGAGGTGACCCAGTTCTTTCTAATTCAGAAATAAAATTTAAGCTACATTCTGAAGATACAAGAGAAGTGCATCTTAGACAAAAGTAACTCTGTGTTAGAAAGCTTTAAAACTTCAAGGTCGATGTAGATTTGATATACTTCCAGCAGAGAATAGAGGCTGTGAAGAATGGAAAGAAAGACATTGGACCATCACCAGGAACAAAATACAACCAATATATGAGTATTTCTGGAGGAAAAAAAATGGATGGAACCTTGAAAATGTCAAAATGGAGTTATAACACACTTAATGAAGTGTGTGGTGTAGTGCTGATTAACTCAATAAATATCTGCTGAGAGAAGGATACCTGTTAAGATTAGATGTTAGATGGATAGCATGAGTGTCTACCCTTTGTCCATCTGTCTATCTAACCATTTGCCTTCCATCCATCCATTTAAACATTCATCGAAAAGTTACTGCATAGTCTGTTTCTGGCAGCCAGAAACACAGTGTTCAAGGAGTATGTACTCTCTCTGTTTGTTATTTTCAGGAAAACGGGTTTGTGTGGGAGAAGGCCTGGCCCGCATGGAGCTGTTTTTATTCCTGACCACAATTTTACAAAAATTTACCTTGAAATCTGTGGTTGACCCAAAGGACATTGACGCCACCCCAGCTGTTACTGGGATAGCTACTGTGCCACCTCCTTACCAGCTCTGCTTCATTCCTGTATGAAGAATGCTAGATTATACAGCTTTCTCAGTGGCATTGTCTTTAACTTCCTTTCATGGGGGGCATTGTTCACCAGTGTCATGTTAATCTTTCCTGAGAACACATCTCTGACCTCTTCTCATTCCCTGTGCAATTTCACTACAGAAATATTTCTACTATTCTCCCTATCCTGTAACATTTATATTGGCCATCATATATGCTAATACATATCTAATCTTAAGTAGTAGTGTGTACTTCGTTCCACGTACTCAGTACAAAGTAATGCATGATGATTAGTGTGTGCCAGTGAGGCCTATTTCTCCAGTGCATGTTTCTAATAAAAAGCAGAATCTGATGAGCCACTTCTCAGTCTTTCCTTCTTTTGTGCATATTGCAAGTAAGAAAGGGAAAAAAAAGGCAAAGTTGTCATGCTGGTCATTATAGTGATATACACAGAGGAGGACAGAGGGAATGAGAGCAGAAAATCTCCCTTGAATGCTTGTTATGTACTTATTTGAGATTTGGTTTAAAAAGTGAGAGAAATTGTTTTCAAGAGCAACTTCATCCTGTAGGGAATATTGAGATCAGTGATAGTGAACAATTAAAAGGCAGACACAGAAAACTACAATTAAAAATCAGAACAGAAATCAATGAGATTGTGTATAAGAAATCACCTATAGCCAATCTCTCCAAAATGAGAGAGAACACAAATTTCAGAAGTTGTAATTAAAAGAGGGGTCATCTCTTTGATACCATGGGTTTTGAAAGCATAATGGAGTATTATGAACATCAGATATAGAGAATGCTAAAATTTGTATGTAACCAAAAAGACCCTGAAAAGCCAAAGCAATTCTGAGAAGGAACAAGGCCAGAGGCATTATACTTTCTGATCTCAAACTATACAATGAAGCTACTGACTGGCAAAAAATGTTGTGAAAATATTTATACTACCCAAAGCAATCTATGTATTTAATGTAATCCCTTAAGCTTCATGTAGAACTACAAAAGACCACGAATTGCCAAAGCACTCTTGAGAAAAGAATGAAGCTCCCAGACTTCAAACTATACTACAAGGCTACAGTAATCAAAATAGCATGGTATAGCATAAGCACAGACAGAGCAATGAAAAGAACAGAGAGCTCAGAAATAAACTCAGGCACATGTGGTCAATTAATCTATGACAAAGAAGGCAAGTATATACAATAGTGAAAAGACAGTATCTTCCATAAGTGGTACTGGGAAAACGTGGCACTACATGTAAATAATGAAATTAGAACATTTACTTACACCATACACAAAAGAAACTTTAAAATTGATGACAGACCTAAATGTAAGACAAGAAACCATGAAACTCAAAGAAGAAAACATAGAACACTCTTTGACATAAATTATAGCAATATTTTTTTGGATTGATCTCATAAGGCAAAAGAAATAAAAGCACATCTATGGACACTTTATTTTTGACAAAGGAGGCAAGAATATACAGTGGATTAAAGACAATCTCTTTAACAAGTGGTGCTGAGAAAACNACATAAGCAGGGTGACAATATACAGCCTCGACATACTCCTTTTCCTATTTGGAACCAGTCTGTTGTTCCATGTCCAGTTCTAACTGTTGCTTCCTGACCTGCTAATCATCAGAAAAATGCAAATCAGAATGACAATGAGAAATCAGCTCACACCTGTCAAAATGGCTCTCATCAAAAAGACTACAAATAACAAATGTTGGTGAGGAGAAGAGAAAAGAGAACTCTTGTACACTGTTGTGTTGGTGGGAACACAAAGTGGTGCAGGCACTATGGAATACAGTAAAGAGTGTGCTTAAAAACTAATAATGGAACTACCATATGATCCAGCAATTCCACCCCTGGGTATATAGCCAAAGAAAATGAAAACAGTAATTCAAAGCGATACATGCAGCCCAGTGTTCGTAGAAGCACTACTTATAAGTCAAGTCATAGAAGCAACCCAGGATCCATTAACAGATAGAAAAAGAAGATGTAGTATAAACATACAATGGAATATTACTCAGGTATAAAAAGAATGAAATTCTGCCAATTGCAGGAAGATGAATGTTCCTAAAGAATAGTATGCTTATTGAAATAAGTTAGAGAAAGAAACATACTATATGATAGCACTTATATGTGAAATCTAAAAAACATTATACAAATTTAGACTTGAGATTTCAAAGTAAAAGCCATGTACATTTACTTATATATTTGCTTTATATGTGTTTGGTTGTTTAAGAGGTTTACATTTTGTTATTGTTAACTATGAATTCCCAGAATGGAGTTCTGGTTGAAATCATGAAGTGTTTATTTGGGATTTGTTTGGACTGCTGCTCAGGACACACAGATCCAAAAAATGCTTAAACTATATTCTTCCAGACTACAAAATATGAAACTTTATAAAGGCAAAAATGGAAAATTGTTTTAAGAATTAGGATTGGATATTTTGTAATAACTGTTAAGGGAAAGTAACCTTTAAAAATTGTACAAAAAATTAAGAATTTTAAAGAGTAAGTATTTTGAGACTAGAATAATAATCTTGGGTTACCTGGCACACCCAGTGGAATCACAAGAGTCCCTGAAGGAGGAGGTCAAGGGGACCAAAGAGCTTTGAAGATGCTCTGCTGCTGACCTTGACAAAGGAGGAGGTGGTCCTGAGCTAAAGAATGCAGGTAGCCTCTAGACTGGAAAAGAAAAGGAAATGGATTCTTCTGAGAGCCTCCAGGAGGAATGCATCCCTGTCAACACGTTAATTTTCAGACTTGTGACCTCTAGAATTATAATAAATTAGTGTTATTTTAAGCCAGAAAATAATATGAGGATTGGAGATGGCAAGATGTAAAGATTCTTGTTAAGCGAGGATTGGTTGTGTTTGAAATGATTGAATAGTTGCGAAACAGGCAGTTTTGAAACTACAAACTTGCAGTTAACAGCTATATCAGTTAACAGTCTATATCATTTTGAAAATGGCTGGTGGAATACTTGAGTTTGACACAGTTCAGAATTGAAATAGTCAGTGATGCAGGAACAGGTCTGAAATCACATCCACAATGACTGCCCACAGTTACTCCATTTTGATTTCCTTAAATATGTCATCATTTTGAAGGCGAAAGAAGAGGGCAGATGAGGGTGAGATGTTTAGATAGCATTACCGACTTAATGGACATGAACTTGAGCAAACTCCTAAAGATAATGGAGGACAGGGAGTCCTGGTGTGCTATAGTCCATGGAGTTGAAAAGAGTCAGGCATGACTTAGCAACTGAACAACAACTGTAACGCTGGGTTTTTGTGGTAGCTCAGTGGTAAAGAATCCACCTGCCAATGCAGGAGAGGCAGGTTCAATCCCTGGGTCAGGAAGATGCCTTGGAGAAGGAAATGGCAACCCACTTTAGTATTCTTCCCGCGAGAATCCCATGGACGCAGGAGTCTGGCAGGCTACAGTCCATGGGGTTCCAAGAGTTGGACACAACTTAGTGACTAAACCACTACCACCAGTGGCTTGCAGACAGTAAGTAAAGTGAGCTCAACTAAAAAATAATAAATATTTCTATGGGAAAACTGTTAACATAAGTCACATTACTTCTATAAACTTTGACATTTTGCTTGCTTTTTAACTCTGTCACTGTCATAAATAGAGAAGCAATGTGCTTTTTGAGTAGAGGAACACTTAACCTTTTGTATGACGGAATCAAAATAATAAAGTGTCTAAAGCATCAGTGTTGCTTCCCTTCTTTGTTTCATAGCAATTTGCTATGATTTGGGGCTGAAGGTAATTGGTAAATGAAACGGTTGGTGATAAAAAAATTTCCTTGCAAAAGATGTGCACTATATAAGCTGTGTGTTTTGTTCAGATAGCCATGAAAATAGAACTTTTCTGAAGAATCACATTGTCCTTGGTACCAGAGTCCAGCCCCGGTTGGATCCAGGGTATCCTCAGGGGGATGGGGTCAGTGTCTGGAGAGATTAATTAGAGATTTAAGAAGAGATAAAGAAGGAATGTTGTAGTTAGGAAAACAGAGGAGAGAAAGAGGCTGATATTCCTTGGTTTACACAGAAAGCCAATAAAGTCCCAGACAAGGGACTTTCTCTGTTCATGGAGGCCGCAGGCCCCCTCTCGCCATAGTGAAGACACAGAGTGCCTTCTAGCCGGAATGAAGATGCAGAGTGCCTTCTCGATTGGGTCTTAGAAGCCCAGGCAGAAAAGTGAAAGAAGAGAGCCTTTTTGCTCCAAGGGATCAGCCTGAAAACAAAGAGAAGGAAAGACACGGGGAGACCAAGCTTTGAGTGAGGCCCAAACTTTATTTCCCAGGGGGACTTTTATACCTTGAGCTGTACATAGAAAATAATGGAAGATGTGGAGTCATGCAGGGTCAGTAGTTCTGACCTTTATCAAAACCAGGCTTTCTTTTTACATTCCTTCCAACATACAGAGGTCTCAGGTAATTTACATCAGAAGGCCTGCCAACATTTTTATGATCCTTTCTGATAATGATTAGTCAACCAGAAAACTCATTTTCTCAAAAGGTGATTTTTCTAAAGTCAGGTGCCACTCTCCAAAAGCATTGGATAAGTTTACATTCTTATAGGTTAAGGGTGAAGTGGGCTACAATCATGGAAAAAATTTCTGATGTGGTTAAATCAAAGGCTACAGCTTATTTTTCCACATACCAACTATACCAATTAATGTATATTCTTAAAGATATAATGGGTAAGGGATATGGAAACTTAGCAGCAAGTATTGGCTCAACAATGAAACCCTCCACCAGTACTATTCTAATAATTTCTTAAGTCCCTGTAAGGCTGTATATTTTTAGAATATTATAGCCTTCCCATGCCTCTTGTGGTTGGGAGGCCATAAACAATCACATGCGTAGCTGCAGGAGCCCGAACAAACCTGTCAGGCTACTCAGAAAATCATCAAAGGGGTTTGGATTGGAACATTCTTATTATGCCCAGGAGAATTATTAACTAAGGCTCCGAGTTTTTTTGCAAAGGAAAGTGGTCGGGGATAGCCCCCCGTTGATGAAGACATGAAATAGTAAAACAGACGACAGTTTCTGGTTTGGGGGTAGATGCTCGAGCAGGTTGAGGGGATCCCTTGAGTCCTGATTCGCCTTGCCCATCAGGTCTCTCTCGCCTGACCTTGTCATGGGTGGGATCGATCCAGGGAGTCTCTCGAGTTCTGATTCCGCCTTGCCTGTCAGGCCTCTCTCGCATGACCTAGTCATGGGTGTGATCTCCCGTGCTGGCTTCCGGCAGCTTGGCATTAAGGAAATAGCTCTGTGTGCATCAGTGAAAGAAGTCATTAGTTGGCAGCAGCAGCATTCATTGGGATTCTGGAGGAAGCTGCCATCTGTACCTTGTGAGTGGTGCAGGATGCAAAATGTTGTTCTTCTATGGGATGCAGCATTCCTGGCACTGCCTCTATGATGCTTCCTTTCTTTCTGTGTTAGTGATACAAGTGGATCTCAAACTAGTCTGGGCATTAGAATTATTTGAACTTATTTTTTTTAACTACAGAATTGTAGTATATTCAGTATTTTGTAATGGCCTATAATGAAACAGAATTTGAAAAAATAATATGTGTCATATATATGTAACTGAATCAATTTGCAGTACTCTTAAGACTAGTTATTGTAGTTTTACAACACGGTATTATAAACCAACCATACTTCAAAATACAGTCATAGTATTCATCATGCATGCATGCATGCTAGGTCAGTTCAGGCATGTCCAACTCTTTGCAACTCTGTGGACTAGGGAATCAGAATTCTCATGGAAAGAATTCTATATGTAACTCTGAAGCAGTCAGCTGGTTTTTGGTTTAAAGGTGGGCTTTGATGATATATTGCTCAAGAATCAAAAGTTAAACAAGAAAAGTTTCAAATATGAATCCTCTGTCTAGTAGCCATCGGGATTGGAAATTAATTGCTATTCTTTGACCTCAGTTTCCTTATTTATAAGTGGGGCAAATAAACCTGCTGAAGGTGCTGATATGAGGATTAATTTTAATCTCTGTACCAGTTACTTGGGCCTTTGCCTGGCATTGCAGTTCATTCATTAGTGGAAGCTGTAGCAATCACCATCATATTTGTGTATTAAATTCAGGAACATTTTATGCTGTATGTGGCAGAATCAAAGCATAATTATAGAGTGATAATACATTTTGCATCAGGCACAATATAATATCACATATAGACTTCTTTTGCTATTACAGCATCTCCATTCCCAGCTCTCAAAAGTCTGTGGCCCTGTGTTCACTGTGTATTTTGGCATGAAGCCCACGGTGGTCTTGCATGGATACGAAGCCCTGCAGGAAGCGCTGATTGATCTGGGAGAGGAGTTTTCTGGAAGATACAGTTTCCCAGTGAGTGACGAAACTAGAAAAGGACATGGTAGGTGTGCATGTGCGTGTGCTGTGCATTGGCAATAGGGGTGAAACTGAAAGTTGCTCGGTCGTGTCCAACTCTTTGTGACCCCATGGACTATAGAGTTCATGGAATTCTTCAGGCCAGAATATCAGAGTGGGTAGCCTTTCCCTTTTCCAGGGGATCTTCCCAACCCAGGGACTGAACCCAGGTCTTCTGAACTGCAGGTGGATTCTTTGCCAGCTGAGCCACAAGGGAAGCCCAAGAATGCTGGAGTGGGTAACCTATCACTTCTCCAGTGGATCTTCCCAACCCAGGCATTGAACCCTGGTCTCCTGCATTGCAGGTGGATTCTTTACCAACTGAGCTATCAGGGAAGCCCCAGGCAATAGAGGTTGGGAGGATGGAAAAGAGGAATTTGAGGAGCATTCCATCAGAGTTTGATCCACCAGAAAGGCTGCCCACTGTCAGGTCACTCCCCTTTCCCTACTAGTTTCTGTTTCTTCTCTTGGTGTAGGAATCATTTTCAGCAATGGGAAGAATTGGAAAGAGACCCAATACTTCTCCCTCATGATCCTGCAGAATTTTGGGATGGGGAAGAGGAACATTAAGAACCATGTTCAAGAGGAAGCATGCTGCCTTGTGGAGGAGTTGAGAAAAACCGATGGTAGGTGATGCTGTATTCTGTAACTATGACCTTAACACACTGCTCTCTTCTCCAGTGATGCCCTTGGAAACATTTCAGGAGTGGCCACATCTTTCCTATGGATCATGATTGCAGCCCTTCTTTGGAAGGGAGGGGTGTGAAGAAGAGGAAGCCAAGGGAGCTTTTGTGTAGCCATGCTGATTGTTGTATGTACACCCATGGTNTTTCTCCGTCTTTTGTAGTCTTCCTACCTGTTTTTGAAGACAATGTTCTGCTATTCTGGATGCCTGACGACCTCTGACAGCATTCAGAAGTTGTTTTGTAGATTTTCCTCCGCGTTGAAATGTTCTTTGGATGAATTTGCTGGGACGAAAGTGGTCTCCCCGTCCTATTCCTCCGCCATCTTCTCCCCCCCTCCCATAGTGTGGGTTTAAAGGTAATTTACTTATACTTTCTCCTGAACTTTGTTTTCACCATCAGAAATCACAAAGAATAGTTTTAAATTATTTCCTGGAAAACTCAGAGAAAATACTTTTCATTGCATAAATATGGGTTGTCTATTTCAGAGCCTTTCAACAGGGAATACTTGTTAACTTGACAGGGTGGGAATGACCTCCACATACCCTTATGGAGCATGAACAAATGTCATGTCATATATTTATATGTTCAGCCTCACAGAAATGGCTGAGAGTATGTGCAGGGCCCAAAGCTACACTTCTGACTGATAGAATTGTTCTGGCCACATTTGCTAGAAAATATCAGCATTTCTTATTGAAAGGTTGCTACTGCAAATTGTGTGTTAGGCCAGGATTCATGACCTCCAGAGGAGAATTTTTACCTGGGATCAGACAGGCTTGACTACTTGGAGCTTTTGCATAGCAGAGTTTTAGAGATAGGGAAAACATAACAGAGACAGGGAAAGCTTCTGACATAGACATCAGAAGGGGACAGAAAGAGTGCTCCCTTGCAAGTTTTTAGCAAGGTGTTTTATTTTATTTTTTATTTTTATTTTTTTTAATTTAATAAATAAAAATAATAAACCGAATATAGACTGTAGCAAGGTGTTTTATGCAGGAGGAGAGGGAGACAACAGAGGATGAGATGGTTGGATGGCATCACTGACTCAATGGACATGAGTTTGAGTAAACTGCAGGAGTTGGTGATGGACAGGGAGGCCTTGAGTACTGCAGTCCATGGGGTCGCAAAGAGATGGACATGACTGAGTGACTGAACTGAAATGACTATGCCTGTTAGAAAGTTATTAATCAGATAAGAGAGACACCTCAAGGCTGAGGGAGTTTCACCAAGCCCCTCTTCCACAGTACGCATTTTTGACATAGGATGGCACGATGTGTGTCATCCCTCAGCCATAAAACAATTGACTAGGAATACTAGCTTGTTGAGCCATTATCAGCCCAAGGTTTGAGAAAAGAAAAAAATTTAGTCTTAGGCAGAACCATTTTAAAGAAAGGCAGATTCCAAAGCAGTTTCTCTAACATAGCTTAAGAAAATCATTTCCATAAGAAAAAAGCATCAGTTAGCTCAAGGCAGAGCCAGGTGTGCCAACACAGAATTAAAAGAAGCCTCTTTTAATTTTGTGTCAGTCAGTCAGTTCAGTTGCTCAGTCGTGTCTGACTCTTTGTGATCCCATGAACTGCAGCACACCAGGCCTCCCTGTCCAACTCCGGGAGTTTACTCAAACTCATGTCCATTGAGTCGGTGATGCCATCCAACCATCTCATCCTCCATTGTCCCCTTCTCTTCCTGCCTTCAATCTTTCCCACATCAGGATCTTTTCAAATGACTCAGTTCTTCACATCAGGCAGCCAAAGTATTGGAATTTCTGCTTCAGCATCAGTCCTTTCAATGAACACCCAGGACTGATTTCCTTTAGGATGGACTGGTTGGATCTCCTTGCAGTCCAAGGGGCTCTCAAGAGTCTTCTCCAACACCACAGTTCAAAAGCATCAATTCTTCAGTGCTCAGCTTTATTTATAGTCCAACTCTCACATCCATACATGACCACTGGAAAAACCATAGCCTTGACTAGACGGACCTTAGTCGGCAAAGTAATGTCTCTGCTTTTGAATATGTCATATAGGATGGTCATAACTTTTCTTCCAAGGAGTGTCTTTTAATTTCATGGCTGCAATCACCATCTGCAGTGATTTTGGAGCCCCGCCCCCCCCAAAAAAGTCTGTCAGTGTTTCCACTGTTTCCCCATCTATTTGCCATGAAGTGATGGAACCAGATGCCATGATCTTAGTTTTCTGGATGCTGTGTAGAGAGGGAAAAAAACGTTTGCCACTTGCAGTGTATTTCTTCCTGCCGCTTGCGGTCCTCTGGTCTTCCTACCTGTCGTGAGAGTGAACATCACTCAGTCGTGTCCAACTCTTGGCTATCCCATGGATTATGCAGTTCATGGCATTCTCCAGCCCAGAATACTGAAGTGGGTAGCCTTTCCCTTCTCCAGGGGATCTTCTCAAACCAGGGACCGAACCCAGGTCTCCCACATTGCAGGTGGATTCTTTACCAGCTGAGACACAAGGGAAGCTCAAGAATACTGGAGTGGGTAGCCTGTCCCTTCTCCAGAGGATCTTCCCAACCCAGGAATTGAACTGGGGTCTCCTGCATTGCAGGTGGATTCTTTACCAACTGAGCTATGAGGGAAGTTACCCTCTCATTATTTCCAGTTTTCAATACTCAATGTATTGTTTTATATATTGAATAGATATTTGCTATGTCATAATTCTCCAAAAATACCAAGTTATAAAATGTTTTATTTAATTAGATTTCAACATTATCAACACCTGCTTCCTTGTCTTCTCTAAATCCAATTTGATTTTCTTTTCAACTTGCAAACTTTGCCCCATCTTTACTGAACTTTGGTAACAAATATATGGTAATTANTAGATATTTGCTATGTCATAATTCTCCAAAAATACCAAGTTATGAAATGTTTTATTTAATTAGATTTCAACATTATCAACACCTGCTTCCTTGTCTTCTCTAAATCCAATTTGATTTTCTTTTCAACTTGCAAACTTTGCCCCATCTTTACTGAACTTTGGTAACAAATATGTGGTAATTATTTACTTCCCACAACCAGATGTAATAACCTGTAAAGTGTTTGTCACACTGAGTCTAATTTCAAGCTTATGAATTCCACTATTTGAAAATTCTTTATTCTGTATTAAGTGAAACAAAAGACACCAAATCAGATTTTACCTGTGACTCACGTATAGATAAAGAAATACCCATGGCTTTTCCAAGTTACTTCTGCCAGTCTAGCTAAAATAAATGTTGTTTTAAGACTTAGAGCTCTGGATCATCTAAAGGAGCCTGGCATAGAAGCTACAAGCTACATATTTCTTTAATCTATGTCCTACCACTTCCTCCTAACACCTTTCAAAAATTTATAGTAAAAAACACCTGAGATCTGCCATCTTAACAAGTTATTAAGTGAATACTATGGTACTGAGTATTGTTAACTATAATCATACTCTTATACAGCTGGTCTCTAGAACTTTTCATCTTTTCAGGCAATAAAAAAAGAAAAAGAAATAATAGTTATACAGATTTGGAAGGAAGAAATATAACTATCTTTGTTGGACAATAGTGTGATTATGTAAGTAGAAAATCTCGAAGAATTAAAAAACATCTAGCAATTTTAGCATGGTTTCAGTATTTGGTAGAGAACAGGAAATAATCAGTTGTTTTCCTATTATGCCAGCAATGGACATGGACTTGGGAAAACTCTAGGAGATGGTGAGGGACAGGGGGCCCTGGAGTGCTGCAGTCCATGGGGTCACAAAGAGTCGGACATGACTGAGCAACTGAACAACAACAGCAATCACATTTCAGGCGTACAAAAATGGGAGTCAGGAGGCCATTGAGAATCTGGCCAAAGAATTGTCTCTGCACCACTTAGAACGTGATGTTTCTTTTACCTGTATCAGACCCAGCGAGAGGATCAGCCCTATTCAGAGCTACACCTGCCAGTTGCACTCAGTCTCAAGGTCTCCCCTTTCAACTCTGCAACCATTTTGGACCCCAGTTGAGCCATATTAAATGGGAACCCTTACTTGCCAGCTCCACTTATACTTCTTAACAGACAACTTATGGAATTTTATAGATTTTGCCTATAAGCCTCCCTCATTTTGTAGTCTGATGGAAGCACCATTCAACTGCTTCTTGAATCTATGTCTCTCATGCTGCAATCCTAAGAAACCCCTCAGAAACATGTTTTATTTCAGTCAGGTCTTTTCTCAAATTTTGATTAACACTGTGCATGCTTCATTCCATTATATCTGATAAAGACAGACTTCAAAAGGCAACAGAAGGGTTGTGTCTCATGGCAACTGGGAGGTTTAAGCCATAATTTCTCAAGCCTTCCACCTAAATTCTTGAGATTGGCTCTTCCCTCAGTTACTTGAGCAAGTTTTATCTGTTTGGTGATGGAGAGGGGAGAATCCTAGTTTTGGTTTATTCCCTTGAGAATCTCTGACCTTTATTTCCTTGGAGTCCAGGGACATCTATTTATTGTGAAGCCTGTTACTTTGTGAACAGTCAGTTGGGAGCATATTCAGAGTAATATTTTAGGGCTTTGGTTTTGTTTTTCTGAAATTATTCTTGAGGCAGCTGTGGTATATATGAGAGAGCATCACAGTGGGCATCAGAAGATCTCAGTTTGAATCCTAGTCTTATTAATTATGAGCTATATGACANGATTTTCTATTTCTTCCTGGTTCAGTTTTGGAAAGTTGTACTTTTCTAAGAATTTGTCCATTTCTTCCACATTGTCCATTTTATTGGCGTATAATTGCTGATAGTAGTCTCTTATGATCCTTTGTATTTCTGTGTTGTCTGTTGTGATCTCTCCATTTTCATATCTAATGTTATTGATTTGATTTTTCTCCCTTTGTTTCTTGATGAGTCTGGCTAATGGTTTGTCAATTTGGCTTTGTTGATTTTTGCTATTGTCTCTTTTGTTTCTTTTGCATTTATTTCTGTCCTAATTTTTAATATTTCTTTCCTTCTACTAACCCTGCTGCTGCTAAGTCACTTCAGTAGTGTTCAACTCTGTTCGACCCCATAGACGGCAGCCCACCAGGCTCCCCTGTCCCTGGGATTCTTCAGGCAAGAACACTGGAGTGGGTTGCCATTTCCTTCTCCAATGCATGAAAGTGCAAAGTGAAAGTGAAGTCGCTCAGTCATGTCCGACTCTTAGTGACCCCATGGACTGCAGCCTTCCAGGCTCCTCCGTCCATGGGATTTTCCAGGCAAGAGCACTGGTGTTCTTCATTTCCTTACAGGATGGGGATGACCCTTATGGGTCATGAAACAGTGATATTTGTCTTCATTTAATTGAACAGTTTTTATATGTATAGCCTCACAGACATGTCTGAGAGCCACTTCAGGGCCCAGGCCTATAATTCTGGCAAATAGTAATGACATCTATGGGTTTTAATCATTTAGGTGTATCTTATTGCAGTTCTCAATTATGACTTCTCTGTAAATGCAGCACTTTAAAAAATAGCTTTACTGTATGTTCGCCTTTGGCAGTGAGCTTTTTCCATTGTAATTTTCCTGTTTCTAGTTGTAGCCTTTCCTTTTTCCTTAGAAAAGTCTCTACTATTTCTTGTAAAGCTGGTTTGGTGGTGCTGAAATTGTTTAGCCTTTGCTTATCTGTGAAATTTTTGAGTCTTTATAAATCTGGTAGAGTATTCTTGGATGTGGGTTCTTTCTTTTCATCACATTATAAAAATTTGAGTGTATCATGCCACTTTCTTCTAGCCTGCAGAATTTCTGTTGAAAAATCAGCTGCTAGTGTAATGAGAGTGGTGTAAGGTACAAGTATTAATACCAATCTTTGGAGAAGACATAATCGATGATTTTACGAAGAGATTAATGGACTTGTCTCAGTAATCACAAATTTGATACAAGAGTTAATACTTCAAGTCCACTTTTTTTTTTTAACCAAAGGACAAGCTGAGAGAAGACTTTTCTTTTGTAACATTGGAGTCTAAGGTAGTCATTAATCAAACTGGTTTCTCCTCTTATTTCTAAGTACTTGAGAAACAATGTACTAGAAATCAAAATGGAATGGCCCATTTCGCACATCCACTATATTTGGAAATAACCATTATATTGTCACATGTCTATTCCCAAGTATATACTGGGGATGACCATTCCCTTCTGCATGATCCTTCCAGTGTAGAAACATAAATATTGGGCTTTGTTGTTCAGTTGCTAAGACATGCCTGACTCTGCAATCCCATGGACTATCGCATACCAAGCTCCTGTATCTTCCACTGTCTTCCAATTTCCTTGAATTCTTGTCCATTAAGTTGCTGTTGCTATCTAACCATCTCATCCTCTGCCACCAATTCTCTTTTGCCTTCAGTCTTTTCCATCATCAGGGTCTTTTCCAATGAGAATATTGGGAGGCTGATTCTGTTATATGTTTTTATGAATTAGATGAGCGATTAGTTTTATCCAAGGCTGGAGCTACTGAGCTAACTGGAGAGAATGGTCTAAGACTGGAGTTGGTAAACCTTTTCTGTATTATTCCAGAGTGTAAGTATTTCAGAATTTGA
The DNA here is from genome assembly GCA_006410615.1 of Neotragus moschatus. Classification (NCBI taxonomy): domain Eukaryota; kingdom Metazoa; phylum Chordata; class Mammalia; order Artiodactyla; family Bovidae; genus Neotragus; species Neotragus moschatus. The sequence goes on along the minus strand of SJYA01002942.1, from coordinate 123,370 downwards.
AGCCTTGAAGTGTCTGATGCTTTTTGTATGCTTTTGTACACTTCTGCTATTATAGCTTGGAAGCAGTCAAGGATATATTTAACAAACAAAAAGGGCTATAATACAAGTCTTTATGGAAACAGAAACTTAGATTGCATAGAATTCCCATGTGTCACAAAATATTATTCTTCCTTGATTATTTTCCATTTAAAATGCTTAGTCATTGTCTGTACAAAGGCTATATTTGTACATGGGTTGATATTTGTTAATATGTAAGACTGTCTAAAAGAATATTTTGCAATGCTGTGAGATTGATTTGTTTTATTTTTTTTTCTTTTTAGTTTATATAAAGAACATTTTCCAGCACAGAGTCTGGAAACTATCTATTTCTGAAACTTCAAAATTTAGTATTACGTTTAGATGATGATCCATGCAGGTAATTTTTATTTATGATTCTGAATAATGTTTATGCTCCTTTGTTTCTCTATGAAATATGTAATTATTTAAGCAACATTTGATGAAAAGACTGGATTTTGTATCTTTTGTTGGCATCTTAAAGGAAAATTTTATGTATTTCTTTTATAAATATATACAAGAGAATAATAAAGGGTTGTAGACGTTTTATATGATAACATTAGGGGACAGAAGATTTCCCCAAGTTTGCATTGATTATTTTTTAAACATAAAACATTAAAAGCATGTTCATATGTATGTTATATGTGAATTTGTATATTTACTTGCTTTTGCAGTGTTGAGAAATAATCAATAAACAATCTGTAAGAGGAACAGAAAAGAGTTTTATTTGAGCCAAACTGAGGACTATCACCCAGAAGACAACCTCTCAGATAACTCTGAGGAACTGCTCTGGAGAGGTATGGTTTATCCACACAGTTGTATAACTTGTCAGAACAAAGAACATCAGGAAGCCAGAGATATGTTCTTATAAGGTTTCAAAAAAACATTATCAACATATGCACAGCGAGTTGGTATGGCCTTGGCACCTGAGAGAGGATCTTCTTGTTGCAAGAGTTTCAACATTGGCATCCCAGAAAAGAGGCATTTAATCTTTATTTTTAACATGGACATTCTTTATTTCTGTTTGATTCACATTTTCTTTAATAATTAATGAATGTGTATGTTTGATAGGCCACAGTTTTATTTAACATAAAATTCAAGTTAAATCATGTGTAAGCTAAAATGACTTCCCCATACCTTAATGTGTAAAAATTTTCCACAAATATTCGTTTATCAGTTTATCCATCTACTCATTCACACTTCCCTACTTCAGTATGTATAGCTCAAAAAAGTGATTTTTGTATACAGAGGAATAATAGCAATTATACTTAAGAGTTATCATTGATAGAATAGTATGATCCAATGGACAGCCTATATTGAAAATTTCCCAGTTTTCATGGAATAAGCTTTGTACTTTTTTTTCTGTTGTTAAATCAATGTCCAGCCCAGAAACAAGCTTATGGTTTGGTTATATTTTCCCTGTTCTCCATTTCTCTCCCATTATCAGTTCTCTTTGTCCTATTTGTTTTCTTTTAGTACCTTTAACTTTGTAGAGTTCTGTTCAGTAATCATGTAAGATATTCCTCAGGCTGATTTTATGTGATTGTTTTCTGGACATAGATTCCAATTACAACTTTAAGTGCTTTGTGTTTCCCACTGGAATTCATTGGGGAGGTGCAGGCACATATGTCAGTTATCCCATTATTAGTTATGCAGTGTTGTTCACATGATAAAGTAGTATCTGCCAGATTACTCCATGACACAGGTCCTTTTTTGCACATTCAATTAATAAAAAATTGCATGGTACTGTATGGTTTTATATCACGCTTCACAGTTGTTTAACCAAAAGTTATAGCATTAATAGATAAAACTGGCTTAAATTAATGATCCTATGTTGAATTGCTGTGACATGATTATTTTAATTTTCCCATCATTCCTGTGTTTCAAATCTAGGATTAATCTGTAAAAAAGTCTAACACTGTATTTTAAAATAAAGACAATCTGCTTGGTAATGGTAAACAATAATGTTTGTTATTGTATTTACTTTATTATCATTGAATAGGTTATTTTTATATTAGATCAAATGCCTATTTACAAAAGCCATACAAATAGATAATTTGAAACATTTCAAACATAGTAGAGACATAATCCACATATGAAATGACTGAAAATTGAAATGATAAAAAAAAATAAGCTAGTGGGATCAGATACCAGTGTCCAAATGTGGTAATAAGCAGATCGGATTCATAAGTTCTAGGACCCACGTACTGAGTATTTCAGATGCCTTTGAAGTCCACTTTAGCAGCATCGCTGCCATTAGTCTTAAACTTATCTTTGTTTATTACTTATTCTGTCTGATTGAAAATGCCACTGCCCTTCTTTCAACCCACGATTAGTCATCTATTGATTCTAAGATTGGACTAAATGATTTTCAGCAGTTCTTCTAGCTCTGTGACTTCTTCATAGGTTAGTTTATCTTCATCTGTTCTTTCCAGGGCACAGATACATTAACATCACTGACTTGTGTGCTGCATGATGGCAAAGAATTCCCCAACCCAGAGGTATTTGACCATGGCCACTCTTCCTGGATGAGAATGGCAACTTTAAGAAGAGCAACTATTTCATGGCTTTCTCAGCAAGTAACACAAATTAATTTTCTTCATTACTTTAAGGATTCCTTGGTGGCTCAGAGGATAAAGTGTCTACCTGCAATTTGGGAGACTCAGGTTTGATCCCCAGGTCAGGAAGATCCCCTGGAGAAGAAATGGCAACCCACTCCAGTACTCTTGCCTAGAAAATTCCATGGATTGAGGAGCCTAGTGGGCTACAGTCCATGGGGTCACCAAGAGTCGGACACGACTGAGCGACTTCACTTCACTTCACTTCAGAGGACAAGGTGCCTTTGGGTATTCTTTGGAACTTCCATAGTACCCACTTTGGGCCTGGTAAAAATGCTTTTTGTCCATGTTGAGGTGCAGCAATCCCAGTGCCCCTACACTTTCCCTTCCCATGATACATCCTCATCATTGGGCTAGATTACTGGAGCTTTGGAACAGTGACCCAGTTCTTTCAAATTCAGAAATAAAGTTTAAACTACATTCTGAAAATATAAGAGAAGTGCATCTTAGACTAAAGAAACTTTGTGTTATAAAACTTTAAATCTTCAAGGTTAACATAGATTTGATATATTTACAGCAGAGAACAGAGGCTTTGAAGAATGAAAGGAAAGATATTGGACCATCAGACTAGGAACGAAAATACAACCATGTATGAATATTTCTAGAAAAAGTTGATGGAAACTTGAAAATGTCAAATTGGAGTTATAATATATTTAATGAAGTATGTGATATAGTGCTGATACTCAGTAAATACCTGCTGAAAGAAGGATACCTGTTAAGATTAGGTGTTAGATGGGTAGTTAGATGTATATCTACCCTTTGTCCACCTGTCTCTCTAGTAATCTGCCTTTCATCCATCCATTCAAACATTCATCAGAAAGTAACTGCATGGTCTCTTTCTGAGAGCCAGGAACAGGATGTTCAAGGAACTCTCTCTGTTTCTTATTTTCAGGAAAATGGATTTGTGTGGGAGAGGGCCTGGCCTGCATGGAGCTGTTTTTATTCCTGACCACAATTTTGCAAAAATTTACCTTGAAATTTTTGGTTGACCCAAAGGACATTGACGCCACGCCAGCTGTTAGTGGGATAGCTACTATGCCTCCTCCTTATCAACTTTTCTTCATTCCTGTGTGAAGAATGTTAGATCATCCAGCTTCCTCAGTGATGTTGTCTTCTACTCCCTCTCCTCGGGGACATCATTCACCAATGTCCTGTTAATATTTCCCGAGAATACATCCTCTGACCTCTTCTCATTTGGTGCACAGTTTCACCACAGAAACATATCTGCCCTTCTTTATATCCTGTAACATTTATATTGGTCATCACATATCCTAATATGTATCTAATATTAACTAGTACTATGTACATAGTATCATGTAGTCAGTGCAAAGTAGAGCAAGATGATTAGTGTATGCCAATGAGACCCATTTCTCCAGTGTATATTTCTAATAAAGAATTTGATGAGCCACTTCTCAGGTTTTCCTTCTTTTGAGCATATTGCAAGTAAGAAAGGGGGGAAAAAAAAGACAAAGATGTCATGCTGTTCCTTATAATGATATGCACAGAGAAGGACAGAGGGAATTAGACCAGAAAATCTCCCTTGGATGCATGTTGTCTACAGTTATTTGAGGTTTGGTTTTAAAAGTGAGAGATATTGTTTTCAAGAGTAGCTTCATATGTAGGGAATATTAAGATCAGTGATAGTGAGAATTCAGTTTAAAATAAGACATAGTGAACCACAATTGACAATCAAAACAGAAATCATTGAGATTGTGTACAAGAAAGTACCTTAACCAGTTTCCCTCCAAAAAGAGAGAGGACACAAATATCACAAGTTGTTATTTAAAGAAGGGCCATCTTTTTGATGTCATGGATATTGAAAGCATAATAAAGGAAGTATGAACAGCTCTATGTCCACCGACTTGATAAATTAATTGAAATGGGTCAATTCCTTAAGTATGCAATCTGCTGAAACTCACCCAAGAGGGTATATCAGTAGTAACCTGCCATAATAGGAAACTCTGAACTTTCATTCCCTCAGTGGCCACATTGATTCAGAGAAGCACATGGATCAATTTTCTTTGTAGAAAAAAATCCAGAAACTAGTTGAAAGATTTCTCTACCTTAGTAGATGTGAATCTAGTTATACCAAAGCCAGAAAGAACAGCAGAAATACACTCTTGCCATAACTACCAACCTCTTCAGTTCAGTTCAGTTGCTCAGTCATGTCCGACTCTTTGCAACCCCATAAATCACAGCATGCCAGGCCTCCCTGTCCATCACCAACTCCCAGAGTTTACCCAAACTCATGTCCATTGAGTCGGTTATGCCATCCAACCATCTCATCCTCTATCATCCCCTTCTCCTCTTGCCCTCAATCTTTCCCAGCATTAGGGTCTTTCTTATGAACCTCTGCAAAGTGCCATATAATTGAGCATGAACCTCTACCCCCATCCCCAGCTCCTAGACTCTCTCTGAGGAGCAAAGGAGTTGGCATTCATATCTAGCCTTCCATTCACAATTTTGGGAGCAGTTTCATGAGGAACTGGCTTCTGTGTTGCTTATTTTAGAACACTGACAGGACTCAGCATACTCTTGATAATGGGCAATGAACAGAACAGAAGTAGGCTGGACTAGCCAGCAAATTTTAGAGACCTTCACAATCTTTGAAAGAACTGATTGGTAAGGTTCTCCTGCATGAGACTGATCAATGAAGACAATGAGTGTGACTGTTTGTCTAAAGTCCAGAAAACAATACAGAGTCAAGGAAAATGAAATAACAAGAATTACATGATTTAAGTGAAAGATAATTCAAAACAATGGTCATAAACATCATTACTGGGTTCATGAAAACAATAAAGAAATGGAGCAGAAATTTCAAGAAATAAATAGACAATGTAAAGGCACCAAACAGGCCATCATTAGAGGGTTCAGAACAGACTAGATCAGGCAGAAGAAATGGTCAGTTAACTCAAATATATGTCACTGGAAATTATTAAATCAGGAGAATGAGAAGAAAGAAGAGGAAAAAGAAAAGAAAGCCTAAAAGATGTATGGAACATTGTGAAATGACCAATATATTAAGAGTAGAAGTCCTAGAAGGGGAAAAGAGAAAGGGAAAGAACTAGAAAGATTATTCAAAGTAACAAGGCAGAAAACTTCCTACATCTGAAAAAGAAGTGAATGGAAATGTACTGGACTTATAAAAGAACCTAAAATAATAAAAAAAAATCTACACTGAGACACAATATAATCAAATTGTCAAAAGTAAATTATGAAAATTTTGAAAGCAGCAAGAGAAAGCGATTTGTCACAGACAAGGGTGCTCTTTCAGTACTACCAGAAGATTGCAGAACCCTTCCAGAAGAGAATGAGAAAATAGATTCCAAGAAATTAAAGAAAAAAAAAAAACAAAACTACCAACCAAGAACCTATACTCATCAATACTGTCTTTAAAAAAATGAGAGCTAAAACTTTCCCCCCAAAACAAAGCTGAGAACATTCCTTACCACTCAAACTGCTTTACAAGAAATGCTAGGGGGCGTTATTCAATCTACAATGAAAGCACCATAAACAACAATATGACAGTAGAAGGAGGAATAGGACATTTTGTGAAGGCCAAATATATAGAAAAATACAGAACAGTGTATTGCTGTGAGGTGGTGGTGTTATTTGCAAGTGATATCATTTTACATATAGAAACTCCCAGAATTACATTGATTGATTTGCAGATATTGAAGAATCCTTGCATCCCTGGGATAAAGCCCACTTGGTCATGGTGTATGATTTTTTT
>SJYA01002942.1:65701-116919 GCA_006410615.1 Neotragus moschatus | reverse complement strand
AAAAAAAAAAAAAAAGAAACTCCCAAACTCAAAATACTCTCAGAGCTAATCAATGAATTCAGTAATGTTGCAGGATATAAAATCAACAAAAGAAATAGTTATATCTTTTACACTAACAGTGAAACGTCTGACAAAGAAATAGGGAAAATTATGTCATTCACAATAGCATAAAAATCAATAACATACATAGGAATAAATTTAATGGCGGAAGTGAAAGATCTGTACAATCAGAAGTAAAAGACTTGGTTAGGAGAAAGTGAAGAAGACACAAACAGATATCTTGTGTTCATAGATCAGAAACATTAAAACTGTTAAAATATCCATAACTATCTGAAGCTGTCTCGTTGCAGTCCCTATCAAAATTCCAATTACATTTTCTACAGAAATAGGGAAGCCATGCTAAAATTTGTATGCAAGCAAAAACAGCCTACATGAAGTATGTGTTTGAGCAAGCCCTGGGAGTTGCTGGTGGATGAGGAAGCCCGGCGTGCTGCAGTCCATGGGATCGCAAAGAGTTAGACACGACTGAGAGACTGAACTATCTAAAAAGAGCCTAAATAGCCAANCCAATTACATTTTCTACAGAAATAGGGAAGCCATGCTAAAATTTGTATGCAAGCAAAAACAGCCTACATGAAGTATGTGTTTGAGCAAGCCCTGGGAGTTGCTGGTGGATGAGGAAGCCCGGCGTGCTGCAGTCCATGGGATCGCAAAGAGTTAGACACGACTGAGAGACTGAACTATCTAAAAAGAGCCTAAATAGCCAAAGCAATCCTGAGAAAGAAGAACAAAGCCAGAGGCATTCTACTGCCTGATCTCAACTATGCTATGAAGCTTTTGGACCAGCAGAAAATATCATTAAAATGTTCATACCACCCAAAGCAATTTCTGGATTTAATGCCATCTGTATCAAAATACCAGGCCTCCCTGGTGGCTCAGATGGTAAAGTGTCTGCCTGCAATGCAGGACACATGGTGGTTTGATCCCTGTGTTGGGAAGATCCTCTGGAGGAGGAAATTGCAACCCACTCCAGTACTTTTGCCAGAAAATTCCATGGATGGAGGAGCCTGGTAGGCTATAGTCTATGGGGTCACAAAGAGTTGGACACAGTTGAGTGACTTCACTTATCAAAATACCCTTGACATTTTTCACAAAACTGTAACAATCCTAAGCTTCATGTAGAACTATGAAAGACCATGAATTGCCAAAGCAGTCTTGAGAATAAAGAATAAAGCCAGGGGTATCACCCTCTCAGACTTCAAATCATACTACAAGACTACATTAATAAAATAGCATGGTACTGGTGTAAGCACAGACAGAGCAATGGAACAGAATAGAGAGCTCAGAAATAAACTCAAGCACATGTGCTCAGTTAATGTATGACAAAGGAGGCAAGAGTTTACAAAAGTGAAAAGAAGGTCTTTTCAATAAGTGGTGCTGGGAAAACATGGTGCTACACGTAAAAAATGAAATTAGAACATATACTCACACCATAAACAAAAGAAACTTCAAATGGATGAAAGACCTAAATGTAAGATCAGAAACCATGAAACTCCTAGAAGAAAACATAGAACACTCTCTGACATAAATTGTAGCAATAATTTCTTTTGGATTGGTCTCTTAAGGCAAGAGAAATAAAAGCAAAAATAAACAAATGGGACTTAATTAAAATTAAAAACTCTGTACAGCAGAGGAAGTCAACAAAAAGACAACCTTTAGAATAAGAGAAAATATTTACAAATAATACATTTAATGGGGTTAATGTCCAAAATACATAAACAACTCATGCGAGTCAATGTCAAGCAAGCAACTCTATTAAAAATGGCAGAAGATATGAATAGACTTTTTTAAGAAAGACCTATTGATGACTACCAGGCACATGAAAAGATGTTAAACATTGCTAATCATGAGAAAAATGCAAATCAAAACCACAGAAATCACACCTCAGAATGGCTGTCATAAAAAAGACCACAATAACAAATGTTGGAGAGCATGAGGAGAAAAGAGAACTCTGTTTACTGTTGGTGGGAATGTAAATTGGTGCAGGCACTGTAGAAAACAATAAGGGGCTGTCTCAAAAAACTAAAAATAGAACTACCATATGATCCAGCAATTCCACTCCTGGGTGTATAGCCAAGGAAAATGAAAACACTAATTCAAAGAGATACCTCCACTTCAATGTTCATAGCAGCACTACTTACAAGTCAAGACATTGACTCAATTCTTAGGCAGGTTGATAAGAAGTCCAGGGGTCGCCAAGGAGAGAGTGATCTGGGATTCTCAAGGAGGAGGAAAGGACAAACATTTTTTCCTCTACATTCCTTAAGATTATATAACAATAATATATCCTGCTTGAGGACAGTTTCTGGGAAAAATTTTCTGGCTAATTCTTTTATCTTAAAATACAAATTATGGGAGTGGGTCTAGTAAGGTCTTTACAACCCCTGGACATTCTTTTGATTCACTGTAATAACTAATTAAAATATATAACTCCATTGCTAACACTGCCACCTTCTGATGTCTGTGTCAGAAGCTTTCTCTACCTCTTTTATACTTTAATAAAACTTTATTATATGAAAGCTCTGAGCGATCAAGCCTTGTCTCTGGCCCCAGATTGAATTCTTTTCCTCCAGAGGCCAAGAATCCCGGTGTCTTTTGTGGTTCAGCACGAGCATTTCAGTATGGAAGCATGCCAAGTGTCCATCAACAGACAAATGGATAAAGATGTGGTACAAACACAGTGGAGTATTACTCAGCCATGAAAAGAATGCGATTCTGCCAATTGAAGCAAAGTGAATGTTCCTAGAGAATATTATGCTTACTGAAATAAGAGAAAAATACTGTATAATATCACTTATACATGAAATCTAAAAAATTATACAAATGAGTATATATACAAAGCAGAAACAGACTCAGAGATATAGAAAACAAATTACTGGTTACCAAAGAGGAGAAGGAAGAGGAGTGGCAAGTTGTTGCTGCTGCTGCTGCTAAGTCACTTCAGTCGTGTCCGACTCTGTGCAACCCCACAGATGGCAGCCCACCAGGCTCCCCCATCCCTGAGATTCTCCAGGCAAGAACACTGGAGTGGGTTGCCGTTTCCTTTTCCAGTGCGTGAAAGTGAAAAGTGAAAGTGAAGTCGCTCAGTCGTGTCCGACTCCTAGCGACACCATGGACTGCAGCCTACCAGGCTCCTCCGTCCATGGGATTTGCCAGGCAAGAGTACTGGAGTGGGTTGCCATTGCCTTCTCTGGGATATGATATTAAGTGATACTAACTACTCTGTATAAAATAGATAAGCAATAAGACTATATTGTAAAGCACAGGCAGTTATGGCAATGATCTTTTAAAAACATTCAATGGAACATAATTTGTAAAAATTCTGAATCACTATGTTGTACACCTGAAAAACATAATATTGAAATTAACTATATGCTTCAATTAAAAATAAATTCTATTAATTAAAGAGAATAATACAAATCCACAATTCTAGTCAGCCTGAAGTTTGTATTGCTTTATGATAGTGGAGAGCTTAATGCTAATGCTCTCCTGATCATTTGGACAGCAACAAGAATGCTACTGATGTGTGATGTCACTGAACTGGGAGTTGGAAAACTAGGATTCTAACTCAAGGCCTTGTACTAATGCAGTGAGGACTCCTTATCCACTGTCACTAAATTGCTGATCAGAAGAAAGAAAGATTGGACTAACTGATCTCAGAGACTCCTTCAGTCTTTACATTATCTTTGATTCTTTCACTCTATAAAATCCAGTGAGCTTTAACAGAAGGAAAATTGATCAAAGCAGACACACTCATCTCTCAAGGAATAAAAGGGCAGCTCTAAAGAAAGTGACCAAATTGATTTCATCCACAATAATCTGTTCAGTTTTTTCAGAATTTTAGAATTTAGAGCTATGTAAGTTAGGCAGTGAATTACTGCTTATCTTTGTTGTAAATAAGAGCTACTGTGAGTGTTAAACTCAATCAAGTTTATGGGTTACAAAATAAACTTTTCTGACACCATTTTAGTCAACCGGTTTAGTAATTATTAACCAAATAAATATATTTGGAAATTTATTGACTGGGATGAGTCACAAAATGTTGAATCAAGGTTCATACACAGTATGTGGTGACCCTGGTGAACTGAATGGTTGCTTGTGGGGAAACAGTGGCTGACTTTATTTTTCTGGGCTCCAAAATCACTGCAGATGGTGATTGCAGCCATGAAATTAAAAGACACTTACTCCTTGGAAGGAAAGTTATGACCAACCTAGACAGCATATTCAAAAGCAGGGACATTACTTTGCCAACAAAGGTCCATCTTGTCAAGGCTATGGTTTTTCTGTCCATGTCAGGCAAAGATAATTGAAAAAGTAACAAGATATCATAGGTGTGAAAATCTTCTCTTACATGGTAAATAAAACATGAATCTATCCAAACATGAGCGATAAAACATTTTGTAATTAGTTCTTGACAAAAATTTACTTGTCCCTACTAAAAGATCTTAGAAATAACTGCACCAATCAATTTAAACATATATGATATCTTTGTAGAACATGTGATTGTAAAACACTGCCATTAGTGATCTAGTAATGTTTATCCTTCCAGTGATATTTAGATCTTCATGACCCTAACTCTCATCTCCTGTTTGGGTCTGTGTGTCCTGGTGGTTCTGTGGTGCAGGCCTGTTTAATGAAGTCCATGCCTCTGATTCTCCAATGAATCAACATTGTTGTTCTGTGTAAAATCTCTCTTCCTTGCTCTTGATGACAAACTGAAATTATAATGGAGTAATCACAGTTCAGACATACAAAAATGAAGTCAGGAGGCTATTGAATATCTAGTCTCAAGCTTATCTTTGCACCTCTGAGAACTTCATGTTTCTTTGACCTGTACGAGACCCAAGGACAGGATAAGCCCTACTCAGAGCAACACCTGACAGTTGCGGTGTTATGTTCTCAAGGTCTCTGCTTTTAACAGTGCAACAAATTGAACCTCAACCATTGCTTAATTAACAGGAACTCTTACTTGCCATCTCCAACTATGATTCTTGACAATTCACGGAAGGTTGTGAGTTTTGCCTTTATAAGCCTTTACCTTTTTGTAGTCTAGTGAAAGTTGATTCAGTTGCTTAATGAATCTATGTCTCTTGGGCTGCAGTCCAACAACTGCCATGTCTTAATTGCAATGTCCTGATTCTTATATAATCAGATCTTCATTTTCTAAAGTTTTGGTTTGCTACTGTACAAACTTTATTGCATTGTTGTTGTTTAGTTGCTCAGTTCAGTTCAGTTCAGTTCAATCATTCAGTCATGTCCAACTCTTTGTGACCTAATGAATTGCAGCATGCCAGGTCTCCCTGTCCATCACCAACTCCAGAGGCCAGTCAAACTCATGTCCATCGAGTCAGTGATGCTGTCCAGCCATCTCATCCTCTGTCGTCCCTTTCTCCTCCTGCCCCCAATCCTCCCAGCATCAGAGTCTTTTCCAATGAGTCAACTCTTTGCATGAGGTGNTTGGGACTGATGCATGGGGATGATCCAGAGAGACGGTGTGGCGTGGGAGGTGGGGTTGGTAATGGGAGCTCATGTACACTCGTGGCTGACTCATATCAATGTATAGCAAAATGAATACGGTATTGTAAAGCAAAACAAACTAAAAAATAAAAATTAAAAAAAAAAAAGAAAAAAGAAATCCCGGAATGGGTTGCTATTTCCTTCTCCAGGGGATCTTTCTGAGCCAGAGTTCAAATCTGCAGCTGCTGCTGCATCTCCTGCATTGTAGGAAGATTCTTTACTGATGAGCCACAGGAGAAGCCCCCTTTATTTCATTCTTCTGACAAAGTTAGACTCCAAAGGACAACAAAGCATTTGGGTTTGGAAGCAACTGGGAGGCTTAAGCCACAGTTTCTCAGGCCTTCTATATAAATTCTTGAGATTGGCTCTTCCTTCTATTGCCTGAGCAAGTTTTGCCTCTTTGTTGATGAGGAGGGGGGATTACCTTTTTAACATTTCTCCACTTGAGAATCTATGATCCTCTATGATCCAGGGAGTTGTATTTACTGTGATGCCTGTTGTTTTGTAAACTGTCAGTGGGGTACATATTCAGAGTACCATTTTAGGGTGTTTGGCTTTTTTTTTTTCTTCTAAAATTGTTCCTGAGGCAGCTGTGGTGTATATGAGAGAGCATCACAATGGGTGTCAGAAAATTTCAGTTTAAATCCTAATTTTATTTATTATGAGCCTTGTGACACTGGACAGTTGTCCTCTTTACCCAGAATCTCCCTTTCCCCCATTTGAAAACACAAAGTTACCACCTCTACCTTCTAGTGTTTGTTTTGTTGGGGTAGACCTGGGATTTCCAAGTAAAAGTTATCTTGATTACTTAGACAACTATTTTATGTGTCTTTGGTCATTCAAGATGCTTGAATTATGTTATTGTTAACCATGAATTTCCAGAATTGAGATCTGGTTGAAATCAAGAGGTGTTTAATTGGGATTTGTTAGGACTGCTGCTCAGAAGACACATATCCAGTAAGTACTTCAGCCATGTTCTTCCACACTACAAAATGGGGAAGTTTATAAGGGCAAAAATGACAAATTGTGTCAAAAACTATAATTGTATGTTTTATAATAACTGTTAATGGAAAGTAGCCTTTAATAATTGTACAAAAAATTAAAAATTTTAAAAAGTAAGGATCTTGAGAATGGAAAATCATTCTGGATTACCTGGTATGCCCAGTAGAATTGTAAACGTCCTTGTAGGAGGAGGTCAAAAGGATCAAAGAGCTATGAAGATGCTGTGCTGCTGACCTTGGCAATGGAGGGAGTGGTGTGAGCTAAGAAATGCAGGTGGCCTCTAGAAACTGGAAAAGACAAGGTAATGGATTCTCCCGAGAGCCTCCAGGAGGAATGCAGCCCTGTCAATACCTTAATTTTCAGGATTGTAGGATAATAAATTAGTGTTGTCTTAAGCCAAGAAAAAAAAAAAAGAAAGAATTAGGATTGGAGATGGCAAGATGTAAAGATGCTTGTTAAGTAAGGATTGGTTGTGTTTGAAGTGATTAAATAGTTGTGAAGTAGGCAGTTTTGAAACTATAAACTTGCAGTTAACAGCTACTAGCATATATCATTTTGAAAATGGCTGGTGGAGTACTTGAATTTGACACAGTTCAGAATTGAAATAGTCAGTGATGCAGGAACATGTCTGAAATCACATCCACAATGACTGCCCACAGTTACTCCATTTTGATTTTCTTAAATATGTCATCATTAACTATTTTATGAATCAGTTCAGTCAGTTCAGTCACTCAGTCAGGTCAGGNACACAGTTCAGAATTGAAATAGTCAGTGATGCAGGAACATGTCTGAAATCACATCCACAATGACTGCCCACAGTTACTCCATTTTGATTTTCTTAAATATGTCATCATTAACTATTTTATGAATCAGTTCAGTCAGTTCAGTCACTCAGTCAGGTCAGGTCCCATCTCTTTCAGAATTTTCCACAGTTTATTGTGATCCACACAGTTAAAGGCTTTGGTATAGTCAATAAAGCAGAAATAGATGTTTTTCTGGAACTCTCTTGAATAGGTAACTGTAATGTTGGGTTTCTGTGGTGGCTCCATGGTAAAGAATCTGCCTGCCAATGTAGGAGAGGCAGGTTTGATCCTTGGGTCAGGAAGACCCCTGGAGAAGGAAAAGTCAACCCACTTCAGTATTCTTGTCAGGGAAATCCCATGGACAGAGGAGTATGGCAAGCTACAGTCCATGGGGCACAAAGAGTTGGACATGATTTAGTGAGTAAACAGGCACAAGTGCAACATTCAGTTCAGTTCAGGTCAGTCGCTCAGTCGTGTCTGACTCTTTGTGACCCCATGAATTGCAGCACGCCAGGCCTCCCTGTCCATCTCCAACTCCCAAAGTTCACTTAGACTCACGTCCATTGAGTTGATGATGCCATCCAGCCATCTCATCCTCTGTCGTCCCCTTCTCCTCCTGCCCCCAATCCCTCCCAGCATCAGAGTCTTTTCCAATGAGTCAACTCTTTGCATGAGGTGGCCAAAGTACTGGAGTTTCAGCTTTAGCATCATTCCTTCCAAAGAAACCCCAGGGCTGAACTCTTTCAGAATGGGCTGGTTGGATCTCCTTGCAGTCCAAGGGACTCTCAAGAGTCTTCTCCAACACCACATTAGTACAATGCATTCAAATACTTTGAAGTTTTTCACCTTCCAGGACAAAATATCTAGCATTAGATAGAGCATTCTTTTTAAATAAAGAGGGTATATATTACAGTGATTGTCCTCAAAGTGATACATCCCCAGCTGGTCATTGATTTGAATCCAGAATTTCAAGACCTTTTTGTCATTAGATTTTTATTTCAGTGGTTCTTAATCTTGGCTGCATAGTGGAACCACTTTGTAAAATTATAACTGCAACACCATCTACTGTGATTAAACCAGAATCTCTAGAGTGGTCACTGAACACAGAGAAAACAAGGCTAAAGGACAGTTTATTTTGATTTTTATCAGTGGGGTAAAGTTTACTCATAATACAGCGCAAAGTGGATATAACTGATTGGCCTGTTTATATGGGAGAGGCCAAGGCTGAATTAACAGAGACTGTTATAAAAGCTTTAGACTTCATGCTGACAGTCATCTGAATAAGAAGAGAAGGCGTCAATGGATCTCGCTGTGGTCCTGGTACTCTGTCTCTCCTGTCTGCTTCTCCTCTCATTCTGGAAACAGAACTCTGGGAAAAGGAAGCTCCCACCGGGCCCCACTCCTCTCCCAATTCTTGGAAACATCCTACAATTAGATGTTAAGAACATCAGCAAATCCTTAAGTAATGTAAGTAGATTTTAAGCTCCTCTAGTATCTTGCAAACAGTAAGTAAATTAAGCCAAACTAAAAAAAAATTATATATATATACACAAAAACTTTGATATTTCTCCCCCCACCTTTTTTTTTTTTAAGCTCTTTCATTGTCATAGAGAAACAAAATAATGTGTTTTGTAAGTAGAAGAGCACTTGGCTCTTTGAATGGAGCAATCAAAATAATAAGGTCTCAAAAGTTAAAGTACTGCTTCCCTTCTTTATTTCATAGCCTGGGGCTGAAGGTAAATTGGTAAATGAAGTGTTTGGCAATAATAAAAGTTCCTTGCAGAAGACGTACACTATATAAGCTGTGTATTTTGTTCAGATGGTCGATTCTATGAAAACAGAACTTTTCTGAAGAAGCACATTGGGCTTGGTATTAAGGAAATAGTTCTGTGTTCAAGACCAGGATGAGTGAGTGAAAGAAAGAAGTCATCAGTCAGGGCCCAACTGGCGGCAGCAGCACTTGTTTGGGTTCTGCAGGAAGCTGCTGTCTGTACCCTGTGATGCTGCAGGATGGAAGATGATGTTCCTCCATGAGATGCTGCGTGTCCCGGCACTGCCTCTACAATGCTTCTTTTCTTTCTGTGTTAGCGACACCAGTGGATCTCAAACTAGGCTGGCGTTAGAACTATTCGAACTTATTTTTTAAAATATAGAATTGTAGCATATTCAGCTTTCTGCAATGGCCTAAAATGGAACAGAATTTGAAAAAATAACGTGTTTTATATTTATGTATTATATATATTATATATATGTATGTGTGTATGTATATGTATGTATATATATATAAAACAATTATATACACACATATGATATACATTGTATGATATGTGTATATACAGATATATATTCATATTATGTACACATACATACACATATATATATATAAAACTGAATCAGTTTGTTGTAATTTTGAAACTAGTACTGTACTTTTATAACAGTACTGTAAGTCAGCTATCCTTCAAAAAATAATTGTAGCAATCATCACAGGACTGGAGATTGAGAATTCTCATGAGAAGAACTCTACATGTAACTCTGAAGCAGTCAGCTAGGTGTTGGTTTAAAGGTGGGCTTTGCGGAATCATATATTGTTCAAGGATCAGAAATTGAACAAGCGAGATTCAAATTTCAGTCCTCTGTATATAGTAACTCTGGACACTGGAATGAAATGGAATTCCTTGACCATGGTTTCCTTATTTATAAGTGGAGCAAATAAAATTGCTGAAGGTGTTGATATGAGGACTAACTGTCATTGTGTACCAACCAGTTACTTGGCATTGCAGTTCATCCATTAGTGGAAGCTATAACAACCACCAGCATGTTTAGGTATTGAATTCAGGAATATTTAGGCTGTATGTGGCAGAAGAAAAACATAATTGTAGGATGATAACACATTCTGCATCAGGCACAATATATTATCAAATATTGACTTCTTTTGCTATTACATGCATCTCCATTCCCAGCTCTCAAAAGTCTATGGCCCTGTGTTCACTGTGTATTTTGGCATGAAGCCCCTGGTGGTCTTACACGGGTATGAAGCCGTGAAGGAGGCGCTGGTTGATCTGGGAGAGGAGTTTTCTGGAAGAGGCCATCTCCCATTGAGTGAGAAAACTAGAAAAGGACATGGTAGGTGGGCATGTGTGCGTATTCTGCATTCAAAATGGGGATGAGGAGGATGGAAAAGAGGGGTTTGAAGAGCCCTCCAACAGAGCTGGATCCACCAGAAAGGCTGTAAGCTCACTCCTCCTTGCCTAGGGCCTCCCTCCTGTTTATAGTCTCTGTTTCCTCAACTGGCAGGAATTATTTTCAGCAACGGGAAGAGATGGAAGGAGACCCGGCGCTTCTCCCTCATGACGCTGCGGAATTTCGGGATGGGGAAGAGGAGCATCGAGGACCGTGTTCAAGAGGAAGCGCGCTGCCTGGTGGAGGAGCTGCGAAAAACCAACGGTGGGTGATTCTGTGCTCTGTAACTCTGACCTTAACAGACTGCTGTCTTCTCCAGTGACGCCCTTGGAAACATTTCAGGAGTGGCTGCATTTTTCCTATGGATCATGATTGCACCCTTCTTTCGAAGGGGAAGGCTGTGAAGGAGAGGGAGCCAAGGGAGATTTTGTGTAGCCATGCTGATTGGTGTATACCCATGGTTGTGCACACAGGGTGGATTTAAAGGTCACTTATCATACTTTTTCTGAATCTTGTTTTTACATCAGAAATCACAAAAAGATAGTTCTGAAGCATTTCCTGAAAAAGTTAGAAAACAATATTTTTCTTATAGCGTAAATATGGATTGTCTACTTCAGAGCATTTCAGCAGGGAATAGTTGTTATCTGGACAGGGTGGGAATGATCTCCTCATATGGAGGTCATTATGGAGCATAAAACCAGTATCATGTATTGAACTATATTTATGTGTTCATTCTCACAGACTTGTCTGAGAGTGTTTCCAAGGCCCAAACCTACAATACCTGCCAATAGAATGCCATATGATTTTAATCATTTAGGGATATCTTATTGCAGTTCTCATCAATTATGATTTTTCTAAAAACCAACACTATTTTAAAATATCAGCACTCATTATTTTCTGTTGCATAATACTCACTGTATTGATTTATATATTTTGAATAAATATTTGCTATGTCATAATTCTGTAAAATACCAAGTTATAAAAAATGTTTTCTTAACTAGATTTCAACATTTCAACATCTCTTTACCCTGTCTCCTCTAAGTCAAATTTGGCTCTCTTTTCAATTTGCAAACTTGCCCCAATTTTATTGGACTTTGTAACAAGTGTATGGTAATTATTTACCTTGCAGTACCAGGTATCAGTTCAGTTCAGTTCAGTCGCTCAGTTGTGTCTGACTCTTTGCGACCCCATGAACTGCAGTTCACCAGGCCTCTCTGTCCATTGCCAACTGTTAGAGTTCACTCAAACTCACGACCGTCGAGTCGGTGATGCCAGCCAGCCATCTCATCCTCTGTCATCCCCTTCTCCTCCTGCTCTCAATCTCTCCCAGCATCAGGGTCTTTTCTAGTGAGTTAACTCTTCGCCTGAGGTGGCCAAAGTGCTGGAGTTTCAGCTCCAACCTCAGTCCCTCCAATGAACACCCAGGACTGATCTCCTTTAGGATGGACTGGTTGGATCTCTTTGCCATCCAAGCAACTCTCAAGAGTCTTCTGCAATACCACAGCTCAAAAGCATCAATTCTTCTACTTTCTTTACAGTCCAACTCACATCTATACATGACTACTGGAAAAACCATAGCCTTGACTAGACAGAAAAGTTGGCAAAGTAATGTCTCTGCTTTTGAATATGCTGTCTAGGTTGGTCATAACTTTCCTAACAAGGAGCAAGCATCTTTTAATTTCATGGCTGAAACCACCATCTGCAGTGATTTTGGAGCCCAGAAAAATAAAGTCAGCCTTGGAAGTACCAAATTCTGCTATTTTAAAATCCTTTACCCTATATTAAGTGAAACAAATGACAGCAAATCAGATTTTACCTGTGACTCATATATAGACAAAAAAATACCCCAAATTACCACTTTTCCAAATTACCTCTGCCAGTTTGGCTAAAATAAATGGCTTTTGTTTTTAAGACTTAGGATCCTGGAACCTGGCATAGAAGCCCAAGTTACATGTTTCTTTTATCTATGTCTTAACCATTTCTTCCCAACACCTTTCAAAAATTTATACTAAAAAACCCACCTAACATGAAATCTACCATCTTAACAAATTGTTAAGTGAATACTTACTTACAGCACTGAGTTTGTTAACTATAATCTTATTGTTATACAGCAAGTCTCTAGAACCATTCATCTTACAGGCCTGATACTCTGTACTCTGAACTACGACTCTCTGTTGCCATACCTAAAGGAGTTCACTTTTCAATGAGCGTTTAATCAGAGACAACTCCAAGAGTAATTGACATATGAATTGAAGTGTTTATTTGCATCTAGTAAAGGGAATATTTTTCAAAGCTCTGGCTCCCTGAGCAAGGAAAGTTTTGTCCTTTTTTCAGGGCAGGGGATGAATATTTGGCGAGAAAGTTTTGTCATTACATATAAAGGTTGTCATAATTTCAGAGAAGCCCAGTTTGGGAGCACGCTTCTTCACACATCATGTGTTATGTTCAGTTCAGTTCAGTTCAGTCACTCAGTAGTGTCCGACTCTTTGCGACCCCATGAATCGCAGGACTCCAGGCCTCCCTGTCCATCACCATATCCCGGAGTTCACTCAGACTCACGCCCATCGAATCAGTGATGCCATCTAGCCATCTCATCCTCGGTCGCCCCCTTCTCCTCCTGCCCCCAATCCCTCCCAGCATCAGAGTCTTTTCCAATGAGTCAACTCTTTGCATGAGATGGCCAAAGTACTGGACTTCAGCTTTAGCATCATTCCTTCCAAAAAATCCCAGGGCTGATCTCCTTCAGAATGGACTGGTTGGATCTCTTTGCAATCCAAGGGACTCTCAAGAGTCTTCTCCAGCACCACAGTTCAAAAGCATCAATTCTTCGGTGCTCAGCCTTCTTTACAGTCCAACTCTCACATCCATACATGACCACTGGAAAAACCATAGCCTTGACTAGACGGACCTTAGTCGGCAAAGTAATGTCTCTGCTTTTGAATATGCTATCTAGGTTGGTCATAACTTTTCTTCCAAGGAGTAAGCGTCTTTTAATTTCATGGCTGCAGTCACCATCTTCAGGATTTTGGAGCCCAAAAAAATAAAGTCTGTTTCCACTGTTTCCCTGTCTATTTCCCATGAAGTGATGGGATCAGATGCCATGATCTTCGTTTTCTGAATGTTGAGTTTTAAGCCAACTTTTTCACTCTCCTCTTTTACTTTCATCAACAGGCTCTTTAGTTNCACTGGAAAAACCATAGCCTTGACTAGACGGACCTTAGTCGGCAAAGTAATGTCTCTGCTTTTGAATATGCTATCTAGGTTGGTCATAACTTTTCTTCCAAGGAGTAAGCGTCTTTTAATTTCATGGCTGCAGTCACCATCTTCAGGATTTTGGAGCCCAAAAAAATAAAGTCTGTTTCCACTGTTTCCCTGTCTATTTCCCATGAAGTGATGGGATCAGATGCCATGATCTTCGTTTTCTGAATGTTGAGTTTTAAGCCAACTTTTTCACTCTCCTCTTTTACTTTCATCAACAGGCTCTTTAGTTCCTCTTCACTTTCTGCCATAATGGTGGTATCATTTGCATATCTGAGGTTATTGATATAATGGGCCTTAATCTCTGACTGTAGAGGAGATTTTAGCATTCACATGAAGCAAAGGTAGCTTTTGGACAGTTTTTGATTTGTGTGCTCAGTCTCCAGTCTAGTGGTTGGGACCAACCTGGTTTGAATTTGCTTTTGAGAAAAATCTCTTCCTGGAAACTTCTGTACCTTAAAATAACCACACAGCAGCAACAAAGAAACCAACACTGGCTGATACTCCTACATGAGTTTCATAGGGACACGATGAAGTTTCTAGATCTCATTCTTTGCATGAGTTTGTCTAGGGCAGAGGTCTACTGGAGTCATCTTCATTTCCTCTTCCCCCAGACCCTGGCAACTAGCATTCTGTTTTCTGTTTCTATGAATTTGACTACTATAGATACTTCATATATAAGTGGAATCATGCGACATTTGTTTTTCTATAATCAATTATTTTCACTTAGTACAGTGTGCTCACTTTTTATTCATGTTGTAGCATAAGATATGATCTTTCATTTTTATGGCTGAATAATATTCCAGGGTATCTATTTATCACATTGCCTTCTTTCTAAATACCTTTATCTTTAAGTTCTAAGCAACATTGTACATCATCTAGTATAGATTTCCCATGATTTGAAAAAGATTCAGAAAAATTCTTTATATGAATATAATTTATTCATATAACTGATACCCTGAGATTGCAGTTGATTGTTCTCTGACATTCTCTTTTTTTATATATATATTTATTTATTTTTGGCTGCATTGATCTTAGTTGTGGCATCCTGGATCTTGATTGCAATATGTGGGTTTCTCTCCAGTTGTGGCTTGTGGACTCTGTAGTTTGCAGCACGCAGGCTCCCTAGTGGAGGTTCACAGGCTTAGTTGCCTCCTGGCATGTGGAATCTTAGTTCGCCAATAGATCCCATATCTCCTGCATTGGAAGGTGAATTCTTAACCACTGGACCACCACTAGAAAGTCTCCAGTGCTTAATATTCTACAGAATTTTCAGATGGGTGATAATCAGCATTTATAATGTTAGTAATTTGATTATATGAAAATGCCATCTTTAAAAAATTTTTAAATTATTTTTAATCAATTTCCTTCATTGAAGTATAATTGATTTACAATGTTGTGTTATTTTCTTCTGTATAGCAAAATGGTTTAGTTATACATACATACATATATACATATATATGTATACATATATGCATTGTTTTTAAAATATTATTTCATTATGGTTTACCATAGGAAAATAAATATAGTTCTCTGCACTGTACAGTAGGACTTTGTTGTTTATCTACTTTATACATAATTCTTATGTATAACACCCCTCCACCAAACTTTTATATCTGAAGTAGTAACTAAGTAACTTAATTACTTAGTAACATGGTAAGTAAGTAACTCTGCTAACCCCTGATGAACTATGGAATGAGGTTCATGACACTGTACAGGAGACAGGGATCAAGACCATCCCCATGGAAAAGAAATGCAAAAAAGCAAAATGGCTGTCTTGGGAGGCCTTACAAATAGCTGTGAAAAGAAGAGAGGCAGAAAGCAAANGAGAAGAAGGGGACGACAGAGGATGAGATGGCTGGATGGCATCACCAACTCAGTAGACATGAGTTTGAGTGAACTCCAAGAGATGGTGATGGACAGGGATTCCTGGCGTGCTGCGATTCATGGGGTGGCAAAGAGTCAGACACAACTGAGCGACTGAAATGAACTGAACTTACATCTGAAGTAGTAACTAAATAACTAAGTACATTCTCTCCTATTTCTCTTGAAAATAATATCTTTAAATATTTTCTTCTTTATCTCTTGGGCAAAGGAATGCTGAGTGAAGAGAGCACAAGTATTGGCATTGGATATGATTTTCATATTTTTTAAAAAGCATTAACTAGCTATTCAGATCAAGGTAAAAGTGATGTGTTAATTTTGTGCATGTTGAATATTGTGCTGTTAAGGGAATTTGTAGGGGAAATATTGACAAACTTTCTAACATAACCATTACCTGTTGTCTCAAAGGCAAAGTGTTTTTCACATGTATGCTTTAATGATGTGTTTAAATTGTTATTATTTAGGGTTGCCCTGTGATCCCACTTTCATCCTGAGCTGTGCTCCCTGCAATGTGATCTGCTCCATTATTTTCCAGAACCGTTTTGAATATAAAGATCAGGTTTTTCTAGATATAATGAAAATGTTTAATGAAAACGCCAGAATTCTGAGCTCTCCATGGCTGCAGGTGAGGCAAGTTCCTTAGTTTTTGAGGAATCATTTCTGCTCTTTTCTGTGTGCGGTCCAGATCTCTCTCTGCACAAAGCTGTGAGGTGAATGTATGAAGAGCACAGACCTGCCCAGAGCTTAACATCGTGGAGTGCTCATCTAGGGCAGATGGCTGAGCCCTTTAAGAACAGAGAAGAAAATACATGCCCAGAATAATACAGAACTGCAATTCCATCCTGTTGACTCTGTTTAGTGGTTTTTCCGTAAACTACTTTGGTGACTTCTCCAAAGCATGCCCACAGCAGTAGAAGGACTTCCCGATCCTTCTGGAAAGGCTTCCATTGCCCACAGGTCTAGTCATTCAGTCTCCACTTAGTTACTACTTCAGCATATTGGCAGAAATATCTGCTTTGGGGAAGGAAGAGAAGATCTCCTTTAAGGGGGAGAGTGCTGCCAGGGGACACTGACTAGGATAGGAGAG
Source organism: Neotragus moschatus (assembly GCA_006410615.1). Lineage (NCBI taxonomy): Eukaryota > Metazoa > Chordata > Mammalia > Artiodactyla > Bovidae > Neotragus > Neotragus moschatus. Next base: position 100,128 of record SJYA01002942.1, on the reverse strand, counting down.
TTTGATACTTCAGTTGGCATCCTGACTGACAAAATAATTGCTTTGGGGATGACAAAATGATTGTTTCCTTGGTGTAGGAACCATAAACACGCCTCACAGGTGCATCCTGTGCTGAGCTGATATGTTCTGCCTTCTGCCTAAAAGAAAATTGTGTGACTTCATAAAAGTCACTTAATTGCTCTGATTCCCAGTTACTTTATCCATAAAATGCTGAGTTGTGTTTCATGGTGTCTTTTGAACCCTCTAGGTTCTAAAATACTGATTTTATGTTTGAGGCTACTAAATAGAAATAGAAACATAAGGAATCAGCTCTGTGCATATCAAGTTATCCAAATTCTCTTAACCACTATTTTCATCTATAAAATGTAAATTCATCCTTTATTTCATGATTGTAGGGAAAACGTTGTAAAAAACAAAAAGATAATTGATATAAGGGTGATTTTATACTTTAAACATGATGTGTGAATATAGGAAATGATTATCATTTCTCATCCCTGGGTTGAATTTTCTTCCTCAAATACATCTGTCAACATAGATACAGTGTATTGTGAAATAAATGTTTCCTTCAGTACAAAGACCATGTTATATTACTATTTTAACATGGCTGCTCACCAAGGATGGGCATATAGTATATACATTTTCATAAGGTGTTCTTTATTTAATCAACTATTGTTTTCTTTTCTAGGTCTGCAATACTTTCCCTGTTCTCATTGATTATTTCCCAGGGAGCCATAACAAATTCATTAAAAACTCTGCTGATTTAAAGAGTTATATTTTAGAGAAAGCAAGAGAACACCAAACATCCCTGGACATTAACAACCCTCGGGATTTTATTGATTGTTTCCTAATCAGGATGGAGCAGGTAAGATGTTAATGACAACTCAATAACTTGGTTGCTTATGCAGTTTGGGGGTCATTGAATTTACTGGAGATGTTTCAGTGGTTTGGCATTCTATGCTGACAAGTATTTGAATTGTGCATAAATCTATAGTAAGAATCTGTTTTGGAAGAGATAACATTTAACTGTTTAATCAGTTGAATATATTGATTTTACTCTTCACATACTAATAATATACCTATGGAAAGACAGATGACACCTCAGGTGAAATGGAAACATTTAGAAACAAGTTAGAACATACAAAATATTGTGGTATGATATGATGATGGACATGATCATTGCACACACTGTATGAGGAAATGGAAAAGAATGGCTTAATGTAGCCAAACTTTTTGCATGTCAGGTGGTTGGAAATAAATCTTAATATATTAGCACTGAAGGGCAAGGTAGGGAATTTCAGATGGGTGAATGCTGTATATATAATGCCATATATATTGGCCCGTGATGAGAAAGAGTAGGCAGGTGGAAGAGAGAAGCCTTAATTTTGTGTGAAGTAAAATGAATTGGCATCAATATAGAGTTGGAGTTACATGTCTGTGAGCATGAATCCTGTACCATGTGTTGAAAAGACTATTTCCCCCACAGGAATCATCTCAGCATCTTTGTCAAAAATCAACTGACCCAAAATTTGAGGGTTTATTTATGTAATCTGACATCTGTTCCAGTAATCTAAATGTTAGTCATTACACTTTCATCTGGTCATTTTAATTACTTTTTTTTTTTAATCAGAGACATCTCTTTGCCAATATAGATCCATATAGTTAAAGCTATGGTTTTTTCATTAGTCATGTATGGATGTGAGAGTTGGACCGCAAAGAAGGCTGAGCGCCAAAGAATTCATGCTTTTGAATTGTAGTGCTGGAGAACTTGAGAGTCCCTTAGATTGCAAGGATAGCAAATCAGTCAATCCTAAAGGAAATCAACCCTGAATATTCATTGGAAGGACTGATGCTGAGGCTAAAGCTCCAATATTTTGGCCACCTGATATCAAGAACTGACTCATTGGAAAAGACGCTGATACTGGGAAAGATTAAAGGCAAAAGGATAAGGGGATGGCACAGGATGAGATGAATAGATAGCATCACCGACTTAATGGACATTAATTTGAGGAAACTCTGGGAGATAGTGGAGAACAGAGGAGCCTGGCCTGCTGCAGTCTATGGGGTCACAAAGAGTTGGACACAACTTAGCAACTGAACAACAACAATAGTTAGTTTTGAAGTTGAGAAGTGTGAGTCCTTTAATTTTTTGCCATTTTTAGGGTTGCTTTGGTTTTGTGTGTCTCTTGAATTTCCAGATGCTTTTTAGGATAAACATCAATTTATGCAAAGAAATAAGTGGTGATTTCGACACAGGTTGCAGGAAATATGTAGATCAACTTATGGAGTAATGTCATTTTAAAATTGAGGTGAAATTTACATCCATATAATTAACCATTTTAAAGTATACACTTTATTGATATTTAGTGCTACAATTTTTGTGTTACAATTAGCTCATGCATTAAAATATTTTTTCATCACTTTGCAGAAACATACCATATCCATTAAATCATCACTGCCCATTTCTTCCACTCCATCATGTGTCAACCTGTAGTCTATGTTTTGAGTCTATGAATTTTCTTGTTATGGGTATAATGTATAACAGAACTCATAGTATTGCCATGTTTGTTTCTAACTTCTTTCACCTAGTATGTTTTGGAGGTTTATCCAAGTTATAGTATGTATCAGTACTTTGTTTTTCTCCTTTATGGCTGCATAATTTTTTATTTTATGTACATATGATATTTTTTTATTCATTTATGTATTGTCAGACATCTGTGTTGTCTACCTTTGGGTCTTATGAATGATGTTTCTTCATGAACATGTTTTCATTTTCATTGAGTCGATTCTTAAGGGTGGAATTGATGAGATGTGGTAATTTTATGTCTAACATTTTGAGGTACAGCCAAATTTTTTCAGTAGTGACTGCAGCATTTATAGTCCCACTGGCAATTGAAGGTTTCTGTTTTCTGACATAATTGCCAGTACTTAATTTCCAATTTCTTGTCATTATTAAAGCTTTCCTAGTTAATGTGAAGTGGTTTCTCATTGTAGCTTTAATTTACATTTCCCTAATGAATGATAATGTTGAACATTTTTTTGTAGGGTGTTTGTGGATTGTTACCCATTTTTATATCTCCTTTGAAGAAATGTTATTCAAGTTCTTTGGCATTTTAAAGTTGTGTTGCTTGTCTTTATCATTGAGGTATAGCTATAATAAAAAGTTGATATTTTGTGCATTATGCCCTTACATATATATATATATAAAATGCAAGTATTTTATTTCAACATATAGACTGTCATTTCAGATCTTTTATTATGTCTTTTGATACACAAATATTTTTACTTTGATACACAACATTTTTTACTTTGATGAAGTCCAGCGTTTGTATCAGACAAATACATATATAAGAGAAATATATACATATATATTTGTAACTTTGGTGTCAAATCTAAGGATCTGTTGCCAAATCTGTGTTTGTGAAGATTTACCACTTTTTTCTTCTAAGAGTTTTATATGTTTAGCTCTTACATTAAAGTTTTCATCTATTCTGAGTTACATTTTGTGTATAAAGTGAGGCAGACTCTAACTTCACTCCTTTCCTTGAGGTTACCTGGTTGTTTCAGCACCATTTCACAGGTAGTAACAACATAATTCTGATTCTTCCCTTCCATTCCTTGTATCAGGTCATCGTTCTTCCCACTTTTATATAAGCATATATGTTTGTATGACATATTCATAAGAATTACCCAAGTAAATTCATTGTTATTATTTTGAACAAACTAAAAGTTTGTTCAAAACAAAGAAAATAACTTTTTTTAACCTTCACTCATTCTTTGTAGCTCTTCATTGTGTTTCTCACATATGGGATTTTCCTACTCTCTGAAAAATTCTTTTAACAGTTCTTGCAAGGTGATTTTATTGGCAACAGATTCTCTCAATTTTTGCTTTTTGGGCTTTTTTTCCCCCAAGAAAGTCTTCATTTCTCTTTCCACAGTGAAGCATCATTTTGCAGAGTTCACAGTCTTGATTGATGATTTCTTTCTCTTGATGCTTTCAATATTTCACTCCACTGTCCTTTTGCTTCTGAGGTATGTAAGGAGAAGTCGGAATGATTCTTCTTATTGTTCTTTAATAAGTAAGATGCTCTTTTCCTCTTTTTTTCAGAATTTTAAATTTATTTATTTATTTTGATAGTCTGAAAATATATGCCTAGGTGCAGGAGCTCTTTGATTATGTTTTGTTTTTTTGATATATATTTTATGTTCCTTAAATTTTCTTTTTTTAAAAATATANTGTTCTTTAATAAGTAAGATGCTCTTTTCCTCTTTTTTTCAGAATTTTAAATTTATTTATTTATTTTGATAGTCTGAAAATATATGCCTAGGTGCAGGAGCTCTTTGATTATGTTTTGTTTTTTTGATATATATTTTATGTTCCTTAAATTTTCTTTTTTTAAAAATATATAAATTTATTTATTTTAATTAGAGGCTAATCACTTTACAATATTGTATTGGTTTTGCCATACATCAACATGAATCTGCCACGGATATACATGTGTTCCCCATCCTGAACCCCTCTCCCACCTCCCTCCCCATACCCATCCCTCTGGATCATCCCAGTGCACCAGCCCCAAGCATCCTATATCCTGCATCAAACCTGGACTGGTGATTCATTTCATATTTGAAATTATACATGTTTCACTGTGGTTTAGTATGTGATATTAATTTGGGGAAAATTCTCAGTCATTATTGTTTCAAATATTTCTTCTGTTCCTTTATCTCTTTTTTCTCTATCTCCAATCACAAATATGTTACACATTTTGAACTTGTCTCATAGTCCTTGGATATGCTTTTTTTTTCCTCTTTTTTAAGTCTTTTTTCTCTTTGCATTTGTGGTTTTTGTTGAGATTTCCTCAAGATAGAGATTCTTTCTTCAGCTGTGTCCAGTTCACTGAGAAGCCCATCAAAGGCTTTCTTTATTTCTGTTACAGTATGTTGATTTCTGGCATTTCTTTTTTTAATTATTATTTTTTAAATTTTTTTACTTTACAATACTGTATTGGTTTTGCCGTACATTGACATGAATCCGCCACGGGTGTACATGAGTTCCGAATCTTGAACACCTCTCCCACCTCTCTCCCCATATCATCTCTCTGGGTCATCCCAGTGCACCAGCCCCGAGCATCCTGTATCCTGTACTGAACCTAGACTGGCGATTCGTTTCTTACACGATAGTATACATTTCAGTGCCGTTCTCCCAAATCATCCCACCCTCTCCCTCTCCTACAGAGTCCAAAAGTCTGTTCTATACATCTGTATCTTTTTTGCTGTCTCGCATACAGGTTTATCATTACCATCTTTCTAAATTCCATATATTGTGTTAGTATACTCTATTGGTATTTTTCTTTCTGGCTTACTTCACTCTGTATAATAGGCTCCAGTTTCATCCACCTCATTAGAACTGATTCACATGTATTCTTTTTAATGGCTAATACTCCATTGTGTATATGTACCACAGCTTTCTTATCCATTCATCTGCTGATGGACATCTAGGTTGCTTCCATGTCCTGGCTATTATAAACAGTGCTGTGATGAACATTGGGGTATACGTGTCTCTTTCAATTCTGGTTTCCTTGGTGTGTATGCCCGGCAGTGGGATAGCTGGGTCATAAGGCAGTTCAATTTCCAGTTTTTTAAGGAATTGCCACACTGTTCTCCATAGTGGCTGTATTCTATCTCTCTCCTTACATTTCCCACCTGTTCTTGCATGATTTCTACTTTATCCATTAAATCCATGAGCAGAGGAATATAATTTTATGTTCTAGTCTGATAATTCCACATCCCTGTCATGTCTGGTTTTGATGCTTGCTCTGTCAAATTCTGGTTTTTGCCTTTTGGTATGCCTTGTAATTTCTTGTAGACTGGTGAACATGATGTGCTTGGTGAAAGGAACTGTTAGAAATAGTCATTTAGTAATGTGATGGTGACATGTGGGAGGAGGGGAAACATTCTATAGTCCTATGAATCGGTCTCATACATTAAACAAAACTTTGCCTCTGGACTGTGAGTTTTACATGTGTTTTTCCCCTTCCTTAGGTGGGAGAGGATAGATTTAGTAGACTAGAGTTGAATATTTTTCTTCCTTCACGTAGAATGCTAGAGCTGACTGGATTGAGTATTTCCCTTTCCTTCAGTCAGTTAGGCTCTGATAATACCCCAGCAGGTGAGGCTATTGATTAGCTAGTTTCTTTTGAGGGCAAGGCTTGTTAAGAATACAGTCCTCTGACATATTTAAAAAACACTCCTTTTGCCCTTCCCCTGCTGGAAGCATAAAGGATTTTTTCCTCCAGTTGTACTTTGAGAACTTGCTAAAACTCCTAGAGATAAATCTCAAAACAATTTGATGGCCCCTGGAAGATGGGGTCACCCTGTCTTTCAAAGTTGTTCATGCTAATGCTTGAGCAATTTCTCTATTACAATTCAGATTTTACCTTCCCTGATACTTGTTCTCATGGTTCTTTTCACTCACTGAAGCTCCTTTCGGTAAGTCTGACTCCCTGTATTCCCCTGTAAACCTCTCCAATCTAGGGGGCATTGGTGTTCCCTTTGTACTCAACACTCTTAAGAGTCTTTGAAAAGTTTATTTTTCAGTCTGCTCAGCTTTTTAATTGTTTTTAGGAATGAAGTTGAAGCTTCCCAGGTTTTTACATGTAGAATTATCAGATTTATTTTCCTACATTTATAAATTAAAAAAAATTTTTTTCATTCTGCTATTGATGCTTAGGGGATTCTCAGGTGGCTAAGACCATAAAGAGTCTGCCTGCAATGCAGGAGACCCGGGTTTGATCCCTGGGTCAGGAAGATTCCCCTGGAGAAAGAAATGCAACCCACTCTATTATTCTTGCCTGGAGAATCCCTTGGACAGAGGAATTTGGCGGGCCATGGGGTCGCAAAGGGTCAGACATGGCTTCATTTTCCTTCTTTCTTCTGTTAGTGTTTAGCCTCATTTTACTGTGGTCTTCTCAACACCACACTTCAAAAGCATCAATTCTTCGGCGCTCGGCTTTCTTCACAGTCCAACTCTCTCATCCATACGTGACCACAGGAAAAACCATAGCCTTGACTATTTGGACCTTGAGAAGACTCTTGAGAGTCCCTTGGACTGCAAGGAGATCCAACCAGTCCATTCTGAAGGAGATCAACCCTGGGATTTCTTTGGAAGGACTGATGCTAAAGCTGAAGCTTCAGTACTTTGGCTACCTCATGCGAAGAGTTGACTCATTGGAAAAGACTCTGATGCTGGTAGGGATTGGGGGCAGGAGGAGAAGGGGACAACCGAGAATGAAATGGCTGGATGGCATCACTGACTCGATGGAGGTGAGTCTGAGTGAACTCCGGGAGTTGGTGATGGACAGGCAGGCCTGGCGTGCTGCCAGGGGGTCGCAAAGAGTCGGACATGACTGAGCGACTGAAATATACTATACTATACTGTGGTCATAGAAGATAAGTTGTATCATTTGTTTAACCTTTTTGAGTTTGTTTAGAATTGTTTATGATCTAACTTGGAGAATGTTGTATGTACACTGGAGAAGCATGTATATTCTGCTGTTGTTGAGTGAAGTTTTCCTTCTATGTCTGTGAGTATAGTTGATTCTAGTGTTGTTCAAGTTTTTATGTTTTCTCATCAATCTTTTGTCCAGTAGTACTATCCATTATTGAAAGTTGGATATTGAAGTCTTGCATAATTATTGTAGAACTCTGCATTTATCATGTTGGGTCTTTCAATGTTTGCTTCATATGTTTTGGGAGCTCTTTTGCTTAATGAATACATGTTTATAATTACATAACTTCTGGATGAATTCACCTGTCTTAGTCCAGTATAAAAGATTCTATTCTTATCTTTTCCCTTTAAACTATTTTTGATAATTTTTTTCTAATATTAATATAGCCAGCCTAGCTTTATTTGGCTGCTCATAGCTTACAAAATCTCTTTCCTTCTTTCTCATTCAATATATTTGTATTTTAGCATCTCAAGTGAGTTTCTTATATAACATACAGGGTGTTTTTTTTTTTTTTTTGAGAATAGTTGACTTGTAACATGTACAGTTATGTAACAGTATATACCATATAATGATTCTATATATTACAAAATGATTACTATAATATGCATAATTAACATTTATTACCACACATAGTTATAGATTTTTTGCTTGTAAATCTTAGGATTTACTCTCAGCAATTCAAATAGGGAATATGTCACTAACTACAGTCATCATGCTATATATTACATCACCAGGACTTATTTATTTTATAACTGAACATTTGTACCTTTGATTCCCTTCATTCATTTTGACCTCTTCTCCCTTCGCTGGTAGCCACCAATGTGTTCTCTCTCAGATCAGGTTTTTAGAATATTTCACATATAAATTTGATCAAATGGTATTTGTCTTTCTGTGTCTAATTTATTTTATTTAGCCTAATGAATACAAGGCCCATCCATCTTGTCACATGTCAGGATTTCCTTCTTTTATGGCTAAATTATATGCTATACTCGTATAGATTTATTGTGGATATGTAGTGGAATATCTCTATACACATTTTAAAATTTTATTCCTTCAATATCTGTCTTAAATTGTGAGTTTCAATCAAAGAGATCAATCATATTGAAGGATTTATTTCTGCCCTATAATTTTTTCCTCTAATGTATTTTATAATTTTGCTTCTCAATTCCTTCAGTATAGCCTTATTTTTGTTGAGCTTTTTTCTAGTGTACCTTTTTAATTTCCATTCAAATTTTTTGTGTATTTTACAATTAACTTCTTAGTACTTATAAAAGAGATTATTGTTGCCTTTCTAAATTGATAACAATTCAGTATGATTCCTTAGTAGCTTCAAATAACATACAGTAACTCTGCTCCCATTCAACTTCACCCCCTTATTTCATTGGTGTACAAAATTATATCTCTATATTTTGTGCCTAGAATCATCTATTTATAATGATTTTTAATAAACTTTTCTTTTACATAATTTAGAAAATGAAATGAGGCTTTTCTACTAGAATACAATAGAAGCAGTGACAGATTTCCTCTTCTTCGTATCTAAAATCACTGGATGGTGACTGCAGCCATGAAAGCTATGACAAACCTAGATAGCATATTAAAAAGCTGAGCCATTACTCTGCCGACAAAGGTCCACGTAGTCAAGGCTATGGTTTTTCCAGTAGTCGTGTATGGATGTGACAGACGGACAATAAAGAAGGCAGAGTGCCGAAGAATTGATGCTTTCTAACTGTGGTGCTGGAGAAGACTCTTGAGAGTTATTTGGATAGCAAGGAGATCAAACCAGTCAATATTAAAGAAAATCAACCCTGAATATTCATTGGAAGGACTGATGATGAACCCAAAGCTCCAGTACTTTGGCCACCTCATTGGAAAAGACCCTGATGCTGGGAAATAGTGAGGGCAGAAGGAAAAAAGTGTGACAGAGGATGAGATGATTGGAGGATGAATCATCTCAGAGGATAAATGGTATCACTGATTTAGTACATATGAACTTGTGCAAATTCCAGGAGATGGTGACAGTGAGGGAAGCCTGGCATACTACAGTCCTTGGAGTCCTAAAGAGTTGGACACGACTTGGTGACTGAACAACAACGATAGTGGTTTTTGCTTTTCTATTTGCCTACATGTTTATTTTTAACAAGGAACTTTATCAAGCTGGCTTTGAATTATCATCTTCTATATTTGGTTTTGTTAACCAGGAATCCCTTAGCCTTTATTTTGGGGTGTCTTATATCTCCTATTTTATGGAGGGATAGTTTTGCCACATACAAAGTCTTGGTGGACATAATTACCTTCAAGATTTTAAATATATCTTTCCACTGATTTTTGGCCTCTACAGTTTCTGTGGAAAAAATGATATGTTATATTGATGATCCTTTGTATATGACAAGTTACTGTTCCTTTGATGCTTTGAACATTCTCTCCTTTGCTTTGGCTTTTGACAGTTTTATTAAAATATGCCTTACTGTGAGTCTGTTTGGTTTTATCCTTCTTGGAATTTGTTTAGCTTTTTGGATTTATAGATTCATGTACTTTGCAAAATTTTGGAAGTTTTCAGTCATTCTTATTTCAAATACTTATTCCTTCCCAATCTCTCTTCTGGGACTCTATAAAGTGGATGTTAGTACAATTGATTGAGTTCCATGGGCCCTTTAGGATCTATTGATTTTTCTTTATTCTTTTTTCTTTCTTATAATCACACTGCAAATTTTTATTCTTTCTTCAGGCTTGCTGTTTCTTTCTTGAGTTTCCCGTTGTCTACTATTCAAACTTTCTGGTAAATTTAAATTTTTTCAGGTGCTGTGTTTTTCAGCTCCAAAATTGTGTTTGGTTTATTTTTATAGAAACTTTCTCACTATTCTGTACTTGTTCATATACTTTTCAAATTTTCTTTAGTTCTTGATGATTTTCATCAATTTTTAAAGCATATTTAAAGCATATATTTAAAAGTTTCTATTTAGTAAGTCCATGTCTGGACTTCCTCAGGAATGATTTGTGTCAGCTTGGTTTTTTAGCTGTTAGTAGTCCATGCATCTTCCTTTTTTATATACTTTGTAACTTTTAAATTAAATTATTTCTAGGAAAAGCACAATCAAGAACTGGTGTATACGGCTGAAAACTTGGCAAACACTATATTGGATTTGTTTATAGCTGGGACAGAGACGATGAGCACCACACTGAGATATGGACTTCTCCTCCTGCTGAAACACCCTGAGGTCACAGGTATGATAACATGGTGGGCAGGGTGATTTCAGAAGAGATGAGAGAAAGATGCTTGAATGATTCCACCTTGTTTCTCTCAGGAGACTATTTAAGTCTCTGAGCAGCTTCATTGTTTTCAAATTTAATGAAGCGATAGTAATGTGACATCTTTACATAATATGAGAAGATGACTAAGAGAAGTGAAGACTCTGAATGGTAAGAACATCAACACAGCAGCGTCTGAATTTCATGGGAGGTCATGTGTAGCAGGCATGGCCAGCATGAATTGACCTGTGGCTCCATATTTGTTTTATTATGGAAATGTAACTGTGATGTACCTTCATTCTGAAAATGCGATGTTCCAAACACCAGTGTCTGAGGACTACGCAGTTCAATCCCAGTGTGGAGAGCCAAAATCCCACGTGCTGTGGAGGGTGGCCAAAAATAAAAACAAAACAAAGCAAAAAAATAAAGCCAGTGTTGGGAAAATGGAAATACTCCTTAATGAAGCATAACTGGAAATCATAGAACTTTAGTGAAGCTGCCTGATATAATTTCCACAGTCTAGGAAGTTCTCTAAAGAGTTAGATTGACAATAAATTGACTTAAGATATTTATGTAAAGGAACTGTATTAGTCCATTAGTTCCTTTTCAGAAAAGTGAATTATTGCCCAAAAATGCGTTTTGAGGAGTCAAGAATTTTATCTTTCACAAGAACTTTTTGTTAGAAATTAATTTTTAAAGGCTTATGGTTATGCATCATGGTTTAGAAACATACATTACCTTGATTAGTGTCAGAATAGCCCTGAAATGATTATATCACAGAAGAATTAGCCTTTTAAAGTTGGAAAAGAGGAGGTCAAGAAGCAGCCAACAAATTTCTGAAACACAGAGAGCATATTGAGGGGGACAGTGAAGTCAGTAGAGAGGATGAAGTTGTTGTTCAGTCACTGACTTGTGTCCAGCTCTTTGCAACTCCATGGACTGCAGCAGGTCAGGCTACCCTGTCCTTCAGTATCTCCCAGAGTTTGTTCAAATTCATACCTATTGAGTCTGTGATGCCAACTACTCATCCTATCTTCTGCTGCTCCTCTCTCCTTTTGGCCTCAATCTTTCCCAGCATCAGGGTCTTTTCCAATGAGATGGCTCTTCGCATCAGGTAGCTAGAGTATTGAAGCTTCAGCTTCAGCATCAGTCCTTCCTTTTCATATTCAGGGTTGATTTCCTTTAGGATTAACTGGTTTTATCTACTTGTAGAGTCCCTTGGACTCTCAAAAGTCTTCTCCAGCACCACAATTCAAAACCATCAATTCTTCAGTGTTCAGCCTTCTTTATGGTCCAACTTTCACATCCATACGTGACTACTGGAAAGGACATACCTTTGACTATATAGAGTTTTGTTGGCAACGTGATGTTGTTTGGTTTGTCATAGTTTGTCATAGTTTTCTTTCCAAGAAGCAAGCGTCTTTTAATTTCATGGCTGCAGTCACCATCTGGAGTGATTTTGGAGCCTAAGAAAATAAAATCTGTCACTGCTTTCACTTTTCCCCCTTCTATTTGCCATGAAGTGATGGGACTAGATTCCATGATCTTAGTTTTTTGAAGGTTGAATTTTAAGCTGACTTTATCACTCTCCCCTTTCACCCTCATCAAGAGGTTCTTCAGCTCCTCCTCACTTTCAACCATGAGAGTGGTATCATCAAATGAGGAGAAGTCATTTATGTTCTTTTGGTCCTTAAGGTTCTGAATTGAGAAGTATCTAGTTTCAAAAAGGATAGAGGGAGACAAAGGCTGATAAAAGTAGCTCTCCCAGCCATGAGTCTTTGGTAACTCCTTTTATCAGGTAACTTTGATTCTCCAATAGAATGAGAGAGGTTTACCATCTAGAGAAATGGAATCTAAGAGGCCCCACGCTCAGGACACTTGGCAGAGACAGGGGAAAAGAGTGAGGTCACAGCTTAGAGGAAAGATTAGGGAAGAATCCACATCTTGATTTCGAAGATTCTTAGTTCCTTTCTCCATTCTGCTTCTTGAAATTCAGCTGCCAGAGAAAAATTCCAGAGAGTGAGCACTCTGGAGAAAAGACCTCCAAGTTTTGCCACCTAGACAGAAAATTATTTTAACATGTCTCACAGAGTGAATGAAATAAAAACATCTTTCTCAAGACACAAGGTCATGAAATTTCAGAACACCAGGATGAAAGAGAAAATCACAAAAACTTTCTGAGAGATGTAGCAGATCACAGATAAAAGATTAGAGTTCACAACAGCATCAGAATTCAAGAGTAACTATCAAACTGGGCATTAATTTTTAAAGGGTGTTTTCTGTCTTGTATGTTTGTCACAGTTTTTATCCACTCTTTTCCCTTTCTCATCCAGATGCTTGAAGTCATGTCGAGGAAGTCATGGGCTCCAGGGATTTGAAAAGCTCATGAAGGAGAGTGAAAGTGTCAGGGCTATTGGTACATAGCAAGCCTGGAAAATATCCACATCTAAATGGATTAGGTGGATAAAGCAGGTGTGAGGGGAGACACCAAGAGTAAAAGAGAGGTGATGGAATATCTGTGGTTTCTGAATAATAAGTAAATTATTACTAGGAGTTTGAAACATCTGCCTCCGTGTTAGAAAATAATCCTAAATCAAGATACAGAATTGTTTGAATTGAGCTAAAATAATATGGTTAGGTCCAAGAAAGTACCAAAAAGGAATGTAATCATAATTGTCTTACCAGGAAGCAATGTTTATTTAGTCAGAATGCTGTTAGAGTAAATATTCTAACAGCCAAAAATTGTGATGTAAATATATTTGGGAAATGGACTAAGGGGATTTGTGTGTGTGTTTGTGTGTGTGAGTGTGTGAAATTGTATGAATGGGGGATAGAGATGTAAATTCTCAACTCTCATGCCAGGACATCAGATTATTGTTTTAAAATTTGCAAGTTAAAAATAGAAACAAAGAGTCATTATTTAGGAATGGGACATGAATTTCAGAAGAAACTGCTAAAATGCTCAAGGTGCTGGCATTTGGCAATAGGAGAATAAAGTGAATACCACTGTAAACTATTCACGCAAAATACACAAATACAATAAAACATATATAAGTTAAATTTTAACCTGTATTATTTTGATATAAATTAGTATTTTATTCTTATTTGTTTTTTGAAGGACAATATTTTTAAATTAATTTATTTATTTTAAATGGAGGCGTATTACTTTACAATATTGCGGTGGTTTTTGCCATACATTGACATGAATCAGCCACGGTCATACATGTGTCCCACATCACAACCCCCCCGCACCCACCTCCCTCCCCAATCCATCCCTCTGGGTTGTCCTACTGCACCGGCTTTGAGTGCCCTGTTTCATGCTTCAAACTTGGACTGGTAATCTATTTCACATATAGTAATATACATGTTTCAATGCTATTCTCTCAAATCTTCCCACCCTCACCTTTTCCCACAGAGTCCAAAAGTTTGTTCTTTGTATCTGTGTCTCTTTTGCTGTCTTGCATACAGGGTTGTCATTACCATCTTTTAAAATTCCATATATATGCGTTAATATACTGTATTGGTGCTTTTCTTTCTGACTTACTTCACTCTGTATAATAGGCTCTAGTTTCATCCACCTCATTAGAACTGATTCAAATGTGTTCTTTTTAATGGCTGAGTAATACTCCATTGTGTATATGTACCACAGCTTTCTTATCCATTTGTCTGCCAGTGTAATTTTTTGACTTTATATTCTGTTTATATTTGAAACATTCCACCATTTGTCTTTGTTTTATCATGTATGCTAATATAGAGATATGTATAGATGTATCTTAAGCCAGGCTTGTAAGAGACTTACATGTGTCTGTACCCCCTCTATGTTTAGATTTGTTTCTGGTCTTGTAGTTTACGTGTATAATGATGTTGAAAGTGAAAGAAAGTGTTGGTCATTCAGTTGTGTCCCTTTGCGACCCCATGGGCTGTAGCCCACCATGCTCCTCTGTCCATAGGATTTTCCAGGAAGGAATGCTAGAGTGAGTAGCCCATTTCCTGCTCCATCGCATCTTCCCAAACCAGGGATAGAACCCAGGTCTCCTACATTGCAGGCAGATTCTTTAATATCTGAACCACTAGGGAAGTCCATTATGCTGTTGGGACACCTTCATAATGCCTCATGTATCCCTGAATTGGTATGGAATATGGGTGTGCATTTTCCTCTTTCTCCATCCTTCTTACTTATCTCTTATCAGCTAAGGTCCAGGAAGAGATTTACCGAGTCATTGGCAGACATCGGAGCCCCTGCATGCAGGACAAGAGCCACATGCCCTACACGGATGCTGTGATCCATGAGATCCAGCGATACATTGATCTGATCCCCACCAGTCTTCCCCATGCAGTGACCTGTGACATTAAATTCAGAAAATACCTCATCCCCAAGGTAAGACTGGTTTCTCTTATACTGACCTCATTGGTTTCGTAGTTCCTATTTACAGAGTATGGGCACAACCCTAGATGAACATGAGGTGAGAGAAATAAAAATAGTCTTGTGTGTGGTGCTTGATGGGTTTTGTGTTGTTTCCAGTTTAACCTGTAAAGCTTTGTAACAGATTTTGACAGGTAGCAATGCAAGACTTCCACATTTTTTTGTTTCTTTTATATTGTCTAACCATAGCTGTCCACATTTCCAACTGAATGTTAGTATCAATTTGTCCATTTACCAAAATACTCTGCAGGGATTTTCTTTTAGAATGGTGACATTTTAGATCAATTTAGAAAGACTGAATATCACGATATGAACACGATATAGTCTCCCTGCTTTAAAGGGCTTTCTGTAGTGTTTTTCAACAATTTATTCCAAGCATTGGCTTGAATATTTTGGGGATAATTTTCCCAAGGTGGTTATTGTAGTTATAAAATTTTTAAATGCCTTTTCCATTTTTGTATGTAATATCAAAATATAACTTATTTTATCATTTTTATGACTTTATATATAGCAAACTTGCTAAATTTAAAATCATTTCTGGAAATTTCTCTCTAGTTAATTGCAATTTCTATATACATTATCCTGCTATCTGGGTTAATATCTTTGTATCATCCTTGATTTATTTCTGATCTGAAGGAGAGTTGAGATTAACATCTCACTATTGGAAATGATGTTTTATGTACATTTTGTTAGTTTTTTTTTTAAATCAAATTAGCAAAGTTTGCCTGGTGGCCTAGTGGTAAAATAATCCTCTTACCAGTACAGGAGATGCAGGAAAAACCAGTTCAATATCTGGGTCAGAAAGCTCCCCTGGAGAAGGAAATGGCAACCCACTCCAGTATTCTTGCCTGGAAAACCCTGCCAAAGGAGCCTGGTGGGCTACAGTCCATGGAGGCTAACAGTGTTGGACATGACTGAGCCAGAGCAGGGACATCATATATTTGGTAGACCATACCAGGTTGTTTTAATTAATGCAGAATTCAGGTTAAATCATTGATAAGCCAGAATGATTTTGCTATATTGCAATATGTGAAAATTTATTCCATTAATAACCACTTATGTATCCGTATCCAACCATCCATTAAAGCCTCCTTACTTCAGTATGTGTGCCTCAATAACAGTGATTATTGTATACAGAGGAATAATAGCATGTGTACACAGGTTTTATCACTGAAACAATGATACTATCTAATACACTGGCTATACTTGAAATATCCCAATTTTCTTAGAATAACTTTTCTATTTTTTTTCTTCATAAATAAGGTGAGGGTCCATACTGTCACTTATTCCATTATTATTTGTTATGCAGTGCTGTTCACATGATAAAGTGGTATTTGCCAGATTACTCCAGAGCAGAGGTCCTTTTTTTTACATTTAATACACCAAAATCTATTGCATGGTACATTAGAGCTTTGAGAGCATAGTGTTTCTTAATCATTTACCCAACAGTTTTAGCTTTGCTAGCAAAACTTGTTTGAACTGATGATACTAACCTGATTAATATGAAATGATTTTTCTAGTTTTATCATTCTTCCTGTGTTTCAAATCTAGAATTAATCTGTGATGACACCTACTGTATTTTTGTTTTCTTAAATAATTTTATTTATTTATTAATTTATTTTTGGCTGTGCTGGGTCTTTGTTGCTATACATAGGCTTTACTCTAGTTGTGGCGAGTGGGGGTTCATCTTCATTGCAGTGCATGGGCTTCCCATTTTCCATGACTTCTATTGTGGAGCATGTGCTCTAGGGCCCAAGCGCTTCACCAGTTGTGGCGATTTGGCTCAATAGTTGTGGTTCCCAGGTTCTAGAGCACAGGTTCAGTAGTTTGGTGCCTTGGCTTATCTGCTCCACAGCATGCGGGATCTTCTTGGACAGGGATTGAACCTGTGTCTCCTGCATTGGCTAGTGGATTCTTTACCAATGAGCTACCAGCGAAGCCCTACCATATATTTTTAAATAAATACAGACTGTCTGCATGGCAATGGTAAACACTAATATTTGTTACCATACTTATTATCACAGAAAATCATATATCCATTTATAAAAAACACTGTGAACAGGTAACTCCAGAACTTTCTAGTTCAATAGAGACTTCAATTTTAAACCATAATCCAAATATGAGATGAGTGAAAACTGAAATGATAAAGTATCTGGTGGGAACAGACACTAGTATCCAAATATGGTGATTAGCAGATTGGATTCATAAGGTCTGACACCCTAGGACCCAGATACCGAGGTTTTCAGATGCTGCTGAAGTTCACTTTAGCAGCATCACTGCCACTAGTCTTAAACTTATCCTTGTTTTCACTTGTTCTGTCTGTGTCAAAATACCACTGCCTTTCTTTGGACTTAGGATTCCTTATTATTAATCATTAGAATGGACTAAACGATTTGTAGCATTTCTTCTAGCTTCCTGACTTCTCCATAGTTTAGTTTATCTTCATCTGTTCTTTCCAGGGCACAGATATATTAACATCACTGACTTCTGTGCTACATGATGACAAAGAATTCCCCAATCCTGAGGTATTTGATCCTGGCCACTTCCTGGATGAAAGTGGCAAATTTAGAAAGAGCGACTATTTCATGGCTTTCTCTACAGGTAATAATTTTTTTCCCCTCAGTCTTTTAGAGGACAAGACACCTTCTAAGGATCAGTTGGGAGTTACATAGTCATCCTATGGGGCTGGTAGAAAGGCTTTCTCCATGATGAGGGGCAGCAATCCCAATGCCCACGCATTTTCCCTCCCCATGAGACACTGTCATTATTGGGCTAGATTACTGGGGCTTTGGAGAAGTGACCCAGTTATTTCAAATTTAGAAATAAAACTTGAGCTGGAAACTGAAAATGTAACAGAACCATATCTTAGCCAAAAAGAACCGTGTGTTATAAAACCTCAAGGTGTGTTGGAGGTTGATGAAGAGTAGGTATACTTAGTGCAGAGAACAGACACTGTGAAGAATGGAAAGAAACATGTGGGACTACTAGACTAGGATCAGAAAATACAGCCAGTATATGGGACTTTCTAGAAAAAGATGGATAGAAACTAGAAAATATGAAATTGTGGTTATAATATGTGAATAATTTAATAAAGTGTTTGGAATAGTCAGTAAATATTTGTTGAAACAGTGATATTTTATTTGCTATGGTAAGATGTCAGGTGGATAGCATATGTGTCCACCTTTTGTCCATCAGTCTCCCTAGTCATCCTGCTTTCCATCCATCCATTCAAACATTCATCAAATGGCTAGTAAATAATCTCTTTCTAACAGCCAGAAAGACAGAGTTCAAAGAATATGTACTCTCTGTGTTTGTTATTTTCAGGAAAACGTATTTGTTTGGGTAAGGGCCTGGCCCGCGTGGAGCTGTTTCTATTCCTGACCACAATTTTACAAAAATTTACCTTGAAATCTGTGATTGACCCAAAGGACCTTGACATCACCCCAGCTTTCAATGGGTTAGTTTCTTTGCCACCGTTTTACCAGCTTTGTTTAATTCCTGTGTGAGGAATGTTAGATCATCTGGCTTCTTCAGTGATATTGTCTTCAAATCCCTCCCATCTGCAGCATCGTTCACCTGCTTCCCCTCAACTTTCCTGAGAGTGCCTGCTCTGACCTCTCTTCATTCATTGTGCAATTTCACTGCAGAAATGTATCTGCTGTTCTTCAAGCT
The DNA here is from genome assembly GCA_006410615.1 of Neotragus moschatus. Lineage (NCBI taxonomy): Eukaryota > Metazoa > Chordata > Mammalia > Artiodactyla > Bovidae > Neotragus > Neotragus moschatus. The sequence goes on along the minus strand of SJYA01002942.1, from coordinate 81,285 downwards.
CTGTAACAGCTGTGTTGGGTACCAGATAATGCACATAATTATCTGATGTTGAATAGTTCTACATGCATAGGACTACATACTCCAGCAAAATAAAACAAGACTACTCTCTGTACGATGCAGAGCTATTTCTGCTATGCCTGTTTCTATTAAAACACGTATCTTGGTAAGCTAGTACGAAGCTTTCCTTCTTTTGTGCATATTGCAGATAAGGGAGGAAAGAGAAAAGAGGCAAAGATGTCACCTGGTCCTCATATGCACAGAGAAAGACAGAGGGAATGAGAGTAGAAAAGCTCCCTTGGCTGCACGTTACCATGAGTTACTTGAGGTTTGGACTTGAAAGTGAAAGAAATTGTTGTCAGGAGCATCTTCATCCTGTAGGGATTGTGGAGATCACTGAGTGTTGTTTAGTTGCCCAGTAATGTCCAACTCTTTGCAACTCCATGGATTGTGGCCCAGGCGCCTCTGTCCATGGGATATCTCAGCCAGGAATACTGGAGTGAGTTGCCATTTCCTTCTCCAGGGGTTCTTCCACACCCAGGAATTGAACCCAGACATCCTACTTTGGCAGGCAGATTCTTTACTGCCATGCAACAAGGGAAGCTCAAAGTCAAAGTAAGCCCGGAAAACTACAATTGAAAATCAGAATAGAAATCAATGAGACTGTATAAAGGAAATCACTAGATAGAATCAAAGAAACCAATGCTAGTTCTTTGAAAATTTGAATAGAATTGATATATCTGTAGCTAGATTACCATCAAAAATACGATGGACATGAGTTTGAGTCAGTTCAGGCAATTGGTGATGGACAGGGAAGCCTGGTGTGCTGCAGTCTGTGGGGTTACAAAGAGTTGGACCTGAATGAGTGACTGAACTGAACTGAATCCTCAAGAAAGCTATAAGACAGAAATTACAGAAGTTATCATCGAAATGGGAAGTCATCTCTTTAATGGGCATAACAAATATAAGGAAAGAGTATTCTGAATGGCTCTATGTCCACCAATTTGATGACTTATTTGAAACGGGTCAATTTCTTAAGTACACAGTCTGACAAAATGTACACAAGGAATAACATCTGTAATGTGACGTTAACATGAAGTGCTAAACTACACTTTCCCCCATGGCCATATTGATTCAAAGCAACATGAATAAATTCTTTTTGTAAAAAAAACAATCTGGAAACTAGTAGAAAGATTTATGTACTCTTAGTGAGTGTGAATTCACCTACATCAAAACCAGAAGGAAAGACAAGGACAGAGTTTCACAAGTTCAACAGCAAATTAGAAGGACTATACATCATAGCTATTCAGGATTTATCCCTGTCATGCAGGACTGCTTCAACATACAAAATTCAGTGTGATATACAACATTGCCACAACAAAGAATAAAAATCCCATGATTTTCTCAACAGATGTAGTAAAAGTATTTGACAGCATTCAACAAGCTTTCATTACAAAAAAACTCAACAGACTAGGAATAATAAGTCCATATGAAAACCAGTACTTAGAATCATAGATTTCAAAAAGCTGAAAGCTCTTTCTCTAAGCTCTAGAGCAAGGAAGGATGTCCACTCTCACCACCAATACCTGACATCATATTAGAAATCATGGTTAGAGAAATTAGAAAAAGAAGTAAAAGGCATTCAAATCAAAAGGAAGAACTAATATTATATCTGTTCACAGATGACATGCTCTTATATGAAGAAAACCATAAGATTCCATGATAAAATCCTGTTAAGAACTAATAAATGAAGCACTTTCTAACAATATACACAAAAATAAACTCAAAATGGATTAAAGATCTAAATGTAAGACCAGAAACTATAACACTCCTAGAGGAGAACATAGGAAAAACACTCTCTGACATACATCACAGCAAGATCCTTTATGACCCACCTCCCAGAATATTGAAAATGAAAGCAAAAATAAACAAACAGGACCTAATTAAAATTAAAAGCTCCTGCACAACAAATGAAACTATAAGTAAGGCAAAAAGACAGCCTTCAGAATGGGAGAAAATAATAGCAAATGAAGCAACTGACAAACAACCAATCTCAAAAATATACAAGCAACTCATGCAGCTCAATTCCAGAAAAACGAAAGACCCAATCAAAAAATGGGCCAAAGACCTAAACAGACATTTCTCCAAAGCAGACATACAGATGGCTAACAAACACATGAAAAGATGCTCAACATCACTCATTATCAGAGAAATGCAAATCAAAACCACAATGAGGTACCATTTCACGCCAGTCAGAATGGCTGCAATCCGAAAGTTTATAAGCAATAAATGCTGGAGAGGGTGTGGAGAAAAGGGAGCCCTCTTACACTGTTGGTGGGAATGCAAACTAGTACAACCACTATGGAGAACAATGTAGAGATTCCTTAAAAAACTGGAAATAGAACTGCCTTATGACCCAGCTATCCCACTGCTGGGCATACACACTGAGGAAACCAGAATTGAAAGAGGCACGTGTACACCAATGTTCATCACAGCACTGTTTAGAATAGCCAAGACATGGAAGGAACCTAGATGTCCATCAGCAGATGAATGGATAAGAAAGCAGTGGTACATATACACAATGGAGTATTACTCTGCCATTAAAAAGAATACATGTGAATCAGTTCTAATGAGGTGGATAAAACTGGAACCTATTATACAGAGTGAAGTAAGCCAGAAAGAAAAACACCAATATAGTATACTAATACATATATATGTAATTTAGAAAGATGGTAATGATAACCCTGTATGTGAGACAGCAAAAGAGAGACAGATGTATAGAAGAGTCTTTTGGGCTCTGTGGGAGAGGGAGAGGGTGGGATAATTTGGAAGAATGGCATTGAAACATGTATATTATCATATGTGAAATGAGTCGCCAGTCCAGGTTCAATGCATGATACTGGATGCTTGGGGCTGGTGCACTGAGACGACCAAGAGGGATATTACAGGGAGGGAGGAGGGAGGGGGGTTCAAGATGGGGAACACGTGTATACCTGCGGTGGATACATGTTGATGTATGGCAAAACCAATACAATATTGTAAAGTAATTAGCCTCCAATTAAAATAAGTAAATTTATATTAGAAAAAGAAATAATTCAGTACATTTGCAGAACATAAGGTGGTCAACATGCAAAAATCAGTTGCTTTTCTATATACTAATAATAAACTATGTGTTAATTAGTAATACAATACCATCTGTAGTAGCAAGGAAAATATCAAAAAGTTAAGAATAACTTAACTAAGGAAATGAAAGCCAGTACACCAAGCCATGTAAAACATTTCTGAAAGAAATTTTAAGAGACACAAAGAAATAGAAAGATATTCCATGTTCATAGGTTGGAAGAGTTAATATTGTTAAAGTGTCCATACTACCCCAAATCATCTAATATTCCACATAGTATGCATCAAAATCCTAATGATATTTTATACAAAAATAGAAATAATCCTAAAATTCATGTGGAACCACAAGGCTCCAAAGAGCCCATGCAATCTTGAAAAAGAAGGACAAAGCTGGAGGCATCACACTTTCTGATTTTAAATATATTAAAAAGGTAATTAAACAGTTTTGTACTAACTTAAAAATAGACACAGAGCAATACAATAGTATAGAGAGCTCAGAAATGAATCCAAGTTTACAGAGTCATGTGATCATCATCTATTATGCCAAGACTACCCAGTGGGGAAAAACAGTCTCTTCTACGAATAATGCTGGAAAAATAGATACTCCTGTGCAAAAGAATAAAATTGGACCCTTATTTTACACCAGAGAGAAAAGTCAACTAAAAATAAATTAAAGACCATATATAAGACCTGAAACTATAAAACTTTTAGAAGATAACATAGGGTATGATCTCCACGACACTGATTCTAACAGTGATTTCATGCTTATGACACAGGCAGCAAAAACAATTTTAAACAAGTGAGACAATAAAAACAAAAATCTACACAGAAAGCAAAAACACTCAAAAAGGTTAAAAGACAACATACAGAACAGGAGAAAAATATCTTCAAGTCATATCTGATAAGAGGTTAATCCCCCAAACATATAGAAACTCTTAAAACTCAATAGTAAAAGTTAGAAAACCTATTACCCCAATTTAAATATGAGCATAAGGCTAGAAGGGCCATACCTCTAAAGAAAACCAAGAATGGCAAGCAGATGTATGAAAAAGTGCTCAACATCCGTAATCTTCAGAAAATGCAAATCAAAACCACAATGAGATAGCTCCTTACATCTGTTAGGCTAAATATTATAAGAAAGAAAAAAAGTGTTGGCAAGGATTTGAAGAAACTGAAATACGTATATACTATTGGTGAAAAGACAAAATGGTGCAGCTTCTATGGAAAACAGAAGACAAGTAAATCAAAAAACTAAGAATGAAATTACCACACAACCTAGCAATCTGATTTTGGACTATTTAATAAAAGAAGTAAAATCATGATGCTAAGGAGATATTACACACCCATGTTCAAGCTGGCATTATTCACTCTAGACAGATGTGGAAAATCCTCAATGTCCATCAGTGAATGGATGGGAGAAATGTGATATTTAACAAATGAATGTGTATGCAAAGCTGAAACAGACTCAAACTAGTGGTTTTCAAAGGGGACAAGGAAGTGGGCACGGATAAATTGTTGGTTGGGGTTAAGAGATATAAACTAGTACAAATAAAATATGTAAGCAACAAGAATATATTGTGTGGGCTTTCTGGTGGCTCAGCGATAAAAAGCTGACTGCAATGCAGGTGAAATGTGTTGGATCCTCAGGTGGGGACTATCCGCTGGAGAAGGAAACAGCAACCCATTCCAGTATTCTTGCCTGAAAAAAAACACAAACAGAAGAGCCTGGCGACCTACAGTCTCAAGGCTGCAGGCTTGGATGTGACTTAGCAACTAAACAACAACCATAATAGAATGTATGACATAAGGGATTAAACTTTAGTAAACCATGACCTTTGGTTGATATTGCTGTGTCAGAGCTGGTTCATTGAAACAAATCCACCACACTGGTGAGGGTTATTGATAGGAGAGGCTTTGTGGGTATAGGATGAGATATGTGGGAATTGAATACATGTTGCCTAGTTTTGTGTGAACCTAGAACTTCTTCAAAATTAACTCATTATTTAAAAGAAAAATATACAAAAATAGTTTTAGAATAGCTCCATTCTGCAACTCTTGCCAAGACAAGGTGCATTCCTCTTTGGTTGTGGAGGCTTTAATGCTGATGCCCTCTTGGTCATTTGGACATCAATAGGAATTCCATTAGATGTGTGATATTGCTAAACTGAGAGTCAAAAATGCTGAATTCTCAGATAAGGTCTTGTACTGATGAATTGGTGATAGTTCAATGCTAAAGCTGAAGCTCCAGTACTTTGGCCACCTCATGCAAAGAGCTGGCTCATTGGAAAAGACTCTGATGCTGGGAGGGATTGGGGGCAGTAGGAGAAGGGCACGGCTGAGGATGAGATGGCTGGATGGCATCACTGACTCGATGGGTGTGAGTCTGAGTGAACTCCGGGAGCTGGTGATGGACAGGAAGGCCTGGCGTGCTGTGATTCATGGGGTCGCAAAGAGTCGGACACGACTGAGTGACTGAACTGAACTGAACTGAACAACTCACTAAGACATACATTGTTCACTTGAAAAAATAAAGATCAGATTAGCTGATGTCAGATTTCCAATTATTTGTCATTTTTTCATTCCATATAAAGAAGAGCCTTTCAGAAACCTTAGCAGGAAGATGGAGGTACAGAGCAAAGTACTCCTTACTCAAGGAATGAAATAGTTGCTAAAGGAGCATAACTGAGCTTATTTTATTCAGAATAAACTGCTGTGGTTCTATTACTGTGAGAGGCAAACGAGTTGTTTCTTGTTGTTCAGTTGCTAAGTCTCATTTGGCTAATTGCAACCCTATGGACTGCAGCATGCCAGGCTTTGCTGTCCTTCACTATCTCCTGGAGTTTGAACAAATTCATGTCCATTGAATCAATGATGCCATCCAAGCACCTCATCCTCTGTTGCCCACTTCTCCTCCTGAACTCAAGCATTCCTAGCATCAGGGATTTTTTCCAATGAGTTGGCTCTTCCCTTCTGGTGGCCAAAGTATTGGAGGATCAGTACTTCCAATGAATACTCAGGATTGATTTCTTTGGAATTGACTGGTCTGATCTCTTTGCAGTCCAAGGGACTCTTCTCCAGCATCACAGTTTGAAAGAATCAATTCTTCGGCATTCACACTTCTTTATGGTCCGACTCTCAAATCCATACATGACTATGGGAAAAGCCATAGCTTTGACTAGACAGACCTTTTTAGAGAAGTGATGTCTCTGCTTTTTTAATATGTTGTCTAGGTTTTTCATAGCTTTCCTTCCAAGGAACAAGCATCTTTTAATTTTATGACTTGAGTCACCATCCACATTGACTTTGGAGCCCAAGAAAATATTATCTGCCACTGTTTCCACTTTTCCCCCCTCTATTTGCCATGAAATGATTGGACTGGATGCTATGATCTTAGTTTTTTGAATGTTGAATTTTAAGCCAGTCTCTTCACTCTCCTCTTTCACTGTCATCTAGAGACTCTTTAGTTTTTCTTTACTTTCTGCCATTAGAGCAGTATCATCTGTGTATCTGAGGCTATTGATATTTCTACAGCAATCTTGATTCCAGCTTGTGATTTCATCCAGTTTGGTATTTCATATGATGTCCTCAGCAGAGACGTTCAATAAGCAGGGTGACAATGTACAGCCTTGACACATTCCTTTCCCAATTTTCAAAATATAGCAGCAATGTACTTTGTGAGTATATTTTATGGAAAGTGAGATACAACAGTGCTATTAGTAAGGGGAGAGAGACCTTAGATATACTTTGTTACAAGGTACTTGTGCTTCATATGAAATAGTACTGGATTATTTTAAAATGGACCTGAATTAATTGCATATTGAGAACTCTAGGGAAACCATCAAAAAGAAGTAATAAAACAAGTGTAAGTAATATGAAAATTGAGAAGGTGAGAGGTGTCAGCTGCATGGTGACTTAAAATGTTCCTCCTTTCTCTTCCCTCTTTAACAACAACCAATTAGAGATCTTTGCCAGCAAAGGTCCATTTGTGCACATATGTGTGCTAAGCCGCTTCAGTCGTGTCAAACTCTGTGAGAACCTGTGGACTCTAGCTCGCCAGGCTCCTGTGTCCATGGTATTCTCCAGGCAAGAATACTGGAGTAGATTGCCATGCCCTCCTCCAGGGGATCTTCCTGACCTAGAGATCGAACCTGCATCTTTTATGTCTCCTGCATTGGCAGGTGGGTTCTTTACCACTAGCACCACGGTCCCTATAGTCAAAATATGGTTTTTCCAGTAGCCATGTATGGATGTGAGATTGGGCCATAAAGAAGGCTGAGCACTGAAAAATTGATGCTTTCAAACTGTGGTGCTAGAGAAGACTCTTCAGAATCCCTTGGACAGCAAAGAGGTCATACTAGTCAATCCTAAAGGAAATCAACCCTGAATATTCAGGGGAAGGACTGATGCTGAAGCTGAAGCTCCAATACTTTGGCCACCTGATGTGAAGAGCTGACTCACTGGAAAAGACCCTGATACTATGAAAGATTGTGCCAAATGAGAATGTGGCAGCAGAAGAGATGGTTAGATAGTATCACTGACTCAATGGTCATGAATTTTAGCAACTCCAGGAGATAGTGGACTGGCATGATGCAGTCCATGGGATCCAAAGAATCAAACAACACTGAACAGCTGAACAACAACAATTAGAGATTTATCCATGAGTAAAATGCTTCAGTGGGAGCAGTGGGGCCATCTATGCACCTGAAAATGGACAGAAAGATCTCAGTAAGGGCTGAAGATGCAAAGGAGTTGGTGAAATTGCCCCATTGTCTCTTCCTGCCATCAGGGTAGAAACATGGAGAGTGCTGATCTTGGCAGATATCCACACATGAGAGGGAATTTCTAGAAGTCTAGCATGTCTGATGGACAATTCCAGTGTAGCATCAGAGCAAGAAGGATATGAATTTAGATGCAGTGGAGAGAGAAGAACACCACAGACCCCTCCCCTCACCCCACTACCAGGGACTGAGCTGTGTGCTGGCAGCATCCTCTCCTGTGGAGGAGATGGAAAGCAGTGAGTGAGTGCCTGGTCACCTTAGTTGAGTGGGTTGCAGCTGGAGAAACTCATTTCTTTCTAGCAGCAACCAGAGTACTACAGCAGGACCCCCATGCCTGGGCCAGAGAGGAGAAAGTGAATGCAGTAGATAGGAATTTCAGAGGACGTTATGGGGGAGGTAGTCCTGCTGACTCTCTTTATGACTCCAGTAGGGAGTCTGTTCACAAACCTCTGCTATTTTCTGGAAAGCAAGAAAGAGGTTTCTAGCAGCAAGGTTGGTTAGTTTTAAGAAGAGAAAACTCAAAAGATCAAGAATTCTGCTGTAAGAGAGAGCAAGAAACAGTGTGTGTTTTTCAGTAGAAAACCTAAGAAACAGCACCACCACTAGCAGCACCAATGATCTATACCACCATCTGAAGACTATCAGTTAAGATTTTCACTTAAAGTGTGGTTGAGGGGCATAGGCTTGGATTACGTGATATTGAGTGGCTTGCCTTGGAAATGAACGAAGATCATCCTGTTATTGAGATTGCACCCAAGTACTGCGTTTTCAACTGTTTCGTTGACTATGAGAGCTACCCTATTCCTTCTAAGGGATTCTTACCTACAGTAGTAGATATAATGGTAGTCTGCATTAAATTCACCCATTCCTGCCCATTTTAGTTCATGATATCTAAAATGTTGATATTCATTCTTGCCACCTCCCGCTTTACCACATCCAATTTACCTTGGTTCATGGACCTAACATTCCAGGTTTCTATGCAATATTATTTTTTATATCATCACACTTTACTTTTACCACCAGACACATCCACAGCCAGGTGTCATTTCTGCTTTGGCCCAGCTTCTTCATTTCTTCTGGAGCTATTTTTCCACCCTTCCCCACTGGATATTGGAGACCTCCTGACCTGGGGGGCTCATTTTCTGATGTCTTTCTTTTGATGAGGGTGAAAGAGAAAAGAGTGGCTTAAAACTTAACATTCAAAAAACTTAGATCATGGCATCTGGTCCCATCACTTCATGGCAAAGAGATGAGGAAAAATTGAAAACAGTGGCAGATTTTATTTTCTTGAGTTCCAAAATCACTGTGAACAGTGACTGTAGCCACAAAATTAAAAGATGCTTGCTCCTTGGAAGGAAGTGAAGTCGCTCAGTTGTGTTCGACTCTTTGCGACCCCGTGGACTATAGCCTGCCAGGCTCCTCTGTCCATGGGATTCTCCAAGCAAGAGTACTGGAGTGGGTTACCATTTCCTTCTCCAGGGGATCTTCCTGACCAAGGGATTAAACCCGGGTCTCCCACATTGGAGGCAGATGCTTTAACCTCTGAGCCAAGCTATGACAAACCTGGACAGTGCATTAAAAAGCAGAGACATCACTTCTCTGCAAAGCTCTGTCTAGTTAAAGCTGTGATTTTTCCAGTAGTCATGTACAGGTGTGAGAGTTGGACCATCAAGAAGGCTGAATGCCAAAAAATTAATGCTTTCAAATTGCGATGCTGGAGAAAACTCTTGAGAGTCCTTTGGACAGCAAAGACATCAAAGCAGTTAATCCTGAAGGAAATCAACCCTGAATATTCATTGGAAGAACTGATGCTGAAACTGAGGGACTGGACAACAACTATTATGGCAGAACTCTATTTATCGTTTTAGGTCTTTCATTATTTGCCTTATATATTTTGGGGCTCTGTTGCTAAGTATATATATCTGTATAATTGTATTGCTTCTTGAGGATTTACTTTTTTTTTTATATCCAATATAGAGCATTTCCCTGGAGGAGGAAATGGCAACACAGTCTAATATTCTTGCTTAGACAATTCCATGGACATGAAACGGGTGGGCTATGATCCATAGGTCGCAAAGAGTTGTACACGACTGAAGTGACTTACCATGCAAAGCATTTCTTTCTTATTGTTTCTTTTAAATTGTTAATTATTAAAAACCATTTCTTCTTAACCTTAGTGTGGTCATTCCTGCTTTATTTGGCTATTCATTAATGGCAAAATCTCTTTCCCTCTTTCTCATTCAACATATTTTTGTCTTTGTGTTTCAAAAAGTGAGTTTTGAATTGACAAAATGCAGTTATTTTATTCTATTTATTTATTTATTTTAGAACATTTTCTTTACTCTCAAGAGAAACTCCATACCTATCAGCAGTTATTCTCCATTTCCCCTCAGCACCCAACCCTATGAAAAGGGCTGTTGTTTTTGTTTTAGTTGCTTTATTGTTTCGTGACCCCGTGGACTATAGCCTGCAAGGCCCCCTCTGTCCTTGGAATTCTCCAGGCAAGAATACTACAGTTATTTTAAATTGAGAGTGATTGACATGACTTTAATTTCAGGTGTACCACATAATGATTCAGTAAAAGGGGATATTGCAAAATGATTACCACAATAAATGTAGTTAACATCCATTGCAACACATAGTTTTAATTTTTTCTTGTCATGGAACTCTCAAGATTTACTTTCCTAGCAACTTTCAAATATATAATACAGTATTATTTACCATCATCATGTAGTAAAGTGTATCTGCAACACATTTATTTTATAACTGGAAGTTTATACATTGTGATTCTCTTCATTCTTTTTGACTACCTCTCATCTCTGGCAGGCGTCGATACCAAATACCAAATTTGTCTTTATGAGATCAGATTTTAAAGTATTTCACATACAAGATTGATCATATGGTATTTGTCTTTCTGTGTCTGATTTATTTCACTTTGCACAATAACTTCAAGGCCCATCCATGTTGTCACAAGTGTCAAAATTTCCTTCTTTTTTTAATAGCATATTATAGTCTATGTATGTATGGATTGTGTATTATAGACTTGTAATAGAATATTTATGTACATAATTTAAAAATGTATTCTTTGGGATATTGCTTGGTAGCCTGATGGTCAGGTTCCTAGTTTTCACTGCCATGGCCTGGGTTCAGTGCCCGAGATCCTACAAGTGAAGTGGCCGAAATATAAATGTATATATAGTCCTATAATATATGTTTAAAATTGTGAGTTTCAGTCAATTAAAGTGATTATTAATGTCAAAGAACTTATTCCTTCTGTTAGTTTTTGTTCTCATGTATGCTTTTTGTTTCTCAGTTCTTCCAGTATAGCCTTATTTTTTGTATGATCATGTTTGTCTAGTATACCTTTTTACCCCTTTCAAATGTTTGTATATTTTTCGGTTAATGTTTAAAATGGGATTTTTTTTTTTTTTTTGCCTATGTAGAACGAAGGTGATTTATTTAGAGAACTATTGATATGCAATACAGTAGTTCAGTTCAGTTCAGTTCAGTGGCTCAGTCGTGTCCGATTTTGTGACCCCATGAATCGCAGCACGCCAGGCCTCCCTGTCCATCACCAACTCCCGGAGTTCACCCAAACTCATGTGTATTGAGTCGGTGATGCCTTCCAGTAATTTCATCCTCTGTCGTCCCCTTCCCCTCCTACCCCTAGTCCCTCCCAGCATCAGGGTCTTTTCCAATGAGTCAGTTCTTCTCATGAAGTGCCAAAGTATTGGAGTTTCAGCCTCAGCATCTGTCCTTCCAATGAACACCCATCTCCTTTAGAATGGACTGGTTGGATCTCCTTGCAGTTCAAGGGACTCTCAAGAGTCTTCTCCAACACCACAGTTCAAAAGCATCAATTCTTTGGCACTCAGCTTTCTTCACAGTCCAACTTTCACATCCATACATGATCACTGGAAAAACCTGATTTCCCACAACAAGCACTAAAGGATGGTCCAGGAAAGGACGTGAAGGGTAATAGTGTCTTACTCAACTGACAGAGCAGAGTCTTCTGATTTTAAATTTGCTCATTTAATTTTCTCTATGTACACTTGGTGTCATAAATAGCATTAAATTTCTNTACATGATCACTGGAAAAACCTGATTTCCCACAACAAGCACTAAAGGATGGTCCAGGAAAGGACGTGAAGGGTAATAGTGTCTTACTCAACTGACAGAGCAGAGTCTTCTGATTTTAAATTTGCTCATTTAATTTTCTCTATGTACACTTGGTGTCATAAATAGCATTAAATTTCTGCTGCAGAATTGTTCAAGAATATTTACATGGCTGAAGTCTCTAACTACCTTAGTGCTCATTGTTGTTTTCTCTCTCTTAATATGAACTAAATGACTAAGACAGCAGAAGGAAAAAAGGCTCAGACATCCATCAGGAAGGACACAGGTAGGAATATTGAAAGGCTATTTTTCTAAATTCCCAAGATGGCAAGAGTATATAAGTTGAAACTTTTAGGGAAATCAGCGAAGCAATATTGAGGGGAGAATAAAAGATCTGAAATCTGAAGAAAACACATTTCTCAGACTGTAAAGGAAAAGAATATGCTTAAATAGATGAAAAATCAAGCTATTATTGTTGGAGTAAATAACAATGCTGGATAAAAATGCAGTGGATTCAAGGAATTTAACTTGGAAGGTAATTAAAATGGGTTTTTAATCTATTAATTTAATATTAAAATATAATTAGAAAACAGCATATAGTGGCATCCTTATTACTAATTTCTCATATAATTTTGAATATTATATTTATTGTACAATGCTATTATGTAAATTATTATATAATAGTTACATTGGTTTTAAATTAGGCACAGAAATTTCTATTTAATTTTCAGAATGATCAATGCTAGAATAATGTTGCTGCCAAAATGAATGGGAAGAAAACAGTGAGGAATGGTAAGAGCCAGGAGGCAAAATTTCCAGGGTCCCAGGTCCAAAAGATGGTTCAGAGCCTTCAGTTCACGGTGTGAAGGGCCCTCAGCAATCTTCTGTGCATTTCCAGCATCTGAAGAATATGGCTGTCAGGGAAGGGAAGTCCATGAGATATTTTCTCAGAAATATGAACAGAACAAGCTGTTTCTAAGAAAAACGTATGAAGGGAAAACTGATAGAGGGCTAGGCCTATGATTTGGCTAGCTGTGGATTCTTTACAGCAGGAAAATACTTACAGTGCAAGATTCTATGTTATGTTAGCATGTTGGTTCCACCAGTACAAATTAATTACATTGGATAAGTAATAAAATTATCTTCAAACATCATCTTTTCCTGAACAAATATTTAGGTGACAAATAACACAATGCTATGGGTTTCAAAATTCATTTTTAATGTTAATTTTTCTTATTATTATTTCAAAATGCATGTTGAAAATAAAAAGTCTCTACTATCTTGATACATTATTAATAAATAGGGTTGCTACAATTTTAACATGCTGTAAAAATTCTTCACCAAGTATCTCCTTATGTTATTAATTAGTGTTTTATCCATAGCATATCTTGTTATTAATTTATAGTAGATAGAGTTGCATAAACATCTTATTCAACATTTTAGATATTGTGATTTTTTCATAAATTAAATATCATCTTCCATAAAACTTATATCACTTTATTTCACTCAGAATCATTTTTAGGGTTGGGGTTACAGGTATAAAAAGTATAGTCATTTTTATGACTCTAAAAATATTTGCTAAAACATTTCCCAATTAGATAATATGAATGAAGCTGTTTCATTGCAATGTAGAAGACACTATTTTTTAAAAACCCGTCTTAGAAGCCAATTTTATTCTTATGATAGATTCTTCAGTGCACTTTATATGTGAATACACTTATTTAAAAAAATAAAGCTTATATCAATATTCCACATCTTCCTGTTGAATTATAAATTACAAAGCAGTTCATAGTAACTGCCTTTTTTGGGGGGAGGTACTTTTTATTTATTTTACTTATTTAAAATAAATTTATTTATTTTAATTGGAGGTTAATTACTTTACAATATTGTATTGGTTTTGCCATACATCAACATGAATCTGCCACGAGTGTACACATGTTCCCCATCCTGAACNGACTCTGATGCTGGGAGGGATTGGGGGCAGGAGGAGAAAGGGACGACAGAGGATGAGATGGCTGGATGGCATCACAGACTCGATGGGCATGAGTCTGAGTGAACTCTGGGGGTTGGTGATGGACAGGGAGGCCTGGTGTGCTGCGCTTCATGGGGTCACAAAGAATCGGACACGACTGAGTGACTGAACTGAACTGAATAGTAAGTTATAAAAATGAAAATTAAAGGAACAATAAAGAACTTAAAAATAAAAATATTTCAAAATGATAATAACAAAACGTCTAGGAATTTCTCTGGAGCTGTTGAGGGCAGTGTGGGGTCAGTTCAGTTTCAGATAGCTCCTTGTTCCAGCTTATCCTTCTTCTCAAGGTCTATAGGCCCCTTCCAATGCTTGCTGCTGCTGCTAAGTTGCTTCAGTCGTGTCTGACTCTGTGCAACCCCATAGATGGCAGCCCACCAGGCTCCCCTGTCCCTGGGATTCTCCAGGCAAGAACACTGGAGTGGGTTGCCATTTCCTTCTCCAATGCATGCAAGTGAAAAATGAAAGTGAAGTCTCTCAGTCGTGTCTGACTCTTAGAGACCCCGTGGACTGTGACCCACCATGCTCCTCCATCCATGGGATTTTCCAGGCCAGAGTACTGGAGTGGGGTGCCATTGCCTTCTCCGCTTCCAATGCTTAGTCAGAGCTAACTGCAGTGCTTTAATCTGTTGCACCTGTCACTTCCAGAAGGGTTCCCTCTTTGTTTATTTTGGCTTCCTCTGNGAGACCCCGTGGACTGTGACCCACCATGCTCCTCCATCCATGGGATTTTCCAGGCCAGAGTACTGGAGTGGGGTGCCATTGCCTTCTCCGCTTCCAATGCTTAGTCAGAGCTAACTGCAGTGCTTTAATCTGTTGCACCTGTCACTTCCAGAAGGGTTCCCTCTTTGTTTATTTTGGCTTCCTCTGTTTGCAAGTCTCTACAGTGTATATTTTCTTCTCTGACACAAGGGGGTGGAGAGGTCACTTATTTAGCCTCACTTGTTCAGTTGTGATGTGGGGAGGGAGGAACACTGCAAACAAATATCACTGGCATGTGTGGGCAGTGCTTGCAGTGTATGCTTTCGGGGTGTGTGCTTTCTTGGTCTACACTGCTCAGGGTCTAAGTGGCTCTTCAGGGGAACTGTCCAAAGTGGGCCCTGGGATTCATGCACTTCCCAGGTCTACGCTGCTCAGGTCCAGGTTCTCGGGTACTCCACAAAGGCACAGACTCTGTTGGGCCTGCATTTTGTGCCCTTCCCAGGTCCGAGCCACTCAAGTGACCAGGTGCTTGGCAAACACACTGTCCCAGGTGGTCTGTGCATCTTAATCACCTGCCTAGTCCCGGCCACTTGGTATCCTGGGTGCACCGCAAGGGCACCGTCTCAGATGTGCTGTGTGTCTCCTCTGGTGAGCTGATCTCAGGCTGCGACCCTCCTGGCTGATGTCAACTGTCCAGGATCCCAGGAAGACTTGGTTAGTGACTGGGAGCCTGCTCACAGTTTTGTGGCTCACAGTTTGGCCATCTCTGGGGCCGAAATTGCCCCTCGCTTTCAGGCTCTGGCTGTTGCTGGTGCTGGTGGTGGGGGTGGGGTGGGCTG
>SJYA01002942.1:5785-65528 GCA_006410615.1 Neotragus moschatus | reverse complement strand
GCTATCTCTCCTTTGGTATTCGCTCAATCCTTTGTTCTGTGAGCAGGCTAGGCTGTGCCTTAGGTTAGAGCTTTTGGCAGTAAGTTTCTCTCTCTCTCTTTCTCTCTCTCTCTCTCTCTCCCTTTTTCCCCCTCTCTCTGGTTATCCTACAGTTTGGGTTTCTATCTCACGTTAGCTCCCTCAGATTGTCCTCAGGGCATTCAGGCCCAGTCCTTACCCTAAACATGCAACCCTCGCCTCTCTGTTCAGCCCTACTTGCTGGTGGTGGATGCAAGTGTCTGGGCTACTTTTCTGCTGGGAGTTGTGGTTAGGCATATATTCTGTGTTTGTTTGTTTGAACCTCCTGGCTATGTTGCCCTCTGAGATTCCAAAACTTCCCACAGACTCGCTGGTGAGAGGGTTTCCTGGTGTTTGGATACTTCTCCTCCTTCACAACTCTCTCCCCAGGATGGGTCTCTGTCTCTAACTCTTTTGTCTATCTTTTTGTTTTTTATATTTTGTCCTATCTTCTTTCAAAGAGAATGGGCTGCCTTTCTAGGTGCCTGGTGTCCTCTGCCAGTGTTTAGAAGTTGTTTTGTGGAATTTGCTCAGCATTCAGATGATCTTTTGATGAATTTGTGGGGGAGAAAGTAGTCTCCCTGTCCTATTCCTCCTCCATCTTAGGACTCCCCCAACCCCTCCGTTTTAGGAGTTTTATGGTCATATTTATATCTTTAATCCATTTTGAGTTTATTTTTGTATATTTTCTCATGATATAATGGAAGACAACATAACAACTTCCTTTTTGTTATTTTTAATTGATTTAATAGAATAGTCTATTTGAAAATATTTGAAAATACAAAATAATGTATTTTGTGAATATAACTTAGGAAAAGTGAGATAATGAAAAAAATGATACAAGTAAGGGGAGAGAAGTCATAGACATATTCTGTTACAAGGTACTTGTACTCCCTATAAAACATTTTAAGTGGACTTGGATTAATTGTAAATGTATATTGAAAATTCTAGCATGTTTGCACATGGGCTGTCACTTCAGTCATGTCTGACTGTTTGTGACCACATGGACTGTAGCCTGCCTGGCTCCTCTGTCCATGAGATTCTCTGGGCAAGACTACTGGAATGGGTTGCCCTCCTCCAAGGAAATTTCCTAATCCAGGGATCAAACCCACATCCCTTAAGTCTCCTGCATTGGCAGGTGGGTTCTTTACCACTGGACCACTAGGGGAGCCCTAGGGAAACCATCAACAAAGAAGTAATAAAGCAGGTATAAGTAATCAGAAAAGCCAGAGGATGAGAGATGTCAGCATCATGGTGACTTAAAATGTTCCTCCTTTCTCTCCCCACTTTAACAACAACCATTTAAAGATCTATCCATGAATAAAATGCATCAGTAGGAACTGTGGGGCCACCTGTGCCCCTGAAAATAGACAGACCTCAGTAAGGGCTGGCAATGCAAAGGAGTCAGTGAAACTTCCCCATTACCCCTTGCTGCCATCAGGGTAAAAATATGGAGAGTGCTGACTTTGGCAGATATCCACAGATGAGAGGGAATTTTTAGAAGTCTAGTGTGCCTGAGGGACAATTCCAACATAGCATCAGAGCAAGAAGGATATGAGTTTAAATGCAGTGAAGACAGAACTCCATCAAAGACCCCTCCCTTTGCCACATTGCCAGAGATTAAGCTGTGTGGTGGCAGCGTCCTCTCCTGTGGAGAAGATGGAAAGCAGTGAATGAGTGCCTGGCCACCTTAGTTATGTGGGATGCAGCTGGAGAAACTCGTTTCTTTCCAGCAGCAACCAGAGTACTACAGCAGGAATCCCATGACCAGGGGAAGAAAAGCAGATAATTTCAGAAGATATTACAGGGACGCAATCCTGCTGTTTATGACTTCGGCAGGGAGTCTGCCCACAAGCTTCTGGCAATGCCTCACATTGAGGGTCTCCCCACAAGGTCTGGAGGCACTACCACTGCCTGGAGTGCTAAATCCAGGACTTGCACACTATAGTTGGATACTAATGTCTGTCGTCTATTGTAGTGGTGTGGGCAGAACTAGCAATCAGAGTAATCTCAGAAAATCAGACCAGAGTGTGTTGGACAAGTGAGAAACTATAAAATGAAGCTTTAGTCCTATCTTCTGGAAAACATAAAAGAGGTTTCCACCAGCAAGTCTGGTTAGTTTTAAGAACAAGAGAAAACATAGAAGATTAAGAATTCTGCCATAAGAGAGAGCAAAGAAAGAATGTGAGTTTTCAGTACAAAACCTAGGACACCTCAGATAGAGAAACACCAATAAATAATACCACCATCTGTAGGCAACCAGTTAAGATTTAAGAAGGTGTCTGCTACTTCAAATATGAAAGCAACAAAACAAAACTACAAGAACATGATAAATGAAGGCAACAGGCCATTGCCAAATGAAATCTGTGATTCTCTAACAACTATGGAGAAGGCACTGGTGACTCACTCCAATACTCTTGCCTAGAAAATCCCATGGATGGAGGAGCCTGATAGGCTGCAGTCCATGGAGTCACTNGAAGATATTACAGGGACGCAATCCTGCTGTTTATGACTTCGGCAGGGAGTCTGCCCACAAGCTTCTGGCAATGCCTCACATTGAGGGTCTCCCCACAAGGTCTGGAGGCACTACCACTGCCTGGAGTGCTAAATCCAGGACTTGCACACTATAGTTGGATACTAATGTCTGTCGTCTATTGTAGTGGTGTGGGCAGAACTAGCAATCAGAGTAATCTCAGAAAATCAGACCAGAGTGTGTTGGACAAGTGAGAAACTATAAAATGAAGCTTTAGTCCTATCTTCTGGAAAACATAAAAGAGGTTTCCACCAGCAAGTCTGGTTAGTTTTAAGAACAAGAGAAAACATAGAAGATTAAGAATTCTGCCATAAGAGAGAGCAAAGAAAGAATGTGAGTTTTCAGTACAAAACCTAGGACACCTCAGATAGAGAAACACCAATAAATAATACCACCATCTGTAGGCAACCAGTTAAGATTTAAGAAGGTGTCTGCTACTTCAAATATGAAAGCAACAAAACAAAACTACAAGAACATGATAAATGAAGGCAACAGGCCATTGCCAAATGAAATCTGTGATTCTCTAACAACTATGGAGAAGGCACTGGTGACTCACTCCAATACTCTTGCCTAGAAAATCCCATGGATGGAGGAGCCTGATAGGCTGCAGTCCATGGAGTCACTAAGAGTCAGACACAACTGAACGACTTCACTTTCACTTTGCACTTTCATGCATTGGAGAAGGAAATGGCAACCCACTCCAGTGTTCTTGCCTGGAGAATCCCAGGGACTGGGGAGTCTAGTGGGTTGCCATCCATGGGGTCGGACTTGACTGACGCGACTTAGCAGCAGCAGCAGCTAACAGCTAAGCACAAATTCATGGACTATTATGATCTAGTCACTAAAGAATTCAGTATAGCTTTTTGGAAAACAGCAAATAGAATTCAGGAATATATGAAAAGATTTATAGCCTAAGACTAAGTGGGATTTACTTTATGTATGCAAGATTGATCCATCATTTGGATCAATTAAGGTTCAATAGCAACAGGTTAAAGAAGAGAAATCAACATGATCATACTGATAGATGTAGAAAACAATTTGGCAAAATCAAAGTCATTCAAGATAAAAATTCTCTGGAAAGCAGGAATAAGGAGGGAACTTCCTTGACTTGTTCTGGGACATGCCAGGCTTTCCTGTCCTTCAGGAAATATCTGAAGCACAGGAATATCTCCCAGAGTTTGCTCAAACTCATGTCCACTGAGTCAATGATGTGATCCAACCATCGCACTCTCTGTTTCACCCTTCTCCTGCCCTCGGTCTTTCCGAGCATCATGGTCTTTTGCAGTGAGTTTGCTCTTCACATTAGGTGGCCAAAGTATTGAAGCTTCAGCTTCAGCATCAGTCCTTCCAATGAGCATTCAGGGTTGATTTCCTTTAGGATTGACTGGTTTGATCTCCTTGCAGTCCAAGGGACTCTCAAGAGTTTTCTACAGCACCACAGTTCAAAAGCATCAATTCTTTGGCCCCCAGCTTTCTTTATGATTCACCTGTCACATCCCTACATGACTACTGGAAAAACCATAGCTTTGACTAGATGGACCTTTGTCAGCAAAGTGATGTCTTTGCTTTTTAATATTCTGTCTAGGTTTGTTACAGCTTTTCTTCCAAGGAGCAAGCATCTTTGACTTTCATGGCTGCAGTCACCATCTGCAGTGATTTTGGAGACCAAGAAAATAAAGTCTGTTAGTTTCCATTTGGCATGGCATCCGCTGATGCCATGATCTTCATTTTTTGAATGTTGAGTTTTAAGTCAAATTTTCACTCTCCTCTTTCACCTTCATCAAGAGACCATTTTGTTCTTCTTTGCTTTCTGCCATTAGGGTGGGGACATCTGCATATCTGAAGTTATTGATTTTTCTTCAGGCAATCTTGATTCCAGCTTGTGATTAATCCAGCCCATCATTTCCCATGATACATTCTACATATAAGTTAAATAAGCAGGGTGACAATCTACAGCCTTGTCATATTCCTTTCCCAATTTTGAACCAATCAGTTGTTTCAAGCCTAGCTCTAACTGTTGCTTCTTGACTTGCATACAGGTTCCTTTGGAGATAGGTAAGCTGTTCTGATATTCACATTTCTTTAAGAATTTTCCAATTTGTTGTGATCCACACAGTCAAAGGCTTTACAGAAGTAGATGTTTTTCTGGAATTCCCTTGCTTACTTGCACATGAATATTTATAGTTGCTTTATTCATAAATGTGTATGAGCAAAATGATATTTATGTTTATTCATTAGCCAAGTGGTTATAGTTATCTTATTCACAAGTTTATGTCAAAACTTGGAAACACCCAAGAAATACTTCAATTGGTGAATGTATAAACAAACTGTGATACATCAGTGCAATGGAATACTGTTCACTCATAGAAAGAAATGTGGTATCAAGCCAGGAAAAGACATGCTGAATGTTACTAACTGAAAGAAACCCATGTAAAGACTTCATGCCATTATTGTCCAACTCTATAATGTTCTAGAAAAGGGAAAACTTTGGAGAAAATTTAAAAATCAGTGGCTATCAGGGTCTTGGGTAGATGGATGGATGAAGAGATGAAGTACAGACAGTTTCTAAAGCAGTGAAAACTGTATGATTTTAGTGGTGAATACATGTCATTACACCATGGTCAAAATCCATAGAAGTCTCAGAATTAAGAGTGAACCCTAATGTTATTTATGGACTTTTGGTTTATAATGTGTTGATGTTGTTTCACTAATAGTGACAAATATACAACCCTGGTGAGGGTTGTTGGTGGTAGCAGAGATTGTATTGGGTAGGGGAGCTGTGGCGTGAGAACTATGTACATTCTGGTTTGTTTTGTTGTGTAGAACCTAAACTGTTCTAAAAAATAAATTATATTAATAAAAAAAAATCCTTAATCCACAACTCTAGTCAAACTAGTCTAACTGGTTTTCATTAGTCTGTGACAGTGGAGGGCTTGATGTTGATGACCTCCTGATCATTTGAAAAGCAGTGGGAATGCTATTTGATATGAAGTGCTAATGAACTGAAAGCTGGGAAACTGGGGTGTGTAAGACAAGGTTCTTGTCTGTACTAACACAGTGAGGACACGTTATCTCACTGTCACCAATTGCTCTTTAGGAAAAATAAAGATTAGACTAATCTCAGAGATTCCTTATATTTCTAAGTTACATTTAACTCTTTCATTCTGTAAAAAGAAATGAGCTTCAACAGAGGGGAAGTAGGACAGAACAAGGACAATATTTCCCCAAAGAATAAAAGGATTGCTCTAGAGAAAGTGACCAAATTTGTTTGATCCAAAATAAACTAGTGTACATCTTTTACGGTATAGAGCTGTGTGAGTTAGGCAGCAAATTACTGATTCTCTTTGTCCTAAGTAAATATTGCACAGAGTCTCGGAGTCAGTAAAGTTTAAGAAGTTCGTATGCAAAGCTAAACTTTTCTGACCTTCATTTTATTCAACTGATGCTGTAATTATTAACCAATTTGATATATTTGGAAAGTCATTACTGGAATGAATAACAAAATGCTGAGTCATAGTACATAATCAGTAAATTCAGTGCACCCAGAGAACTGAATGTTTGCTTAGAGAGAAGCATGAGTGTCTCAGGAAAAGGTAATTGAGAGAATCCAAAGAATTATCACGGTTACATGAGGAATAAAACATGAATCCATATAAACATTAGGAACAAAATATTTCATAATTAGGTCTTGACAGAAACTTAGTTTTATCCTTACTAAAAGTACTTAGAAATAAATACACTTATCACCTTAAACTAATGTGAAGATATCTTTGCAGAACACATGTTTGTAAAGTACCAGCATTAGTGATCTAGTGATGTTTACCATCCCAGTGATATTTAGAGCTTCATAACCACTAACTATCCTCTCCTGTTCAGGTCTGCATGTCTGGTAGTTCTGTGCTGAGCATCTGTTTAATGAAAGCCTCGCCTCCCATCCTCCACTGAATCCATACCTGTTGTTCTATGTAAAATCTCCCTCCCTTGCTCTTGATGACAAATTGATATTATAAAGAAATAATTTCAGTTCAGACATACAAAAATGGAATCAGTGGGCTTTTGGAGATGTGGTCTTGGGTATGTCTTTGTATCACTGAGAACTTGGCATTTCTTTGACCTGATCCAAACCCAAGGATAGGACAAGCCCTATTCAGAACAACGCATACCAGCAGCATCTTTGTATTCTCAAGGTCTCCCCTTTTAACTCTGCAACCATTTAAGACACCAACCAATATTTGCTCAGGACACTTCTTTCTGCTGTCAATTATACTTCTTGATAAACAACTCATGTTACTAACTGTAACCTTGCAATCTTCACACTTATAAGCTTCCCCTATTTTGTAGTCCAGAGTCAAGTGTTTCTTGTGTCTTTGTCTTCTAGGGTACAGTACTAACAAACCTCCAATAAACATTTTTTTATTTCAATCAGGTCTTCATTTTCTAGAATTTTTGTTAACACTGTGCATACTTTATTCTATTATCTCTGACAAAGAGAGACTTCAAAAGAACAGAAGCAATTGTGTGTCTGAAGTCAGCTAGGAGGGTTGAGCCATAGTTTTTCAAAATTTCCCCACTAAAATCTTGAGATTGGCTCTTTCCTTAATACCTGAGCAAGTTTCACCTCTGCAGTGATGGAGAGTGGAAGAATTCCTATCTTTTATTTACTCTCTTGAGAATCTATGACCCTTTAATCCTTGGAGTCAAGAGGCATCTATTTAATATGCAGTCTAGTTTTTGTGAACAGTCAGTGGGGTGTACATTCAGAGTAACATGTTTGGAGATGATTGAAGAAATCATCAGGTATGTATCCCTGTCATGTTTGACATATGACCTTTCCTCTGATGAGATATAAAACTGTGATGAAACCATCCTTGTCTGGAGCAGTTTCTCAAGGCTACTGAGAGACTGTCTCCTGGGCTATAGTTCTCAGTTTGACTCAGATAATGCTCTTTTCACTTCCGTATTATGGGCTTCCCTTGTGGCTCAGCTGTTAAAGAATCTGCCTACAATGTGGGAGACCTGGTTCGATCTCTGGGTCGGGAAGATCCCCTGGAGAAGGGAAAGGCTACCCACTCCAGTATTCTGGCCTAGAGAATTCCAAGGACTGTATAGTCCATGGGGCCACAAAGAGTTGGACATGATTGAATGACTTTCACTTTCATTCTTTATCATAGACTGCTTATTGCTTGTTTATTATGATGAACTGCCCAGGTTGGCAGGTGCCCAAAATGCTGCTGAGAATTGTGGAGAAATAACTCCTGAAAGAATGAAGGGATGAAGCCAAAGCAAAAACAGTTCCCAGTTGTGGATGTGACTTGTGATGAAAGTGAAGTTTGATGCTGTAAGGAACAATAATTTATGCATAGGAACTGGGATTCTTAGAACCATGAATCAAGGAAATTGGAAGTGGTCAAACAGGAGATGGCAAGAGTGAACATCGATATTTTAGAAATCAGTGAACTGAAATGGACTGGAATGGGTGAATTTAATTTATATTTACATTATATCTACTCCTGTCAGAAAGAATCCCTCAGACAAAATGGAGTAGATCTCATGGACAACAAAAGAGTCTGAAAAGCAGTTCAGTTCAGTTCTCGTTCAGTCATTTTAGATTCTTAGCAACCCCATGAACCACAACACGCCAGGCCTCCCAGTCCATCACCAAATCCTGGAGTTTACCCAACCTCATGTCCATTAAGTTGGTGATACCATCCAACCAATTCATCCTCGGTCGACCCTTCTCCACCCACCCTCAGTCTTTCCCAGCATCAGGATATTTTCAAATGAGTGAGCTTTTCTCACCAGGTGGCCAAAGTATTGGAGTTTCAGCTTCAACATCAGTCCTTCCAATGAACACCTGGGACTGATCTTTAGGATGGACTGGTTGGTTCTCCTTGTAGTCCAAGGGACTCTCAAGAGTCTTCTCCAACACCACAGTTCAAAAGCATCAATTCTTCGGTGCTCAATTTTCTTTATAGTCTAACTCTCACATCCATACATGAATACTGGAAAAACCATAGCCTTGGCTAGACAGACCTTTGTTGACAAAGTAATATCTTTGCTTTTTAATATGCTCTCTTAATTGGTCATAACTTTCCTTCCAAGGAGTAAGTGTCTTTTAATTTCAGGACTGCATCAACATCTGCAGTGATTTTGGAGGCCCGCAAAGTAAAGTCTGACACTGTTTCCATTGTTTTCCCATCTATTTCCCATGAAGTGATGGGATCGGATGACATGATCTTAGTTTTCTGAATGTTCAGTTTTAAGCCAACTTTTTCACTCTCTTCTTTCACTCTCATCAAGAAGCTCTTTAGTTCTTCTTCACTTTCTGCCATAAGGGTGATGTCATCTGCATATCTGCAGTTATTGATATTTCTCCTGGCAATCTTGATTCCAGCTTGTGCTTCTTCTAGCCCAGTGTTTCTCATGATGTACTCTGCATAGAAGTTAAATAAGCAGGGTGATGATATACAGCCTTGACATACTCCTTTTCCTATTTGGAACCAGTCTGTTGTTCCATGTCCACTTCTAACTGTTGCTTCCTGACCTGCATATAGGTTTCTCAAGAGGCAGGTCAGGTGGTCTGGTATTCCTATCTCTTGAAGAATTTTCCACACTTTACTGTGATCCACACAGTCAAAGGTTTTGGCATAGTCAATAAAGCAGAAATAGATGTTTTTCTGGAACTCTCTTGTTTTTTCAATAATCCAGCAGATGTTGGTAATTTGATCTCTGGTTCCTTTGCCTTTTCTAAAACCAGCTTGAACATCTGGAAGTTCACAGTACACATATTGCTGAAGCCTGGCTTGGAGAATTTTGAGCATTACTTTACTAGTATGTGAGATGAGTGCAATTGTGCAGTAGTTTGAAAATTCTTTGGCATTGCCTTTCTTTGGGATTGGAACTAAAACTGTCCTTTTCCAGTCCTGTGACCACTGCTGAGTTTTCCAAATTTGCTGGCATATTGAGTGCAGCACTTTTACAGCATCATCTTTCAGGATTTGAAATAGCTCAACTGGCATTCCATCACCTCCACTAGCTTTGTTCATAGTGATGTTTTCTAAAGTCCACTTGACTTCACATTCCAGGAGTCTGGCTCCAGGTGAGTGGTCACATCATTGTGATTATCTGGGTGCAATCTCAGAAATGAGAGAATGATATCTGTTCATTTCCAAGGCAACCCATTCAATATTACTGTAATCCAAGTCTATGCTCCACCACTAATTCTGAAGAAGCTGAAGTTGAATAGTTTTATGATGACCTAAAAGATCTTTTAGAACTAACACCAAAAAATGATGTCCTTTCATCATAGGGGACTGGAATGCAAAAGTAGAAAGTCAAGAGATATCTAAAGTAACAGGTAAGCTTGGCAAGGTAGTAAAAAATGAAGCAGGGCAAAGGCTAATAGATTTTTGCCAAGGGGATGCACTGGTCATACCAAACCCTCTTCCAGCAACACAAGAGATGACTCTTCATATGGATATCACCAGATGGTCAATACTGTAATTAGATTGATTATATTCTTTGCAGCCAAAAATAAGAAACTCTATACAGTCAGCAAAAACAAGACCAGGTGCTGACTGTGGGTCAGATCATGAACTCCTAGTCACAAAGTTCAGACTTAAAGTGAAAAAAGTAGGGTAAACCAGTAGACCGTTTAGGTATGACCTAAATCAAATCTCTTAAGATTATACAGTGGAAGTGACAAATAGATTCAAGGGATTAGATCTTCAAACTGCTTGAAGAACTATGGATGGAGGTTTATGACAATATATAGGAAGCTGTGATCAAGACCATCCCCAAGAAAAAGAAATTCTAAGAAGCAAAATGGTTGTCTGTGGAGGCCTTACAGAGAGCTGAGAAAAGAAGAGAAATGAAAAGCAAGGGAGAAAAGGAAAGATATATTCATCTGAATGCAGAGTTCCAAAGAATAGTAAGGAGAGACAAGAAAGCCTTTCTCAGTGATAAATGTAAAGAAATAGAAGAAAGCAATAGAATGGGAAAGACTAGAGATCTCCTCGAGAAAATTAGTGATACTAAGATAACATTTCAGGTGAAGATGGGCACAATAAAGGGCAGAAATGGTATAGACATAACAAAAGCAGAAGATATTAAGAAGAGATGGCAAGAATACAGAGAAGAACTATACAAAAAAGATCTTCATGACCCAGATAACCATGGTGGTGTGATCACTCACTTAGAGCCAGATGTCCTGGAATGTGAAGTCAAGTGGGCCTTAGGAAGCATCACTACAAACAAAACTAGTGGAGGTGATGGAATCCCAGTTGAGCTATTTAAAATCCTAAAAGGTGACACTGTTAAAGCACTGCACTCAATATACCAGCAAATTTGGAAAACTCCACAGTGGCTACAGGACTGGAAAAGATGAGTTTTCATTCCAAACCCAAAGAAAGGCAATGCCAAAGAATAGTCAAACTACTGCACAATTGCACTCATTTCACAAGCTAGCAAGGTAATGCTCAAAATTCTCCAAGCCAGGCTTCAACAGTACATGAACCAAGAACTTCCAATTGTTCAAGCTGGATTTAGAAAAGGCAGGGGAACCAGAGATCAATTGCCAACATACATTGGTACATAAAAGAAGCAAGAAAGTTCCAGAAAATCATCTGCTTTTGTTTTATTGACTATGCCAAAGCCTTTGACTGTGTGGATCACAATAAACTGTGGAAAATTATTTAAGAGATGGGAATACCAGACCATCTGACCAGCCCTAAGAAATCTGTATGCAGGTCAAGAAGGAATAGTTAGAATCAGACATGGAACAATGAACTGGTTCAAAATTGGGAAAGGAGTATGCCAAGGCTGTATATTGTCACCCTGCTTATTTAACTTATATGCAGAGTACATCATGCCAAAGGCTGGACTGGATGAAGCACAAGCTGAAATCAAGATTGCTGGGAGAAATATCAATAACTTCAGAAAAGCAGATAACACAGTGAAAAGAAACTAAAGAGCATCTTGATGAAAGTGAAAGAGGAGAGTAAAAACCTGACTTAAAACTCAACATTCAAAAAACTAAGATCATGGCATCCAGTCCCATCTATTGAAACAGTGAGAAATTTTATTTTGGGGGAGCTCCAAAATCACTGCTGATGGTGACTGCAGCCAGGAAATTCAAAGACGCTTTCTTCTTGGATCAAAAGTTATGACCAACCTGCCGGGAGCCAGCGTGAGGAATCCTGCCCATGGCAAAGGCCATGAGGAAGGAGGCTCAACATATGCAAAGGCGGGATCGAGGCTCAACATATGCAAAGGCGGGATCGAGCCTCAGGGGCCCCGCTGGAAATTCTTGAGTATCTACCCCCAAAACCAAAGTCTGCCTGCTTTATTGTGCTATGCTTTCCACCTACTCTTCTGACATAACAGGGGGCTATTCCTGACCACCTTTCTCTGGAAAGAGTTAACTTAGAGCTCCAGTTAACAGTCTCCTGCATATAAAAGGAGTGTCTCAGCTCAAACCCCTCTGATGGCTCTCTAACTTGCCTGACAGTTAGAGACTTTTACAACTTGTGATTGTTTACAACCCCTCAACTGCGAGAGGCGCACAGCTTAAAACATCTTAAAGATATAGAGCCTTTTCTAAAAAACTAAAAATTATATTGGTGATGGGTTTCACTGTTGAGTCAATGACTGCTGCCAGGTCTCCATATCCTTTATCTTTTAGGCACCTGGAGGTAGTAGTTTTGATGTTAGCAACACTAGACTTTTGAGTTAATGAATTTTTTCTCTGTTATAAATCACTGTACTCCTCTTCCCTTGTTATAAATTGTTGTGTCTTTGCTGTGTAAGAATGTAACCTTAATTAGTGCTTTCTGAGAGTGGCATCATACTTTAGTAAGAACAACACTTTTAGGGCAGATAAGTTTTCTGGTTGATGGACCCTTATCAGAAAAAGGCCATAAATGCTAATAGGCCTCCTGGCCAGAAGATGATGTAAATCACCTAAGACCTGTGTTTACAGATGGGTATGCAGAAAGAAACCCTGGGTCAGAGCTGCTGACCCTGCATGCATTTGCTTTTTTCATTTATCTCTATGTACAACTAAAAGTAAAAAAGTTTTTCTGGACAATAAAGGATGGACCAGTTCCTGGAAAGACTGGTTTCCTCCCTGTGGTCTCTTTTCGTTCTCTTCTTTTCTGGCTGAATTCCCATCTGAAGCGTGGAGACTTGCCATGTCTACTTACTTGCCTGGCTTCTAAGACCCACGTGAGGGGGATTCCAAGGCGGGGCACCCTCCTCTATTCAAGTGGGCACCAGTGGCCTACATAGGTGGTTCAAGTTTCTTGTCTTGAGACTTTATTAGCTTTCTGTGTAAACCAAGTTATTCAGCCTCTTTTCTCCACTAATTTTCCTACTACACTATTCTTTCCTAATCTCTCTTTTCTAATTAAATAGTCCTTTCCCAGATGCCAACTCTGTCCCTGCTTCGAATTCCCTGGATCCACCGGGGCTGGACCCTGGCACCAACCTAGAGAGCATATTAAAAAGTATAGACATTACTTTGCCAACAAAAGTCTGTCTAATCAAGGCTATGGTTTTTTCAGTAGTCATGAATGGATGTGAAAGATGGACCATAAAGAAAGCTGAGCTTTGAAAAATTGATGCTTTTGAACTATGGTGTTAGAGAAGACACTTCAGAGTCCTTTGGGCTACAAGGCAATCAAACCAGTCAATCCTAAAGGCAATCAGTCCTGAATATTCACTGGAAGGACTGATGCTGAATCTGAAGCTCCAATACTTTGGACACCTGATGTGAAGAACAGAATCATTGGAAAAGAGCCTGATGCTGGAAAAGATTGAAGACAGGAGGAGAAGGGGATGGAAATCAGATGGCTGGATGGCATCACCAACTTGATGGACATGAGTTTGAGTAAGCTCCAAGAGTTGGTGATGGACAGGGGCTGCAGGCCATTTGGTTGTGAAGAGTCAGACATGACTGAGCAACTAAATTGAACTAATTGATTGTAATGGCAGCAGTTTAGCTTGATTTCACTAAAGTTTTTCTTCTTTGGTAATAACTGAGTGCAAGAAATGGGCACCAGAAGATCTCAGTTTCAATCCTAGTTTTATTTAAATATAGCTGTGTGACCCTGGAAAGCTCTCCTGCTCTCCCAGAGGCTTCATTTCCCTCATTTGAAAAACATGAAATAATAATCTCTGCTTTCCAGTTTTTTTTTTTTTTTTTTNAAATAAGCAGTGATAATATACAGCCTTGATGTCTTCCTTTTCCTATTTGGAACCAGTCTGTTGTTCCACGTCCAGTTCTAACTGTTGCTTCCTGACCTGCATATAGGTTTCTCAAGAGGCAGGTCAGGTGGTCTGGTATTCTCATCTCTTTCATAATTTTCCACAGTTTCTTATGATCCAAACAGTCAAAGGCTTTGGCATAGTCAATAAAGCAGGAATAGATGTTTTTCTTGAACTCTCTTGCTTTTGCCAAAGTTGCCTGTAAATGTGGTGTCATACTTTCATAATTTAAAGGATTAAAAATATTAAAAAATAAAAAGATAGACAACTGACTAGGACTTACTGTATTGCATGGAGGTCTACTCAATATTCTATAATTTTCTATATAGGGAAATAATCTAAAGGATAAAAAAGTGGATGTATGTATATGTGCAACCTATTCACTGTGCTGTATACTTGAAACTAACATTTGTATATCAAGTATGCTCCATAGACTTGTTTAATTTGGCAATAAGTAAATAAATAAATAAAAATGGCATAGAATATACTGATTGTCTTCAAGTCATAAATTTGCAACTGATCGTTGACTCGAATCCAGAGTTTTGAGCTGTTTTTTGGCATCAAATTATTTGTTTCAGTGGTTATCAATCCTGACTGCACAATGGAAATTTTTTTTTTAATTATCAAACATGGATCCCAGCCCAGTACAAGTGAATGACAATCTCCAAAGTCATTACTGGACAGAGGGAAAACAAGACTAAAGTACACTTTAATTTTATCTTTATCAGTGGCCAAAGTCTACTGAGAATAGACTATAAAGTGGATGTGATTGACTGATATATTTAGTCCTCAGAGAGACCCATATTGAATCAGCAGGGACTTAGGTTTCAGGCTCACAGTCGTCTGAGTGAGAAGAGCAGGCGTCGATGGATCTGGCTGTGGTCCTCGTGCTCTGCCTCTCCTGCCTGCTTCTCCTCTCACTCTGGAAACAGAGCTCTGGCAAAGGGAAGCTTCCACCGGGCCCTACTCCTCTCCCAATTCTTGGAAACATCCTACAGTTAGATGTTAAGAACATCAGTAAATCTTTAACCAATGTAAGTAGACTTTATTCTCCTCCAGTGGCTTGAAAAGGGTAAGCAAATTAAGTCCAGTTTTTTTTTTTTTTGCAGGTCAAATATGTTGTCAAATCTTTTTTTTTAAATGTAATTAACCTCCAATTAAAATAAATAAATTTATATTTAAATCCAG
This sequence comes from Neotragus moschatus, assembly GCA_006410615.1. Lineage (NCBI taxonomy): Eukaryota > Metazoa > Chordata > Mammalia > Artiodactyla > Bovidae > Neotragus > Neotragus moschatus. The sequence continues at coordinate 50,485 of SJYA01002942.1, read as the reverse complement.
TTTTAAAAATAATATATGTTCCTCTGAGCACATTTTTTTTTCTTTTACCTTTTAGTTTGTATTTATTTATTTTTGAGTGCATTGGGTCTTCCTTGCTGTGCACAGCTTTCTCTAGTTGTGGCAGATTGGAGTTACTCTCTAGTCGTGGTGCATAGGCTTCTTATTGTGGTGGCTTCTCTTGTTATGGAGCATGGGTTCTAGGGCACATGGACTCAGGAGTTGTGGAAAACAGGCTTAGTTGCCCTTTGGCATAAAGAATCTTTCTGCACCAGGGGTTGAACTTTCATCGGTGGGTGAATTTTTAACCACTGGACCACCAGGGAAGTCCTGGGCACATTGTTAAAACAGATCAGCAAATTACTCCCTGTAAATTCTGGTATTTCTGTTGCCTTTTCTGGCCTGTCATTGTCATAAGTAGAGAAAAGAAGTAATGTGTTTTGTGAGCAGAGAAATATTTGTCTTTGCACAAGTAATAGAATCAAAATAATAAAGTGGCAAAAGCTGCAAGTGTTACTTCCTTTTTTGTTTCACAGCCTTTTGCTATGATTTGGGACTGAAAGTCAATAAGTATTTTTGTGATTAGAGATTTCCTTGCAGAAGTCTTTTTCTATATAAGCTGTATGTTTTGTTCAGATGGCCTTGAAAATAGAACTTTTCTGAAGAAGTACATTGTGCTTGGTATTAAGGAAATAGCTCTGCATTCAGCACAAGGATGCATGAATGAGAGAAAGAAGTCACCAGTCAGGGTCCCACTGGCGGCAGAAGCACTCATTTGGATTCTGCAGGAAGCTCCTGTCTGTACCCGGTGAATACTGCAGGATGGAAGATATTGTCCCTCCATGAGATATGCATGTCCTGACGCTGCCTCTATGATGCTCCCTCCCTTTCTGTGCTAGTGATCGCACCACTGGTTCGCAAACTAAGCTGGGCATTAGAGTTATCTGAATTCAATTTTAAAAATATGGAATTCTAGTATTCATCACAGGGCTAGAGAATATGAATTCCCATTGGAAGAACCCTGCAGGTGGTTCTGAAGCAGCCAGCTAGGTGATGGTTTAAAGGTGGGCCTCGGGGATTGATGCCTTGCTCCTTAAGGATGAGAAGGTGAATAAGAGTTTCAAATTTAAATCTTCTATGTAGTAGCCATGGGACGCTGGAAAGGAAATGAAATTCCACAACCTGTTTCCTTATTTATTGTTGTTGTTGTTCAGTTGCTCAGTCGTGTCTGACTCTTTGCAACCCTGTGGACTGCAGCATGCCAGCCTTCCTTGTCCATCACAATCTGCCGGAGCTTGCTCAAACTCATGTCCACTGAGTCATTGATGCCATCCAACCATCTTGTCCTCTGTCATCCCCTTCTCCTCCTGCCTTCAGTCTTTCCCAGCATCAGGATCTTTTCAAATGAGTCACCTCTTCGCATCAAGTGGCCAAATCATTGGAGCTTCAACTTCAGCATCAATCCTTCTAATGAATATTGAGGGTTGATTTCATATAGGATTAACTGGTTTGATCTCCTTGCAATTCAAGGGACTCTCTGAAGAGTCTTCTCCAAGGCTACAATTCAAAAGCATCAATTCTTCAGCACTCAGCCTTCTTTATGGTCCAACTCTCACATCCATACATAACTACTGAAAACACCATAGCTTTGACTATACAGACTTATGTCATCAGAGTAATGTCTCTGCTTTTTAATATGCTGTCTAGTTTGGTCATAGCTTTTCTCCCAAGGAGCAAGTACCTTTTAACCTCATTGCTGCAGTCACCATCTGCAGTGATTTTGGAGCCCAAGAAAATAAAATCGGTCACTGTTTCCATTGTTTCCCCATCTATTTGCAATGAAGTGATAGAACCAGATGCCATGATCTTAGTTTTCTGAATGTTGAGCTTTAAACCAACTTTTTCATTCTCCTCTTTCACTTTCACCAAGAGGCTGTTTAGTTCCTCTTTGCTTTCTGCCATAAAGGTGGTGTCATCTGCATATCTGAGGTTACTGATATTTCTCTGGACAATCTTGATTTCAGCTTGTGCTTCATCAAGCCTGGCATTTCTCATGATATACTCCTTATATATAAGCCGGGCAAATAAGCCTGCTGAAGGTGCTGGTATGAGAATTCATTGTAATCTGGGTACCAGTTACTTGGGCCATTGCCTAGCATAACAGATGGAAATGGAAATGGTAACAATTACCATCATCAGTTCAGTTCAGTTCAGTTCAGTTTCTCAGTCGTGTCCAACTCTGCGACCCCATGAATCGCAGCACGCCAGGCCTCCCTGTCCATCACCAACTCCCAGAGTTCACTCAGACTCACATCCATTGAGTCAGTGATGCCATCCAGCTATCTCATCCTCTGTCGTCCCCTTCTCCTCCTGCCCCCAATCCCTCAACATCAAAGTCTTTTCCAATGAGTCAAATCTTCACATGAGGTGGCCAAAGTACTGGAGCTTCAGCTTTAGCATCATTCCTTCCAAAGAAATCCCAGAGCTGATCTCCTTCAGAATGGACTGGTTGGATCTCCTTGCAGGCCAAGGGACTCTCAAGAGTCTTCTCCAACACCACAGTTCAAAAGCATCAATTCTTCAGTGCTCAGCTTTCTTCACAGTCCAACTCTCACTTCCATACATGACCACTGGAAAAACCATAGCCTTGACTAAACAGACCTTTGTTGGCAAAGTAATGCCTCTGCTTTTCAATTACCATCTTACCTATGTATTAAATTCAGAAGTATTTAGGCTGTACATGGCAGAATGAAAGCATAATAGTAGGATGATAATACATTCTGCCTCAGGCACAATATAGTTTCAAATATTGACTTCTTTTGTTATTATGTGTACCTCCCTTCACAGCTCTCAAAAGTCTATGGCCCTGTGTTCACTGTGTATTTTGGCATGAAGCCCATCGTGGTCTTGCATGGATATGAAGCAGTGAAAGAAGCCCTGATTGATCTGGGAGAGGAGTTTTCTGGAAGAGGAGACTTTCCATTGGCTGAAAGAGCTAATGTAGCAAATGGTATGTGTTAAGCACTGGCAATGGGAGTGGGCAGGACAGAAACAGGAATTTGAAGAGCTCTCCAGCAGAGCTGGTCCATGTGGGGGGCTGCCAAGTGTCAGCTTACTTCTCCTTCCCTAGGACCTCCCTCATATTTCTATTTCTCCTCCTGGTAGGAATCCTTTTTGGCAATGGGAAGACATGGAAGGAGCTGCGGCGCTTCTCCCTCATGACCTTGAGAAATTTCGGGATGGGGAAGAGGAGCATTGAGGACCGAGTTCAAGAGGAAGCCCACTGCCTGGTGGAGGAGTTGAGAAAAACCAATGGTGAGCAATGTTATGCTCTGATAGCTCTATCTTTACTAGTCTTCTCTCTCTCCAATGATGCCTCTTGAAAGCATTTCAGGATGGGCCACATCTTTCCTATGGGTCATGACTGTCAGCCCTCACGTGGAGGAGAGAGAGTCTGAAGAAGAGAACCAAGCGGGCTTTTGTGTATCTATGCCTGCTGTGTGTGAACTTAAATGATTACACATACTATGCGATTACAAAAAGTCATTTATTCGTAGTGTCTCCTGAGCCCTGTTTTAATATCAGAAATCACTAAGAATAGTTTTTAATCATTTCATGAAAGAGAGAACAGTGATTTTCCTGTATCACAAATGTGGTTGTCTGTTTTAGAGCATTTCACCATGGAATACTTGTTAAGGAGACAGGGTGGGAATGACCTCCTCATGCCCTTATGGAGCATGATACAAGTGTCATATGTATTTACTTAATTGAACTATATTCTTATATTCAGTCTCACGGACACATCTGAGAGTTATTACAGGACCCAGGCCTGAAGTTCTGGCCAATAGTTATATCATCTATGATTTCAGCCCATTAGGAGTATCTATCTCAGTGAAGTTCTCCTCAATCATGAGTTCTCTGTAAAGGCATGAGTGCGTGCTAAGTCCCTTTGGTCATGTCTGACACTTTGTGACCTTATGGACTGTAGCCCACAAGGCTCCTGTCCCCATAGAATTCTCCTCACAAGAATACTGGAGTCTGTTGCTGTCCCTTCCTCCAGGGGATCTTCCTGATGCAGGGATTGAACCCATGTCTCCCTCTTAAGTCTTCTGCATTGGCAGGCAGGCTCTGTACCATTAGCTCCACCTGGGAAGCCCTCTCTGTAAAGGCAGCACTATTTAAACATATCAGCATCAATGATTTTTGCTACTCAATACTCACTATATTTATATTTTTAAAAAATATATGCTACACATATTCAGCACAATACACCAAACCAAGAGATTAATATGAAATGTTTTATTTAACTATATTTCAACCTAATTAATACCTTTTTACCCTGTCTTCTTGAACTAGAATTTGACTCTGTTTTCAGTTTACCGAACTTTGCTCCATCATTATTGGATTTTGATAACAAGTTTATGGTAAATATTTACTTCCCACTACCAGGCACAAAGTGTTTGTCATAATGACTCTGATTTTTCAGCTTGTGTTACAAATTACACAGTTTTATTTTTTTTCTTCAAAATTAAAGTATTTTTATAGTAAACAACATATAACATGAGATCTATCCTCTTAACATATTATTGTGTGCAGGACAGTATTATTAACTATAATCACACAGTGAAAAGTGAAGTCACTCAGTCATGTCCGACTCTTAGCGACCCCATGGAATGTAGCCTACCAGGCTCCTCCATCCATGGGATTTTCCAGGCAAGAGTACTGGAGTGGGTTGCCATTCCCTTCTCCAGGAGATCTTCCTGACCCAGGGATTGAACCCAGATCTCCCGCATTGTAGGCAGACACTTTACCGTCTGAACAACCAGGGAACTTAATCACACAGTAGGCCTTTAGAACTTTCATCCTTCATGACTGATACTCTCTACCCATCGAACTCTCCATTTCCTTTCCCCGAGGCCCTGCTAACCAGCAATCTACTTTCTATTTCTGTGAGTTTGACTTCTTTGGCTACTTCATTTAAGTGGAATCATGCACCATTGGTCCTTTCATGACTGACTTTTCTATTTAGCAAAATATGCTCATGGGTCATCCACATTGTAGTATGTGACAAGATTTATTTCATGTTTATGACCGAATAGTACTCCACTGTGTGTATTTACATATTTTATTTTTTGCTAATTATTGAGGGTATTTAGGCTCTTTCTACCCCATGGCTATATCTATTTGAGATCCCAAATCAGTTCAGTTCTTTTGAATAAAAACTCATAAATGGGACTTCTGGGTAATATAGTAATTATATTGAATATTTCTGTTTTTTGAGGAGCTTCCACAGTCAAAATATGAACACAAGGGCTGGTCCCACCACACCATTGGTTATTAATAAGCTGAAACCAGCACAAAACTTAATGATTAGTGATGTTAACATTGTCTTAGATACCTATTGACCAATCTTCTTTATTTTTTTTAAATGAACACAAGTTAAAAATATTATATAACTCATTAATGAGGAAATAAATTACAACAGGTAGTAACAGAATGTTCCAACCAGGTTACAGGACAAGGATGGAAAAGTACAGATTTATTTAGAGTGATAAAAGGTTGATATGAGTGTGCAAATGAAGACAAAACTATCTAGGAAAGTCAACTGAATCTCTACAGAACAGAGTTTGCATGTCTAGAGACAAGAATTATTTTGTGTCACTATCTATTGTTGAAAATGGAAAAAGTTGCAAAATATCTCCCATAGAATTACAGAAGAGTGAACTATATAGATAGTGCAAAGTTTTATCCTGAACCATACATTTTCCCTACATGGTAGCTGTAACTACACATACATATCCAGGTTTTTAAAAAACAACTTCCTGAATGGATGTGGTCTATACTCAATATTTCTCCCCAGGTTCATTGAGATATAATTGATACTGTGTAAGTTTAAAGTACACAATATGTTGATTTTATATACTCATATATTCAAATAGATTCCTACCATAGCACTAGCACCTCCATCAAGTCCCATAATTACCTTTCTTTAGAAAATATATAAAATCTAATTTCTCAGCAATTCTTCAATATGTAATATGGCTATGTTAACTCTGTTAATACTGTTGTATATTAGATTCCCCAGAACTGATTCATTTTCTAACCAGAAATCTGTACTCTTTGAGCAACATCTCCTTATTTTCCCAACCTCCTGCCCCCTAAAAACCATCCTTCTATTCTGTTTCTATGTGTTAGTTTTTTGTTTTTGTTTTTTACTTTCCACATATAAGTGATTTCATATGGTATTTGTCTTGTCTGTCTTATTTCACTCAGCATGATGTGCTCACGATCCATTCAGTGATTGCAAATACAAGGATTTACTTCCTCTCATGGATGAATAGTATTCCATTGTGTGTGTATATGTATATATCACTCAAGTGCTGCACTTAAAGTGATGTATATACAGCAGACACTTGAACAATGTGGGTTTGAACTCATTGGTCTACTGATATGTGTATATTTTCCAGTAAGTATTTGCTACAGTACCACATGATTCATGCTTGGTTGGATCCTAGAACATGTAACTGCAGATGTGGAAGGCCAACTGTAAAGTTGTACATGAACTTTCAACTGTGGCCGTGTGGGATGGAGGTCAGTGCTCCATTCCCATGTTGTTCAAGGGTCAGCTCTTTGTGTGTATATTTATTTTTTCTTTATCCATTCAACAGTTGATGGAGACTTAGTTTGTCTCCACATCTTAGATATTGTAAATAATGCTGCAATAAACATGAAGTATAGAAACCTCTATGATATTCTGTTTTCATTTCATTCAGAAGTACCAATGCTGGATCATATGGTAGTTCTATTTTTAAGATATAGAACTTTCACACTGTTTTACATAGTGAATGTAGAAGTTTACATTCAATCCAATAGTGTCATGGTAATGTCGAAAACCTTTTATGCACTTGTTGGCCATTTGCATGTCTTTTGGCAGATGTCTGTTCAGTTCCTCTGCCCACTTTTAACCAGGTTGTTTTTCTTTTTATTGCATTGTATGAGTTCTCTACATATTTTGGATATTAACCCCTTATAAGAAATATGGTTTGCAAATATTTTCTCACATTTTGTAGGTTTCCTTTCATATTTATTGTGCAGTGCAGAAAAGCTTTTTACTTTGATGTAGTCCCATTAGTTTACTTTCTATTTTATTGCTTGTGCTTTTGGTGTCACATCTAAAAAATCACATTGCTAAAACCATTCTCAAGGAGTGTTTTCCCTAAGTTTAATTCTAGTAGTTTTATGCTTTCAGGTATTCCATTGAAGTCTTTAATCCACTTAAAGTTAACTTTTATGAGTGGTAAAGATAGGGGTCTTGTTTCATTCTTTTTCATGTGAATTTGTAGTTTTTCTAACACTATTTATTGAAAAGACTATCCTTCTCCACTGAGTATTCTTGGCTCCCTTGTCAAATATTAGTTGATAATATATGTATGGGTTTATTGCTGGGCTCTGAATTCTGTTGCATTGGTTTATGTGTTTGTTTTTATGCCAGTACAATATTCTTTTGATATCTTAGCTTTGTATTATGACTTGAAATCAGAAATTTTAATGTGTTCATCATTTTTCATTCTTCTTGGGACTTCTTTGGGTATTTGGGGTCTTTTTCTAATTCAATGTGGACCTTTAGAATGATTTTTTTTGTATTTCTGTAAGAAATGCCATTATAATTTGATAGAATTTGATGAAATTACAATGAATCAACAGACTGCTTTGGATATTATGGAGATAATAATAGTATTAATACTTCTGACTCATAGACACTAAATAGCTATTCTTGCATTATTCAATTATTTTCATCATTGTCTTTGAGAGGATCTGTATAAACACTTTTATTTCATTGGTTAAATTTATTCCTAAGCATTTTATCATTTTGTTGTGAGAAAAATGGGATTGTTTTCTTTATTTCTTTTTCAGACAGTTAGTTTTTAATGTACAGAAATGCAAATCATTTTTTATGTTGACTTCATATCCTGCAACTTTACAGAATTCACCAATTAGTTCTAACAGTTTTTAGTAAGGTCTTCAGGGTTTTCCATATATAAGATCATAGCATGTGCAAGAAGACTTTTGTACTTCTTCCTTTTCCTTTACATATGTATGCATGCTCAGTCGTGTCTAACTCTACAACCCTAGGGTCTGTAGCCCATCAGTCTTTTCTGTCCATGGAATTTTCCAAGCAAGAATACTGGAGTGGCTTGCCACGGAGAGACTGCTGGGGCTAGGATTCCAGTACTATATTGAATAGGAGTGGTAAGAGTGGGCATTCTTCTTGTTCCTGATCCTAGAGGAAAAGCTTTTGATCTGTCACCTTTGAGTACAATGTTAGCTGTGGGATTGTCATAGATCACTTTCAGTTGTTGACTTCATATCCTGCAACTTTACTAAATTCACTGATTAGTTCTAAGCTTTTAGTAGGGTCTTTAGGGCTTTCCATACATAAGATCGTAAGATGTGCAAGCAGACAGTTTTTACTTCTTCCTTTTCCTTTGGACACATTTTATTTCTTTTTGCTGAGAGATAGCTGTGGCCTGAAGCCCCAGTACTATGTTGAATAGGAGTGGTAAGAGGGGCAATCTTATATTTTTCCTGATCCTAGAGGAAAAGCTTTCAGACTGTCACCTTTTAGTATGATGTTAACTGTAGATTTGTCATATATCACTTCATTATGTTGAGTAATATAGAAGTGTTTTTATCAAAAAGAATTTCTAATATTGTCAAATGCTTTTTCTACATCTATTGTGTTGATTTTTGCTTTTCATTTTAATAATGTGGCATATTGCACTGATAAATTTGCGTATGTTCAAAAGAGTTTGAGAAGGATTGGCAATGTTTCTAATCCTTAAATGTTTGTGGAATTCACCAGTGAAACCATCTGGTTCTAGGCTTTTTTTTTGCTGGGTTTTCACTACTGATTTGACAATCTTATCATTTTGGTTTGTGAGATTTTCTGTTTCTTCATGATTCAGTCCTAACAGCTTGTCTATCCATTTCTTCTATGCTATACAATTTGTTGACGTCATAGTAGTTGCTTCAACATTTTTTGTATTTCTGTGGTATCAGTTGTAATGTCTCATCTTCACTTCTGATTGTTTTTCATTTGAATTTTCTCTTTTTTAATTAAAAAATTTTAAATAGCGTTTGTTTTTCTGAGTGAGACTTTCTTGTACACCTTTTCATCCATTTATTTATTTGTTGTGTTTTGGCTGCGTGGCACGTGGGATCTTTGTTCCCTGACCAGGGATTAAACACATACCCCCTGTATTGGAAGTGCAGTCTCAACCATTGGACTGCCAGGGAAGTCCCTGCCCTCTCTCTCTCTCTCTTTTTTTAGATAATCTAGGTAAAGGTCTGTCAGTTTATCTTTGAATTCCTATACGAGAGGTAGTGGTGGTTTATGCACCACCTCTACATTACTGTGTTATTCTGGATTCGTCTATATACTTACCTATATCAGCAAGCTTTATACTTTTGTGCTTTTGTGTTGCTGTTCTGTTTCCTATTGTTTCAACTTTAATGACATGTTTTACCATTTCCTTAAAACATGTCTAGTGGTGATCAACACCTTCAGCTTTTATTTGTCCTTTTTTGGAGAATTGTTTTGCCAGATACGTTAAGAGTTTCCTGGGCTGACAATTTTTTTTCTTTTTGCTTTATCATCCCACTCGTTTCTGACCTCCAACATCTCTGCTTAGAAACCTGTTATTAGTTGTATGATGCTTCTGTTGTAAGAGACAAATTGCTATTTCCTTGCTGCTATCACACTTCTCTCTTTATCTCTGACTTTTGACAATTTGATTATAATGTATTTCAATGTGGATTCTTTTGTTCATCCTAGTTAGAGTGTGTTGGCCTTCTAGAATCTGAGTGTCAGTTTTCCCCCTGATATGGAAAGTTTTTGCCACTATTTCTTCAAATAAGCTTTCTGTCCCTTTCTATCTCTCTTCCCCATAATATGCATATTGATATAATTATTGGTGTTCTGTAAGTTCCTAGGATTTCTTCATTCTTTTTCATATTTTTCTCTTTTGATCTTCTGATTAAATAATATTAGCATGGGCTTAGTTACTCTGAGGCAAAATGGATCTTAGTTTCCCAACTGGGAATGGAACCCATGTCTCTTGCATGTGAAGGTGGATTCTTAACCGTTGGACTACCAGGGACATCCTTGTTTGATTCTTTTTTGTGTTTTGTCTCTTTGCTGACAGTCTCATTTTGTTCACGAATCATCCTCTTGAACTGATGAAGCATCTTTATCACATTTAAAAAAATTATTTGTTCATATAAGTAATATCTCCATTTCTTTAGGATCAGTTTCCAGAGATTTATTTTCTACCTTTGACCCATGTTTCCTGCTTGTTTTTGTGTTTTGTGACTTCATGTTAAAATCCAGGATTTTGAAAAAAAAAAATTGCAAACTCTCTCACTCTTTCTTTTTTCTTCAATGGGTAATTCACAGCTCATTCTGCCTTCTTTTTTAATTATTTAAATTTAATTAATTTATTTTAAATTGGAGGATAATTGCTTTACATTATTGTGGCCCAGTCTTTATATGAGGCAAAACTCTCACCACGTATCTTGGCTAGGCATTCTGGGGGCCTCTGAAATCTTTTTCTTTTGAAAATGAAGATGCAGCTTCTCTGGCCTTGAATGTAGAATTTCACAATTAGTGAAGCTTGCCAAATTCATTTCAGGTAATCTCTTGTTCCCTTTGTTTTCTGTCTGCGGCAAGTTTCCCCTTAGTACCGTGAATCAGATGAGACAGATACCATTCCCTTGGGTAGCCCTGCAAAAAACCAGAGCAGCAGGTGCAAGCTCTGCTCCTCTCTCATCCCCTTCAAGAAAAATCCTGAAGTGGTTCACTTTCTCTAGATTGTGCCAAGCCATGCTGGCCATAGCAAACCACTATCCTCACTTTCCTTTATTCTCAGTGGTCCCAGACATCCATACTATCCTAGTTCTGAGAGCACCCCAAGTTAGTTAAGACAGAAACCATTTCCTAAAGAAGCCCCTGAAAAGTCAGTTCATTGGATGCATGCTTCATCCTTCTCTTTTGCAATGGAGTAGTCACCACCTTGGCCATTCTCTTACAGCACTGAGTTGTGCCAGGTTGGGGGAGTTGCAAATACAGGAAAAATGAAATTGCACTTCTATAAGTTTTAATATGGCTGTTCTTAGCTGTGTACTCATCTATGGTACTGCAATACTTAACTGGATTCTGAAAACCTCACTAAAATTTTTATTGCATTTATCATTTCTAAATCAGTGTTTCTATGGGAGAACAAGGGCTAGGTCATTGTCTTCCTGATGTCACTCTGTCAGTATATTTTTTATTCAAGTAATTATTAATCTATAGATATGAACATTTTATCTCTCCACATAATAAATTTTCATTGATTATTTCATTGCAGCAATTTTGTTTCATAGATCTCCTACCGAAAAAGAAAACTTTTCCTCTAATGTGATTTCTTTACTAGAAATATGATAATTTTTATTTAAATGATGCATTTAAAACTGATTGAAATATACTATTCTGTTGCTAGCTACACAGAACAATATCCCAGATATTCATATAGGGCAACTCTGCCCAAATAATTAATTTTTTATCTGAAAGTTAATAATTAACATTTTATTCCTAAGGAGGCAATTTTTTAAAAATTTTCATCAATTTACCTTTTCTGCTTCACTTACCTCAGATTTATGTTTGAAATAGAAATTTTACATTTTATTCATATTTTTCTATGATCCAGCATATGTTGGCAATTTGATCTCTGGTTCCTCTGCCTTTTCTACATCCAACTTGTTCATCTGGAAGTTCTCAGTTTGTGTACTGCTGAAGTCTAGCTTAAAGGATTTTTCGGATGATAGAAAAGGCAAGGAAATTCTAAAAAATTCATCTGCTTCTGCTTCATTGACTCTGCTAACGTTTTTAACTGTGTATTGTTGTTTAGTCCCTTGCTTGTGTCCGACTCTTTGCGACCCCATGGACTGCAGCATGCCAGGCTTCCTTATCCTTTACCATCTCTTGGAGCTTGCTCAAACTTATGTCCATTGAGTCAGTGATGCCATCCAATCATCTTGTCCTCTGTCATGCCCTTCTCCTCCTGCCTTCAATCTTTCCAAGCATCAGGGTCTTTTCAAATGGGTCAGCTCTTGGCATCAGGTGACCAAAGCATTGGAGCTTCAGCTTCAGCATCAGTCCTTCCAAAGAATATTCAGTGTTGATTTCCTTTAGATTGACTGATTTGGTTTCCTTATAGTCCAAGGAACTCCCCCACAGTCTTCTTCAACACCACATTTCAAAAGCATCAACTCTTCCACATTCAGCCTTCTTTATGGTCCAACTCTCACATCTGTACATTACTACTGGAAAAACCATAGCTTAGACAAAATGGAATTTTGTTGTAAAGTAATGTCTCTCTTTGTTACTATGCTATCTAGATTTGTCATAGCTTTTCTTCCAAGGAGCAAGCTTGGAAGATTTTAATGGCTTCAGGCCATTTCATGGCTTCAGGCACCATCTGCAGTGATTTTGGAGCCCCCCAAAATAACGTTTGTCACTGTTTCCATGTTCCCCATTTATTTGTCATGAAGTGATGGGACCAGATAGTATGATCTTGGTTTTTTAATGTTGAGTTTTAAGCCAACTTTTTCATTGCTCTTTCACCTTCATCAAGAGACTCTAGTTCTTCTTTACTTCCTGCCATAAGTATTGTGTCATCTACATATCTGAGGTTATTGATTCCAATAACCAGATGATTCCTCTGAAATCTTGATTCCAGCTTGTGCTTCATCCAGCCCAGCATTTCCCATGATGTACTCCGCATAGAAGTTAAATAAGCAGGATGACAATAGACAGCCTTGTCATATTTCTTTACCAATTTTGAAAAGTCCATTGTCCTATGTCCAGTTCTAACTGTTGCTTCTTGACCTGCATACAGGTTTCTTAAGAAGCAGGTGAGGTGGTCTGGTATTCCCATCTCTTTAAGAATTTTCCAGTTTGTTGTGATCCACACAGTCAAAGGCTTTTAGTGTAGTCAATGAAGCAGAGGTAGATATTTTTCTGGAATTCTGTTGCTTTTTCTAAGATCCGATGGATGCTGGCAGTTTGGCCTCTTGTTCATCTGCCTTTTCTAAATCCAACTTGAACATCTGGAAGTTCTTGGTTCACATATTGTTGAAGCCTTGCTTTGAGAATTTTGAGTATTATTTTGGTAGCATGTGAAATTGTGCAGTAGTTTGCATATTCTTTGGCATTGCCTTTCTTTGGGATTGGAATGAAAACTGACCTTTTCCAGTCCTGTGGCCACTGCTGAGTTTTCCAAATTCGCTGGTATATTGAGTGCAGCACTTTAACAGCATCATTTTTAAGGATTTGAAATAGCTCAGCTGGAAGTCCATCACCTCCAGTATCTTTTTCACATAATGTTTCCTAAAGCCCGCTTGACTTCACACTCCAAGATGTCTGGCTCAAGGTGAGTGACCATACCATCATAGTTATCTGGGTCATTAAGATCTTTTTTTGTATAGTTCTTATGTGTATTCTTGCTACCTCTCATATCTTCTGCTTCTGTTAGGTCCATGCCATTTCTGTCCTTTATTGTGACCATCTTTGCATGAAGTGTTCCCTTGGTATCTCTAATTTTCCTGAAGAGATCTCTAATCTTTCCTATTCTATTGTTTTCCTCTATTTCTTAGCATTGATCACTTAGGAAAGCTTTCTTATTTCTCCTTGCTAGTCTTTGGAACTCTTATTCAGGTGGGTAAAATTTTCCTTTTCTCCATTGACTGTGTGGCTCACAACAAACTGTGGAATATTCTTAAGGAGATGGGAATACCAGATCACCTGATGGATTGACTGGTTTCATCTCCTTGCTGTCCAAGGGACTCTTAAGTGTCTTCTCCAGCACCACAGTTCTAAAGTGTCAGTTCTTCAGCTCTCAGCCTTCTTTATTGTCCAACTCACACATCTATACATGACTACTTTAAAAACCATAGCTTTGACTATATGGGCCTTTGTGGGCAAAGTGATGTGTCTGCTTTTTATTTTTTATTATTTTTTTAAATATAAATTTATTTATTTTAATTAGAGGCTAATTACTTTACAATATTGTATTGGTTTTACAATATTGTATTGGATCAACATGAATCCACCACAGGTATACACGTGTTCCCCATCCTGAACCCCCCTCCCTCCTCCCTCTCCATACCATCCCTCTGGGTCGTCTCAGTGCACCAGCCCCAAGCAATCCATTATCATGCATCAAACCTTGACTGGTGATTCCTCTCATATATGATATTATACATGTTTCAATGCCATTCTCCCAAATCATCCCACCCTCTCCCTCTCCCACAGAGTCCAAAAGACTGTTCTATACATCTGTGAGAGACATCTGTGTCTCTTTTGCTGTCTCGCATCACTCATTATCAGAGAACTGCAAAGCAAAATCACAATGAGGTACCATTTCATGCCAGTCAGAATGGCTGCAATCCAAAAGTCTACAAGCAATAAATACTGGAGAGGGTATGGAGAAAAGGGAACCCTCTTACACTGTTGGTGGGAAGGCAAACTGTCCCTGCTTTTTAAAACACTGTCTGGCTTTGACATAGCTATTCTGCCAAGGAGCTAGCATATTTTAATTTTGTGGCTGCAGTCTCTGATTTTGGAGCTAAAGGGCATGAAATCTGACACTGTGCCCACTTTCTGTCAGTCTATTTGCCATGAAGAGATAGGATCAGATGCCATGATCTTAGTTTTTTGAATATTGAGTTTTAAGCCAGTTTTTTTCACTCTCCTCTTTCACCTTCCTCAAGAAACTCTTTAGTTCTTTTTCACTTTCTGTCACTTAAGTGGTATCACCAACACTGAATATGCTTTGGAAGGACTGATGCTGAAGCTGAAGCTCCAATACTTTGGCCAACCCAGTGCGAAGAGTTGACTCATTGGAAAAGAATGCTGGGGGAAATTGAGGGCAAGGGGTGACAGAGGATGAGATGATTGAATGATATCACTGACTCAATGGACATGAGCTTGAGCAAAGTCAGGGAGATAGTGATGGGCAGAGAAGCCTGGCGTGCTGCAGTTGTAAGGTCACAAAGAGACAGACATGGCTTAGTGACTGAACAATAACAACAATTTATATTTTAGACAAGAAACCCATTTTATAAAAAGTTATTTTTCTTGTTCTCATTTATTTTATTTTTTTTTCCTTTTTTTAAACTTAAATTTTTATTTTTACTTGATTTTGCTTTACAATACTGTATTGGTTTTGCCATACATTGACATGAATCTGCCACAGGTGTACATGAGTTCCCAATCCTGAACCCCTCTCCCACCTCCCACTCCATATCATCTCTCTGGATCTTCCCCGTTTTTATCGGAGGATTTTTGCTTTACAGTGTTGTGGTGGCCAACATTGTTCATCTGTATTAGTTTTTTTCTCATACAGCATGGATACTTGCTGCTTTTAAATTAACCTCCAATTAGAATAAATAAATTTATATTAAAAAAAGACAAAAAAAATCTGTTCGTTTAAATACATGAATTCACCTACAGTCTCTATTTAACTTCCATGTTGATTCTAGAGATGATTCTTTCAACTATTCATTATATAAAGCATTTTGAGGTTCTCAACTATTCTCTTTTTTTCTTTATCAGTGCTTTATTTTCTACAGGCTTTGCAAACAGATAGTATTCAGTGCTGATAAATTTAGGTTATTAAATGATATAAAAATAGTCTTTTAAACTGTTTTCTTTTTTCCCCCCCTTCAACTTAACAGGCCCCTTAGGCGAAAAGAGTACACGTTAAAGCAGTGGATTTTAATTGATTTTTTTTTTTTCAAAAACCATTATTTACATAGCTAGGGTGAAATGACCTACTCAGGTTAAGGTAAAAGTGATGTGTTGATTTTATGCATGTGGAATACTTTGCTATTAAGGCAATTAGCTGGTAAAATATTGCTTTGTGAAAATGATAGCCACTCAGTTGTGTCCAACTCTTTGCAACCCCATGGACTATCCATGGAATTCTCCAGGCCAGAATGGGTAGCCTTTTCCTTCTCCAAGGGATCTTCCCAACCCAGGGATCGAACCCAGGTCTCCTGCACTGCAGGCAGATTCTTTACCAGCTGAGCCACAAGGAAGCCCAAAACACTGCTTTAGAGTTTCTAAAATTACCTTTACCTGTTATCTTAAATACAAATATCTCGTGTATGTTTTAATGATGCGTTTAAATTGTTTGTTATTCTTTAGGGTTGCCCTGTGACCCGACTTTCATCCTGGGCTGTGCTCCCTGCAATGTGATCTGCTCCATTATTTTCCAGAACCGTTTTGATTATAAAGATCCAATTTTTCTAGATCTAATGGAAAAATTGAATGAAATCCTCAGGATTCTGAGCTCTCCATGGGTTCAGGTGAGGCCCAGGTCCTTTCTTCTCTGGGAATCATTTCTGCTCTTTTTTCCATAAGGTCCAGATACACCAAGCTGTGAGGTTAATATGTGAACAGCACAGTCTTGCCCAGAGCTTAGCATCATGGAGCGCTCATCTGGGGATGGTGGTGGAGCCCTTTAACGATAGATAGGAAAGTTCGTGCCCAGAATACAGAATTGTAATTCAGTCCTATTGACTCTGTTCAGTGGTTTCCCCACCAGTTTTCAAAGCCACTTTCCATAAACTATTTTGGTAGCTTCCTCAAAGCGTGCCTACAGCAGTGGAAGGACGTCTATGTCCTTCTGGAAAGCCTTCCATTGCCCACAAGCCTTGTCACCCAGTCACCACTTAAGGACTTCTTTGGCACATTAAGTTGGCAGAAATATCTGTGTTTGGAAAGGAAAAGAATGTCTCCTTTAACGGGGTAGAGTACTGCTAGGGGACACTGACTAGGATAGAAGTGTTTGGTGCTTCAGTTGGCATCTTAACTGACAAGGTAATTGCTTTGGGGATGACAAAGGTGATTGGGGTTTTTTGGTGTAGGAACCACAAACCAACATCACAGGTGTACCTTTGCTGAGCTGACATGTTCTGCCCTCTACCTAAAAGACAATGATGTGACCTTGCAGAGGTCACTTAATTGTTCTGGGGGCCAGTGACTTTATCACACTGAGTTAAGTTTCATGGTTTTTAGTATTCTTTCAGTCCTCAAATATGATCTTAGGTTTGAGTCTATGAGACAACAGTAGAAACATCTGGGACCAGCTCTGGACTGGATATCAGACTGTCCAAACTCTCTTAACTTCCGTTGTTTGTCATCTACAAAATGTGAGCCATAGTATTTCATGCCATCCCATATTTCATGATAGAAGGGAAGAGCTGATATAAGAAAATGAGATAATTTTTATAACAGTGCTTTTATACTATACATATAATATATGACTATAGGAAATGATTATCATATTTGATACCTGGTCAGAATGTTCTCCCTCATAGATATCTATCAATATAGCAAATTATGTACCTGTAAGGTAGAAATTTCCCTCAATACAGAGACCATATTATATTAATACTTATAATACCATTTCTGACAAGTTTTTGGCATATGGTATAGAAGTACTATTAAAGTGATCTTTATTTAATAAACAATTGTTTCTCTCCTAGGTTTGCAATAATTTCCCTGCACTCATTGATTATTTACCAGGAAGTCATAAGAAAGTACTGAAAAATGCTGCTGATTTAAAAAGTTATGTGTTGGAGAAAGCAATGGAACACAAAGCATCCCTGGATATTAACAACCCTCGGGACTATATTGATTGTTTCCTGATCAGAATGGAGCAGGTAAAATGTTAATGACAGTTCAGTTATCTGACCAATCGATTATGCATTCTGTGGTTCATTGACTAGTTCTGTATTTATCAGAGTTATTTTGATGGTCAGGGAAGCAATGCTGTCAAGCAGTTTAAATACATATTGTGTGCATGATAAGTGGAAAAATTGATCCCGCTCTTTGTGTAATAAGAATGTACCCAAAGAGAGACAGAATGACACCTCAGGTGAAATGTAAACAATTACAAACAAGTTGTTGTTTATTCTCTAAGTTGTATCCTATTATTTTGAAAAAATACAAAACATCATGCTGTAATGTGAAGATGGTCATGGTAATTGCACACACTTTGTGAGGGAATGGAAAAGAATGGCTTAAGGCAGCTGGCCTTCCTGTATGTCCAGTGGTTGGAAATATAATAATATATTTACATTGAAAGACAGGGAAGGGAATTTCAGATGGGTATATGCTGTATTCAGCAGTGCAGAGAAGTGTAATGGGAAAGAGTAGGTGGATGGAAGAGAGAAACCTTAATTGAGTGTAAAGTAAAATGGATTGACATAGATATGGAGTTGGAAGTTGGTGTCTGTGAGCACCATTTGTGGAAAAGACTCTTTTTCCCACATGAATCATCTTGACACCCTTGTTAGAAATCAGTTGACTCAAAATGTGGGGGTTTATTTGTGTGATCTCAGTTCTATTTAGATAATCTCTGTCAGTCCTTATGTCAGTATCACATCATCTGGCGGTCTTAATTATTAGCTTTGTAGTTAGTTTTGAAATTGAGATGCCTTTAACTTTGTTGTTCTTTCTAAAGATTGTTTTGGCTTTTGTGGTCTCTTAAATTTCCATGTGGATATTAGAATAAACTTGTCAGTTTATACCAAGAAAGTGATTTTTCTAGGGATCGCAAAATTTTAGTGAGCCTATGCCTCTCGACTGTTAACTTCTTGTGTGTTCCTCAGTGTTTTTCTCCCTCCTTAGATTGGGCAGGAAAGCGAGAGTGGGCCAGAGCTGGGACTTTCACTTCTCCCACAGCTAGAGCTAACTGGATGGGATATTTCTCTACCCTCAGGTCGGTTAGTGTCTGATAAAACCCCAGCAGGTGAGGCTCTGGTTAACTAGCTTCTCTTGAGGACAAGCCTTCTTAAGACTTTATTTGGCTACTCAATCTTGCAATATCTTTTTTCTTCTTTCACATTCAACATATTTGTGTATTTGGGTCTTAAGTGACTTTCTTGTAGACAATGTAGATCTTTATTTCTAATCTGAGGAATTAGTATAATAAACATATAACATATTAGCTTTAGATGTACAACATATTCAATATATGCATGTATTGCAAAATGATCACCAAGATAAGTCTAATTAACATCCATCTCACATATAATTGCATTTTTTTCTTGCGATAAGAATTTTTAAGATTTACCCTCCTAGCAACTTGCAAATTTACGATACAGTATTAACTACAGTTATCATGCTGTATAGTATGTCCCTAGGACTTATTTATATTTTACAACTGGAAGTTTGTACTTTTTGACCACGTTAATTCATTTTGACCCCTCTTCATCTCTGACAGCCGCCAATGTGTTCTCTGCATTTGTGAGTTCAGATTTTTATTTTATAGTCCATATATGTGTGCATGTTCAGTCGCTCAGTTATATCCGACTCTTTGCGACCTCATGGACTGTAGCCCACAAAGCTCCTCTGTCCATGGGATTCTCCAGGCAAGATTACTAAATAAGTTGCCATTTCCTACTCCAGGGGATCTTCCCGACCCAGGGATCAAACCCAGGTCTCTTGTATCTCCTGCTTTGGTAAGCAGATTCTTTACCACTGCACCACTGGGAAAGCCCATAGTCCACATATAGGTGAGATAATATGATATTTTATTTTCTCGTCCTGATTTATTCCATTTAGCATAATGCCTTCAAGTCCCATCCATGCAATCATAAATGGCAAGATTTCCTTCCTTTTTATGGCTATATTATATTCCATTATAGAAAGGATATTTATCTACACAGTTTATAATGATTAGACGTAGTGAATGACTTACTTCAGTGTACTACTTTTTATTGTAAAAAGTACAATACCAGAAACTTTCTGGTAAGTTTTTAAAGTTTTGTGGTATTGTACTTTTAGCTCCTGAATTTCTATTGGTTCTTTATTACAATGCTGTTCTCATTATTGATATTCCCTAATTGTTCTTATACTTTTCTGATATTCTTAGTTCTTCATACATGGTTTCCTTCATCTCTGTGCACATACCTAAGACATGTATCTTATAGTTTTTAATCTAGTAAGTCCAGTGTCTGGGTTTCTTCAACAGTGGTTTGTGACAATTTTTTTTCAGTTGTTAATGGACCATACTTACATGATTTATATAATGTAATGTGGTAACTCTGGAAATAAGATTTTGCACTTACAATTGTTATTGTTATTTGATGAAGACTGTATTAATTCCTTTGTGTAATAACTTTTCCAGATTATTTTTGCCAAGACTATTTTCTTATCTTGTGTGGTCACTTGACTCTCTGTTCTGCTATCTCCATAGTCAGAGAGTGACCTTACAGAGATTCTCTTAGATACCTGTACCTAAATATAAATGGGAAAAGAAAGCATTCTCTTTATGTTTTCAATGAAAGTCATGGAGATTAAAACAATGGCTGCTTTCTGTGCCAGCCTCCAATGTAGAAGAATGTGGTCCAGTTTCCTGTTCTGAGATCTGCTGGCTACACCACAAATAAAGTCCACACTCTCCATAACTGTCTGCCTTGGAGCTGGGTTATGAGGAATGTTAGTCAGCATGGGAGATGTCACATTTATCAGACACTGCACTTAAGCACATCAGCTGCAAGTGTCTAACTAGTTTCCAGAGTCCCACAGTAGTTGCTCAGACACTTTGTGCATGGCCAGTTGTTATTTCAATGGAGGGATGGATTTTTGAAACTTCCTATCTGCCTTCTTTGTGGCATTAATTCAGTAGTGCTATCATAATAATACTGAGTGCTTTTGATCTATATCAAGGAAGGTTTTTTATTTGTATGCATGCTAAGTCACTTCAGTACTGTCTGTTGGCTGCAGCCTGCCAGACTCCCCTGTCCATGGGATACTTCAGGCAAGAATACTGGAGTGGGTTGCCATGTCCTCCTCCAAGAGATCTTCCCAACTCAGGGATCAAATCTGTGTCTCTTCCATCTACCTGCACTGGCCAGTGGGTTCTTTACCACTAGCACCACCTGGGAAGCCCTTTATTTATATAGGTTTTCTTTAAGCTTTCAACATTGTTTTATATAATTCATTTCAGCAGTATTTTCTATAGCCTAAGAATGATAGGCTATGTACACATAGTGACTTTATCTTCAAATCCAATTCAAGAAATCAAAATACTAGTACTGTTTTATTCTTACTGACTTTAGAATAGCTTTGAATTGACAAGCTTATAGCTTGTATAAAGTCAAAGATGATAACTTTTCTTAAAAACTATACTCATTCAGAGTGTTTGGTCTCCCTTGAGGGTGTTTATTACTTAATATTAGACATGGCACTGGACCACTGGAGGTTGCAAATGCATCGTGAAATTAATACTGGCCTAAGGACAGGTTCACAATGTTTTTGCATGTTAACAGTCCCCTCTACTCAGTATTTAAAACAGCCTGCTTACTTTTACTTGTCAAGTGCTTTTTATGTTTGTTTGTTTTAATTCTGTGAAAAATGTCCTTGGTAATTTGATAGGGATTACATTGAATCTGCAAGGAGATACAACTAGTCTATTCTAAAGGAGATCAGTCCTGGGTGTTCTTTGGAAGGAATGATGCTAAAACTGAAACTCCAATACTTTGGCCACCTCATGCAAAGAGTTGACTCATTGGAAAAGACTCTGATGCTGGGAGGGATTGGGGCAGGAGGAGAAGGGGATGACAGAGGATGAGATGGCTGGATGGCATCACCGACTCAATGGATGTGAGTCTGAGTGAACTTTGGAAGTTGGTGGTGGACAGGGAGGCCTGGCATGCTGCAATTCATGGGGTCACAAAGAGTCGGACAGGACTGAGCAAATGAACTGAACTGAACTGAACATTGAATCTGTAGATTGCCTTGGGTAGTATAGTCATTTTCATAATATTGATTCTCTGATCCACGAACATGATATATCTCTCCATCTGTTTATGTCATCTTTGATTTTTCCATTGGGATCTTATAATTTTCTGAATACAGATCTTTTGCCTCGTTAGGTAAGTTTATGCCCAGCTACTTTATTCTTTTTGGTGTGATGGCAAATGAGTCTGTTTCCTTAATTTCTCGTTCTGATCTTTCATTTGTTAGTGTATAGGAATGAAAGAGATTTCTTTTCTATGTATTAATTTTGTATCCTGCAACTTTACTAAATTCATCAGTGAGCTCTAGTAGTTTTATGGTAGCATCTTTAAGATTTTCTGTGTATAATATCATGTATAATACCATTGGTTGCAGTGTGGTGGGTGTGTGCTCAGTCATGTTCAATCCATTGGTTATTTAATAACATATTGTTCAGCCTCCATTTGTTTGCATTTTATACATTTTTTCCCCTGTAATTGATATCTAATCTCATAGCCTTGTGGTTGGAAAAGTTTCTTGATATGATTTCAATTTTCTAAAATTTACTGAGTTTTGATTTGTGACCCAAGATGATATCCTGGAGAATGTTCCATGTGTGCTTGACAAGAAAAGTGTATTCTGCTGCCTTTGAATGGGATTTCCAATTAATATCTAGGACAGTAGGTTTATCTAATGGGTTATTTAAGGCTTGTGTTTCCTTAATTTTCTGTCTGGGTGATCTGTCCAGTGCTGTAAGTTTAAGTTGCCCACTATTATTTTGTTACTCTAGATTTCTCCTTTAGTGGCTGTTAGCATTTGCCTGGGAGAAGGCAATAGCAACCCACTCCAGTTCTCTTGCCTGGAAAATCTCATGGACAGAGGAGCCTGGTGGGCTGCAGTCCATGGGGTCACTAGGAGTTGGAACAACTGAGTGTCGTGTCACTTTCCCTTTTCACTTTCATGCATTGGAGAAGGAAATGGCAACCCACTCCAGTGTTCTTGCCTGGAGAATCCCAGGGACGGGGGAGCCTGGTGAGCTGCCATCTCTGGGGTCACACAGAGTCGGACACAACTGAAGTGACTTAGCAGCAGCAACAGCAGCAGCATTTGCCTGATACACTGAGGTGCTCCTATGTTGGGTGCATATGTATTTATAATTGTTACATCTTCTTGGATTGATCCTTGATCACTATGTACTGTCCTTCTTTGTCTCTCGTAATAGTCTTTATTTAATTTATTTGTTTATCTTTTATTTATTTGTCTCTGCCAGGTCTAGTTGTGGCATGCAGGATCTTATAATCGTGGCATGTGAACACTTAGTTGCAGCATGTGAGATTTAGTTCCCTAACTAGGGATCAAACCTGGGCCCCCTGCATTGGGAGTGCAGAATCTTAGTTACTGAACCATCAGGGAAATCTCAGTCTTTATTTTAAAGTCTATTTTGTCCAATATGAGTATTGCTACTCCACCATTCTTTTGATTTCCATTTGTATGGAAATAACTTTCAATCTATCAGATACTTGTTTTGAGTAAGAAAGAAGTGTACCAGTAGGCTTCTATTTATATCTTGCTGGCAAAAAATTAAGCTGCATAGCCTGAAAGTGAATGTGTTAGTCACTCGATTGTTTCTGCCTCTTTGCGACTTCATGGACTGTAGCCCACCAGGCTTCTCTCTGTCCATGGAATACTCCAGGCAAGAATACTGGAGTGGGTAGCCATTCCAATATCTAGGGGATGGAGAAGCTATTGCCTTCTCCAGGGGATCTTCCCTACCCAGGAATCAAATGAGTCTCCTGCATTGGAAGAAGATTCTTTACTATCTGAACCACTACCTAAATGCAGAAAAGGCTGATGAATGGGACTTCTAGGCAAATGAGGAATAAGGCAGGAAAAAATGACATTTAAGTCAACTGATCTATAGTATTTTGTTTTTCTATACCGTGGTTTGTCCCCTATAATTGCCAAGTAGTTTGTATGTTGCCTTAACTTTAAAACACCATGAGTATTTTGGATTAAGGGCGATTCTGATAAACTAGCTTATCAATTTTATCAAATCATTCCTAGGAAAAACAAAATCAATTGGAGTTTACTTTGGATAACTTGACAACCACTGTATTTGATTTGTTTGGAGCTGGGACAGAGACGACGAGCACCACTCTGAGATATGCGCTCCTCCTGCTGCTGAAGCACCCAGAGGTCACAGGTATGGTACATGGTGAGCAGAATGACTGCAGAAGAGATATTGGAAAGAGACTGGGAGTGTTTTCCATCTTGTTGCTCTTAGAGAATTATGTAAATCTCTGTTTGAGCAGCTTAATGTTTTCAGATTTAACAAACAAATGGTATTGGGACATCTTTACATAATACAGGAGGATGACAGTCAGGAGTGAAACACTGTGGAAAATAAGAAAAGCAATAAAGCAGCATCTGGATTTCATGGGAGGTCATGTGTAGCAGGCACTCCCAGCATGAATTGGCCTGGGGCTGCATAATGTCTTTATTATGGAAAGGCCAATTTGTTGCCACTTCATTCTGAAAATGCAATGTTCTAAAGTTTTCTAAAGGGAAAATGGAAGGTCTCCTTGTTACTGCTGCTGCTGCTGCTAAGTCGCTTCGTCATGTCTGACTCTGTGTGACCCATTATGACAGTCCACCAGGCTCCTATGTCCCTGGGATTCTCCAGGCAAAAATACTGGAGTGGGTTGCCATTTCCTTCTCTGGATACTCTCCTTACTGAAGCCTAAATGGAAATCCTAGAAATTTAGTGAGGTAGCCAGATATAACATCTACTTTCTGGGAAGTGATCTAAAAATTTAGATTCACAAGAAATTGTACTATTCAGGTTTAAGGTGCCTGTAAAGGTGTTTTATTAGTCCAGAAGTCTGTTTCTAGAGAAACAGTGCTTGCCAAAATAAGAACTTTGGCGGTCTATAATTTTATCTTTTATAAAGAACACTATATAAGGCATTTACATTTAAAGAGTTATGATTGTTCGTAACAATTTAGAAACAATGTCCTGTCATGTGTCAGGATGTCTCTACAATGACTATGGACTATTAGAGATGAGAATCAGTCTTCTAAAGTTGGACAAAAAGAAGCCAGGAAACAGCAACAGATAGATCTTTAACAAATTTCTAAAACACAGAGAACATATTGAGGGGTGATAATAAAGTCAGTAGAGAAAATGAAGTTGTATCCTAAATATCAGAAAAGGAAGATCCTTCCCTGCTAGCTCAGTTGGTAAAGAACCCACTTGCATTTCAGGAGACCCAGGTTTGATTTCTGGGTCAGGAAGGGTTCCCTGGAGAAGGGATAGACTGCCCAGTCCAGTATTCTTGGACTTCCTTGGTAGCTCAGATGATAAAGAATCCATCTCCAATGCGGGAGGCCTGAGTTTGATCCCTGGTTTGGGAAGATCCCATGGAGGAAGGCATGACAACCCACTACAGTATTCTTGCCTGGAGAATCCCCATTGACAGAGGAGCCTGGTGGGCTACAGTCCATGAGGTTACAGAGAGTTAGACACAATTGTGTGACTAAGCACAGCACAGAGAAGATTAAGTTGTGCCCTAAATATCAGAAAAGGAAGATACGTAATTAGGAAAAGTTGTTTATATCCCCACCATCCTGTAAATTCCCACATTTAGAAGTAGCAGATGTCAAACAGAAGAGGGGGAGACAATGGCTGATAAAAGTAGCTCACCTAGCCACAACTCTTTGACAGCTCCTTAGTGGCTCAGAAGGTAAAGAATTTGACTGCAATGAAGGAGACCCAGGTTCGATCCCTTCGTCAGAGAGATGCCCTGGAGAAGGGAAAGGTAATCTACTCCAGTATTCCTCCCTGGAGAATTCCATGGAGAGAGGAACCTGGAAGGCTACAGTCGATGGGATCACAAAGAGTTGGACATGACTGAGACACTAACACTTTCACTTTATCAGATCACTGTGTTCCCCCAGTAGGACGAGAGAGGTTTACTCTCTCAGTTCAGTTCAGTTCAGTCGCTCAGTTGTGTCCAACTCTTTGCGGTCCCATGAATTGCAGCATGCCAGGCCTCCCTGTCCATCACCAACTCCCGGAGTTCGCTCAGACTCACGCCCATCGAGTCAGTGATGCCATCCAACCATCTCATCCTCTGTCGTCCCCTTCTTCTCCTGTCCCCAATCCCTCCCAGCATCAAAGTCTATCTAAGAGGCCCTACGCCCAGGACACTGGGCAGAGACAGGAGGAAATAGTGAGGTCATAGTGTGGAAGAAAATTTAAGGAAGAATCCACATCTTGAATTCAGACTCAGCTCCATTCTGCATCCTGCTTCCTGAAATTCAGCAGCAAGAGAAAAACTCCAGAGAGTGAGCACTCTGGAGAAAAGACCTCTAAATATTTCCATGTAGATAGATAATTCTCTTGATGTGTCTAGCAGAGTGTATGAAATAAAAACATTCACCTCAAGATAGAAGGTCATGACATTTCAGGACACCAGGACAAAAGAGAAAATTGCAAAAACTTTCAGAGAAATGTAGCAGGTCATAGATAAAGGATTAGAGTTCACAACAGCATCAGAATTCAAGAGCAACTATCAAACTGGGTATTGATTTTATAAAGGGTATTTTGAGACCAGTGTGTCTGACAAAATTTTTACCCACTCTTTCCCTTTTCTCGACCAAATGCCTGAAGTTATGTCATAGGATGTCATGGCTCCAGAAATCTTGAGAACTCATGAAGGAGAATGAAAGTGTCAGGGCTATTGCTAGGTATCAGGCTAGAAAATATCCGCTTCAAAAATGGATTAGATAGATAAAGCAGCTATGAAGGGAGACACCAAACAAAAGAGAAGTGATTGATGATCTGAGATTTCCTTACAAAATGAAAACTATTATTTGGAGTTTGGAATATTTATCTCAGTATTTGGAAATAATTCTAGATCAAGATGCAGAAATTTATAAGACGAAATAAAGAGACATACTTAAGTCCAAGAAAATACAAAAAATGGAACATAATCATAGTTGTCTGATCAGGAAGCTTTGTTTATGTAGTCAGAATGATGATAAAATGAAATTCTAACAGCTGAAAGTTGTGATCTAAATATATTGGGGGAACTGGAGTAACAGGAATTATGTGTGTTATGTGTGTTCTCTATGAAGTGGAGATGGAGCTATACTAATAAATTCTCATCTTCCACAGGACAATATTGTCTAGAAATAGGTATGTTAAAAAAAGAAATAGTGAATTATTATATAGAAATATAGCATCAATTTCAGAAGAAACTGCTAGAATACTCAGTGTGGTGGCTTATGGAAATTGGAAGATGAAAAGAGTATCATTGTAAATTGTATAAATACACAAAAATGTGTATAATTTAGCTTTTCTACCTCTATATTATTTTGTTAAAAATTAACATCTGATTCCCATTTTTCTTTCAGCAAGGACTATAATGTCTTGAGGTTATGTTTTGTTTATATTTTGAAACAGTTCATCATTTGTTTTATCATGTATATTAATATAGAGATATGTATAGATGTATCTTAAGCGTAGTTTGTAGGAAATGTACATACATCTATATTACGGTCATTTTTTCTCTATGTCTGGGTGTAGTTCTGGGCATGTAACTGATTTTTTTTTTAATTTTTGTTTATTTATTCATTTAGTTTTGGCTGTGCTGGGTCTTTGTTGTTGCATGTGGACTTTCTCTAGTTTTAGCGACTGGGGCTGCTTTCTAGTTGCTGCATTCAGGCTTCTCATTGTGATAGCTTCTCTTGTTGTGGAGCACAGGCTCTAGGGCACACAGGCTTCAGTAGTTACAACACGTAGGCTCAGTAACTGCGAGGCGTGGGCTCAGTTGCCCTGCAGTATATGAAATCTTCCCAGACCAGGGACTGAACACGTGCTCCCTGCATTGGCAGGCAGATTCTTATCCACCAGGGGAGTCCTAACTGATGTTTATAATGATGTTGGAATACCTTCATAATGCCTTGTGTATCCTTGAATTCAGTCCTAAATATTCATTGGAAGGACTAATGCTGAAGCTGAAACTCCAATACTTTGGCCACCTGATGCTAAAAATTGACTCATTGGAAAAGACCCTGATGCTGGGAAAGTTTGAAGGCGGGAGGAGAAGGAGACGACAAAGGATGAGATGGTTGGATGGCATCACCGACTCAATGAACATGAGTTTGAGTAAGCTCTAGGAGTTGGTAATGGACAGGGAAGCCTGGTGTACTGAGGTCCATGGGATCACAAAGTGTTGGACATGACTGAGCAACTGAACTGAACTGATCCCTGAATTGGTATGCAAATATGATATGTGTTTTTCTTTTTTGCATTAGTCATACTATCTCTTATCAGCTAAGGTCCGGGAAGAGATTGACCATGTGATTGGAAGACACCGGAGCCCCTGCATGCAGGACAGAAGTCACATGCCCTACACGGATGCTGTGGTCCATGAGATCCAGAGATATATTGACCTGGTCCCTTCCAGTCTACCCCATATGGTGACCCATGACGTTGAATTCAGAAACTACATCATCCCCAAGGTTAGATCGGTTCCTTTTACAGTGACTTCAGTGGTCTTGACATTCCCATTTCATGGTATAGGTGCAATCCTTAATGAACACAGATGAGAGAAGCACTAAAATCATATGTGAGGCAATTCGATAGTTTGTGTATTGTTTCCAGGTTAGTCTAGAAAGTATAACAGATTTTGACAGATAGCAGTGTAAGTCTTCCAAATTTGTTCTGCTTCGTTAATATTGGTTTTCTGATCTTAGCTGTTTACTTTCCAAACAATGTCAGTACCAGTTTGTCAATTTATCAAAGCTCTCTGCTGGGATTTTTATCAGATCTATTTAGAAAGGATTAACATCATGACTCATTTTATCTTTGTGTTAATAAATATGGCATATACTTCCAGTTTTGGGGAGTTTATAGTTCTCTCAAAATTTTTCAGTGTACTGATTGGCTTGCAAATCTTTTATTTTGTTTCCCCCCTAGGTGCTTAATATCATTCTTGTTTTTATAAACTTTTTAGTCTTTTCTATTTCTTTTATCTGGAATATGGGAATATAATCAGCTTTTATCATTTGGTGATTTTAATGGTAGGAAACTTGCTAATTTTAAAATCATTACTAATAATCTTTCTCTAAATTAATTGCAATTTCTATATACATTGCCCTGTAATCTGGGTTAATATCCATGTTTCATCTTTGTTTCATTTCTGATCTATAGGAGAGTGGAGGTTAACCTCTCACTACTGAACATGTTTTAGGTACATTTTGGTAGATTTAAAAAATTAGATTAGGAAAATTTACCCTCTTTATTTTTTATGATTTATAGGTTATAATTGCTATACAATTTTTTCATATTGATTTCTGCAACTATTGTTATGATTATATGGCCTCAATTTCCCACTAAATATACATGTTATAAGTATACACACAGCTGAATTTGGTTTGCTACATTTTATTCAGAACTTCTCTGTTTAGAGTAAGGAATTTTGGTCTACTATATTTCTTCCTCAAAATTTTCTTGTCAGATTTCTGATATTAAGATAATGTTTTCCTTATAAAGTGAGATGAGAAATATTCCCTATGTTGGGCATATTTTATAAGTCTTCCCCTCTTCTACTTGTGGTCACCTAGCTGTGCTTTTGAAGTGCCTAATAACTTTTTGTTGAGTATCAGTTGTTATAAATGAGAAAATGCTGAGTTTCAGACGATGTTTATATTCTTCCACAAAAAGTTTATCCTTCTCCTAGTGGATATTTGGAATGACATACCACCTCCCTTTTAAGTAAAATGTGGGCATTGACACAGACTAAAATTATTAATAACTTTAGATGTTAAGGCGGTGGAAGCATGAGTCTTAACAATTGGACCACCAGGGAGTACCCCCAGCCTGTATTTCAATTTTTCCGACTTTTACTGGAATATCCTTTATGGTCTTTTTTTCTGCTTTTAAATTCAATATCCAGCCAAAGAACAAGCATGAAAGCTGGCTATCTTCACTTTTAGTCTTCCATTATGAGTTCTCTTTGCCCTTTTGTTTTCTTTCAGTACATTTCACTTTGTGAAGTGTCCAGGACAATACTCATGTAAAATATTCAAGCTGGTTCTCTAGAAATTAGATTCCAGTTATGACTGGGCAAGAGAACTACATAGGTGCTCGGTGTTTCCCACTGAAATTCATTGGGAAGAGGGAGGCCACATCATGTCACTTACCTCGTTAATGGTTATGCACTGTTGTTCACATAATAAAATAGTATCTGTCAGGTTTTTCCATGGCCTATGTTCTGACTTTTTTTTACACTTAATAAAAATCTATGGCAAAGCACTAGAACTTGGTAACTTTCATGCTTATCATTCACCTTACAGTTTTAGCATTAATAGGTAAATGTTGCTTAAGTCAGTGACCCTAAGATGAATTGTTATAAAATGATTTTTTTACTTTTTTCATGCTTTCTGTTTCTTTTTTTCCTTTTTTTCATTAATTAATTAACTTATTTTACTTTACAATATTATATTGGTTTTGCCATACATTGACTTGAATCTGCCATAAGTGTACATGTGTTCCCCATCCTGAACCTCCCTCCCACCTCCCTCCCCATACTATCCCTCTGGGTCATCCCAGTGCACCAGCTCCGAGCACCCTGTATTATGCATCAAAGCTGGACTGGTGATTCATTTTACGTATAATATTTTACACGTTTCAATGCCATTCTCCCATATCATCCCTCCCTCGTTCTCTCCCACAGAATCCAAAAGATTGTTCAATACATCTGTGTCTCTTTTGCTGTCTCACATGCAGGGTTATCATTACCTTCTTTCTAAATTTCACATAGATGCATTAGTATACTGTATTTTTGTTTTTCTTTCTGGCTTACTTCACTCTGTATAATAGGCTCCAGTTTCATCCACCTCATTAGAACTGATTCAAGTGTATTCTTTTTAATGGCTGAGTAATATTCCATTGTGTATACACACCACAGCTTTCTAATCCATTCATCTGCTGATGGACATCTAGGTTGCTTCCATGTCCTGGCTATAATAAACAGTGCTGTGATGAATATTGAGGTATACATGTCTCTTTTGACTCTGGTTTCCTCAGTGTGTATGTCCAGCAGTGGGATTACTGGGTCATATGGCAGTTCTTTTTCCACTTTTTATGGAATCTCCATACTGTTCTCCATAGTGGCTGTGCTAGTTTGCATTCCCACCAACAGTGTAAGAGGGTTGCCTTTTCTCCACACCCTCGCCAGCATTTATTGTTTGTAGACTTTTGGATTGTAGCCATTTTGACTGGCATGAAATCATACCTCATTGTGGTTTTGATTTGCATTTCTCTGATAATGAGTGATGTTGAGCATCTTTTCATGTGTTTGTTAGCCATCTGTATGTCTTCCTTGAAGAAATGTGTTTTTAGTTCTTTGGCCCACTTTTTGATTGGGTCTTTTATTTTTCTGGAATTGAGCTGCAGGAGTTGCATGTATATTTTTGAGCTTAATTCTTTGTCAGTTGCTTCATTTGCTTTATTTTCTCCCATTCTGAAGGCTGTCTTTCACCTTGCTTATAGTTTCCTTTGTTGTGCACAAGATCTTAATTTTAATTAGATCCCACTTGTTTATTTTTGCTTTTATTTCCAATATTCTTGGAGGTGGGTCATAGAGGATCCTGCTGTGGTTTATGTCAGAGAGTGTTTTGCCTATGTTTCCCTCTAGGAGTTTAATAGTTTATGATCTTATGTTTAGCTCTTTCATTTTGAGTTTATTTTAGTGTATGGTGTTAGAAAGTGTTCTAGTTTCATTATTTTACAAGTGATTGACCAGTTTTCCCAGTATCACTTGTTAAAGAGATTTTCCTTTCTCCATTGTATTTCTTGCCTCCTTTGTCTAAGATAAGGCATCCATAGGTGCATAGATTTATCTCTGGGCTTTCTATTTTGTTCCATTGATCTGTATTTCTGTCTTTGTGCCAGTACCATACTGTCTTGATGACTGTGGCTTTGTAGTAGAGCTTGAAGTCGGGCAGGTTGATTCTTCCAGTTCCCTTCTTCTTTCTCAAGATTGCTTTGGATATTCGAGGTTTTTATGTATTTCCATACAAATTGTGAAATTATTTGTTCTAGTTCTCTGAAAAATACCATTGGTAGTTTGATAGAGATTGCATTGAATCTATAGATTGCTTTGGGTAGTATATTCATGTTCACTATATTGATTCTGCCAATCCATGAACATGGTATATTTCTCCATCTATTTGTGTCCTCTTTGATTTCCTTCACCAGTGTTTTATAGTTTTCTATATATAGGTCTTTAGTTTCTTTAGGTTGATATATTCGTAAGTATTTTATTATTTCTGTTGCAATGGTGAATGGAATTGTTTCCTTAATTTCTCTTTCTGTTTTCTCATTGTTAGTGTATAGGAATGCAAGGGATTTTCGTGTGTTAATTTGATATCCTGCAACTTTACAATATTCATAGGTTAGCTTTAGTAATTTTCTGGTGGAGTCTTCAGGGTTTTCTATGTAGAGGATCATGTCATCTGCATACAGTCAGAGTTTTACTTCTTCATTTCCATACTGGAGTCCTTTTATTTGTTTTTCTGCTCTGATTTCTGTGGCCAAAACTATGTTGAATAGTAGTGGTGAAAATGGGCACCCTTGTCTTGTTCCTGACTTTAGGGGAAATGCTTTCAATTTTTCACCATTGAGGATAATGTTTGCTGTGGGTTTGTCATATATAGTCTAGTCAAGTCTATTCTGAAGGAGATCAACCCTGGGATTTCTTTGGAAGGAATGATGCTAAAGCTGAAACTCCAGTACTTTGGCTGCCTCACGTGAAGAGTTGACTCATTGGAAAAGACACTGATGCTGGGAGGGATTGGGGGCAGGAGGAGAAGGGGATGACAGAGGATGAGATGGCTGGATGGCATCACTGACTCGATAGACTCGAGTCTGAGTGAACTCTGGGAGTTGGTGATGGACAGGGAGGCCTGGTGTGCTGCGATTCATGGGGTCGCAAAGAGTCGGACACGACTGAGCGACTGAACTGACTGAACTGAACTGTCATATATAGCTTTCATTATGTTGAGATATGTTCCTTCTATACCTGCTTTCTAGAGATTTTTTTTTTTATCGTAAATGGATGTTGAATTTTGTCAAAGATTTTCTCTGCATCTATTGAGATAATCATATGGTTTTTATTTTTCAATTAGTTAATGTGGTATATTACATTGATTGATTTCTGGATATTGAAGAATCCTTGCATCCTTGGGATAAAGCCCACTTGGTCATAATGTATGCTCTTTTTAATGTGTTGTTGGATTTTGATTGCTAGAATTTTGTTAAGGGTTTTTGCATCTATGTTCATCAGTGATATTGGCCTGTAGTTTTCTTTTTTTGTGACATCTTTGTCAGGTTTTGGTAATTAGGGTGATGGTGGCTTCATAGAATGAGTTTGGAAGTTTACTTTCCTCTGCAATTTTCTGGAAGAGTTTGAGTAGGATGCTAGTTCTTCTCTAAATTTTTGGTAGCATTCAGCTGTGAAGCCATCTGGACCTGGGCTTTAGTTTGTTGGAAGATTTCTGATTACAGTTTCAATATTCATGCTGGTGATGAGTCTGTTAAGATTTTCTATTTCTTCCTGGTTTAATTTTGGAAAGTTATACTTCTCTAAGAATTTGTCCATATTTTCCAAGTTGTCCACTTTATTTACGTATAGTTGCTGATAATAGCCTCTTATGATCCTTTGTATTTCTGTGATTGTCTGTTTTGATATTTGCATTTTAATTTCTAATTTTGTTGATTTGATTTTTCTCCATTTGATGATTATTTTTCTCTCTTTCTTGATGAGTCTGGTTAATGGTTTGTCAATTTTATCTTCTCAAAGAACCAGCTTTTGCTTTTGTTGATTTTAGCTATAGTCTCTTTTGTTTCTTTTGCATTTGTTTCTCCCCTAATTTTTAAGATTTTATTCTTTCTACTAACCCTGGGATTCATAATTTCTTCATTTTCAAGTTGCTTTAGGTGTAGAGTTAGGTTATTTATTTGACTTTTTTCTTGTTTCTGGAGATAAGCCTGTATTGCTATGAACCTTCCCCTTAGAACTGCTTTTACAGTGTCCCTAGGTTTGGGGCTGTTGTGTTTTCATTTTCATTCATTTCTATGCAAATTTTTATTTCTTTTTTGATTTCTTCTGTGATTTGTTGATTATTCAGCAGTGTGTTGTTCAGCCTCCATATGTCGGAATTTTTAATAGTTTTTCTCCTATAATTGAGATCTAATCTTACTGCGTTGTGGTCAGAAAAGATGCTTAGAATGATTTCAATTTTTTTTTAATTTACCAAGCCCAGGATTTGATCTATCCAGGAGAAGGTTCCATGTGTACTTGAGAAAAAGATGAAATTCATTGTTTTGGGGTGAAATGTCCTATAGATATCAATNTCGGAATTTTTAATAGTTTTTCTCCTATAATTGAGATCTAATCTTACTGCGTTGTGGTCAGAAAAGATGCTTAGAATGATTTCAATTTTTTTTTAATTTACCAAGCCCAGGATTTGATCTATCCAGGAGAAGGTTCCATGTGTACTTGAGAAAAAGATGAAATTCATTGTTTTGGGGTGAAATGTCCTATAGATATCAATTAGGTCTAAGTAGTCTATTGGGTCATTTAAAGTTTGTGTTTCCTTGTTAATTTTCTGTTTAGTTGATCTATCCATTTGTGTGAGTGGGGTATTAAAGTCTACCACTATTATTGTGTTACTGTTAATTTCTCCTTTCATACTTGTTAGCATTTGTCTTACATATTGCGGTGCTCCTATGTTGGGTGCACATATATTTATGATAGTTGTATCTTCTTCTTGGATTGATCCTTTGGTCATTATGTAGTGTCCATTTTGTCTCTTTTCACAGCCTTTGTTTTAAAGTCTATTTTATCTGATATGAGTATTGCTACTCCTGCTTTCTTTTGGTCTCTATTTTCATGGAATATCTTTTTCCAGCCCTCCACATACAGTCTGTATGTGTCCCTTGTTTTGAGGTGGGTCTCTTGTATACAACATATATAGCGGTCTTGCTTTTGTATCCATTCAGCCAGTCTTTGTCTTTTGGTTGGGGCACTCAAGCTATTTACATTTAAGGTAATTATTGATAAGTATGATCCCATTGCCATTTACTTTATTGTTTTGGGTTCAAGTTTATACACCCTTTCTGTGTTTACTATCTAGAGGAGATCCTTTAGCATTTGTTGGAAAGCTGGTTTAGTGGTGCTGAATTCTCTGAGCTTTTGCTGGTCTATAACGCTTTTGATTTCTCCTTCATATTTGAATGAGATCCTTGCTGGGTACAGAAATCTGGGCTGTAGGTTATTTTCTTTCCTCACTTTAAGTATGTCCTGCCATTCCCTTCTGGCCTGAAGAGTTTCTATTGAAAGATCAGCTGTTATCCTTATGGGAATCCCTTTGTGTGTTATTTGTTGTTTTTCCCTTGCTGCTTTTAATATTTGTTCTTTGTGTTTGATCTTTGTTAACTTGATTAATATATGTCTTGGGTTGTTTCGTCTTGGGTTTATCCTGTTTGGGAATCTCTGGGTTTCTTGGACTTGGGTGGTTATTTCCTTCCCCCATTTTAGGGAGTTTTCAACTATTATCTCTTCAAGTATTTTCTCATGGTCTTTCTTTTTGTCTTCTTCTTCTGGGACTCCTATGATTTGAATGCTGGCATGTTTAACATTGTCCCAGAGGTCTCTGAGGTTGTCCTCATTTCTTTTAATTTATTTTTCCTTTTTCCTCTCTGTTTCATTTATTTCTACCATTCTGTCTACTACCTCACTTATCATATCTTCTGCCTCCCTTATTCTACTTTTAGTTCCCTCCAGAGTGTTTTTGATCTTATTTATTGCATTATTCAGTATATATTGACTCTTTTTTATTTCTTCTAGGTAGGTCCTTGTTAAACCTTTCTTGCCTCTTCTTGATCCTTGTCTCCAGGCTATTTATCTGTAACTCCAATTTGTTTTCAAGATTTTGGATCATTTCACTATCATTATTTGGAATTCGTTATCAGGTAGATTCCCTATCTCTTTCTCTTTTGCTTGGTTTGGTGTGTATTTATCCTGTTCCTTTACCTGCTGGGTATTTTTCTGCCTTTTCATTTTGTTTAGATTGCTCTGTTTGGGGTGGCATTTCTGTATTCTGGCATTTGGTGGTTCCTCTTTATTGTGGAGGTTCCTCGCTGTGGGTGGGGTTGGATGGGTGGCTTGTCAAGGTTTTCTGGTTAGGGAAGCTTGTGTTGGTGTTCTGGTGGTTGGAGCTGGATTTCTTCTTTCTGAAGTGCAATGAAGTGTCCAGTAATAAGTTTTGAGATATCAGTGGGTTTGGTGTGACTTTGGTCAGCCTGTATATTGAGGCTCAGAGTTATGTTGCTGGAGAATTTGAGTGGTATGTCTTGCTCTGAAGCTTGTTGGCCCTTGGGTGGTGCTTGGTTTCAGTGTAGGTATGGAGGCATTTGATGAGCTCCTATCGATTAATGTTCCCTGGATTCAGAAATTCTCTGGTGTTCTCAGGATTTTGCCTTAAGCCTCGTGCCTCTGGTTTTCAGTCTTATTCTTACAGTGACCTCAATACTTCACCTTCTATACAGCACCAATGATAAAACATTGAGGTTAATAATGAAAAGTTTCTCCACAGTGAGCTACACCCAGAGAGGTACACAGAGTTACATGGAGAAGAGAAGAGGGGGGAGGGAGATAGATGTAACCAGGAGGAGAAGGGGGGAATCAAAAGGGGAGAGAGCAAGCTAGCCAGTAATCACTTCCCTATGTGCTCTCCACAGTCTGGATCCCTCAGAGATGTTCATGGAGTTGCACATAGAAGAGGAGAGGGAGGAAGGAGACAGAGGTGACCAGGAGAATAAAAGGGGGAATCAAAAGGAGAGAGGCAGATCCAGCCAGTAATCAGTTCCCTAAGTGTTCTCCACAGCTCAGAACAGAAAGAGATTCACCAATTTGGGTAGAGAAGAAAAGCGGAAGAGGGGAGATAGAGGGGACCTGTTGGAGAAAAAGGAGAGTCAAAAGGGGGAGAGAATAATCAGGCCAGTGATCTTGCTCCCAAGTAAAAATGGGTCCTGTAAATTGGGTATTTGTTGATAACAAATACAATAAGCAAAAATTAAAAATCTTGAATAGAGGTTAGATTCTCAAAAATACAATGTTAAAAAAGAAAAAGCAAAACAAAAACAAAACAAAAAACCCAAAAAACAAACAACAAAAAAAACACAAAGTCACAGAAATTATAAAGTATATATATATGAAGTTTGCTTTAAAAATAGGGTCTTTCTTTTTTTGTGTAAGATAATAGTAGGTTATAAAAATGATAATTAAAGGAGTAATGGGGACTTAAAAATAACAATAAAATAAAACAATTTTTTAATTAAAAAAATGATAATAGTAAAAATATATCTAAGACTTTCTCTGGAGCTGTTGTGGACAGTGTGGGGTTAGTTCATTTTCAGATAGTTCCTTGGTCTGCTTGTACTTCTCACAGTCTATAGGCCCGTTCCTATGTAGTTGGTGCTAACTACAGAGTTTTAATCTATTGCACCTGAACCAAGCGGTTGCCTCTGTTTATTTTAACTTCTTCTGTTTGCTGGTCTCTTCAGTGTCTAATTTCTGCCCTGACACAAGGGGCACGTTGGTGGTCACTTTTTTTAGGCTAGCCTGTTTGGCCATGCTTTGGGGAGGGAGGAACACTGCAAACAAATATCACTGGTGTGTGTTCACAGTGATTCAGCCACACTGGGTTTGCCCCTGCTCACAGAATGTGTGCTTTTGCAGTCTACACTGCTCAGACTCTAGTTTGCTCTGCTGGGAACTGTCTGATCTGGGCCCTGGTTTGCATGCACTTCCCAGGTCTAAGCTGCTCAGGTTCAGGTTCTTGGGTACTCCACAAAGGTGCAGACTTGGTTGGACCTGCATTTTGCACCTGTCCCAGATCCGAGCAGCTCAGGTGACAAGGTCCTTGGCACGTGTAGTCGCCCTCAATTGAAGCCTGCGACTTATCCCCTTCCCCCTCCCAGCCACTCGGTTTTCTGGATGTACAACAGGTGCACCTTCTCAGGTGTGCTGTGTGTCTCTTCTGGGAAGCTGATCTCTGGCTGTGACCCTCCCGGGGGATGTCGACCATCCAGAATCCCAAGAAGTCTTGGTTATCTAGGAAGTCTGATTGCAGTTTGGTATAGGATGCCTCTCTGGGGCTGTGATTGCCCCCTTCCAGCTCTGGCTGCCTTCACCTGCCTGTCTCAGGTGGGGGATGGGCTGGGTCCGCAGCCAGCTAGCTCTGCTCAGTCCTTTGTTCTGTGAGCATGCCTGGCGATGGTTAGGACTTTTTGCAGGATCACAGGATAGCTATTCCACAGTCTGGGTTGCTATCTCAAGCTAGTTCCCTCAGATTGCCCTCAGGGGAATCTTTATCTTAAGCAATACAGCCTGCTCCTCCCTGTCCCTCCGCCACTTGCTAGTGGGGGATTCGAGCCTCTGGGCTGTTGCACCACTGGGAGTTGCTATTAGGCACGTAGTCTGTGGGTTTAATTATTTATTTATTTTTTCTCCTGATTATTTTGCCCTCTGAGATTCCAAGACTCACCACAGACCTGCTGGAGAGAGTGTTTCCTGATGTTTGGAAACCTCTCTCTTTTTTTTTTTTAAGACTCCCTTCCCAGGATGGATCTCAGTCCCTACCTCTTTTGTCTCTCTTTTTATCTTTTATATTTTTGTCCTACCTCCTTTTGAAGACAATGGGCTGCTTTTCTGGGTGCCTGATCTCCTCTGCCAGCATTCAGAAGTTGTTCTGTGGAGTTTGCTTGGGGCTCACATGTTCTTTCAATGAATTTGGGGGGGAGAAAGTGGTCTCCTTGTCCTATTCCTCTGCAATCTTAGGACCACCCTCCCTTTCTATATGTTTTAAGCTAGCATCCATCTCTAATGAACCCTGCCATATACTTTAAGACAAACAATCTGCATGGCAATGATAAATACCAGCAGTTGTTATTATACTTATTGTTATTATTACAGAAGTTATTATTAATTAGATGAGAAATCTGTTTATAAAAGCCTTATGAACTTATAATCCAGACATCCCAAACTCTAACAGAGTCTCCCCGTTTTAAACCATAATCCACATATTGCTGCTGCTGCTGCTAAGTCGCTTCAGTCATGTCCAACTCTTCGCGACCCCATGGACTGCAGCCTACCATGCTCCTCTGTCAATGGAATTTTCCAGGCAAGAGTACTGGAGTGGGGTGCCACTGTCTTCTCCGAATCCACGTATTAGATGAATGAAAACTAAAGTAGTAAAATAAAGCAGCTGATGGAGACAGACACCAGTATGATGAGAAGAATGGATTCATAAGGTCTAACACCCTAGGACCCATGGACTCGCTACTTCAAATATCACTGTCACTTGCCTTAAGCTTATTCCTTTTTTATTACTTCTTTGTCTGGCTCAAAATGCCATTGTCTTTCTTTGGACCTAGGATTTCTCACCTGTAGGTCATAAGATTGGAATGAATAATTTATAACATTTCTTCTACTTCCATGACTTCTTTATAATTCAGTTTATCTTCATCTTTTCTTCCCAGGGCACAGGTGTATTAGTATCACTGAGTTCTGTGCTGTATGATGACAAAGTATTTCCTAACCCAGAAATGTTTGACCCTAGCCACTTCCTGGATGAGAGTGGTAACTTTAAAAAGAGTGACTACTTCATGCCTTTCTCAGCAGGTAAAAAAAAATTTTCCTTCATTACTTCAAAGGACAAGATGCTTTCTGGGGGAGGGGGGCAGATCAGTTGGAACTTCTTATAAAATTCCCACTCAGGAACTGGTTGAACTGCTCTTTTCCTATACTCAGGTATAGCAATTGCAATGCCCACACACTTTCTCTCCTCATAATATATGCTCTTTATTGAACTAAGTCACCAAAGCTTTGGAAAGATGACCCAATTCTTTCAAATTCAGAAATAATATTTGAGCTAGGTGCTGAAAATATAAGAGAAATGCACCTTAACCAGAAGGAACCATGTGTTGTAAAACTTGAAACTTCAAGAGATGTTGAAGATTGAGGAAGATGTAGTTAGAGGAGAGAACAGAGGCTGTGAGGAGTAGAAATAAACATGATGGGGACATCAGACTAAGAACATTAAATACAACTATACTGTGTGTTTCCATGGGAAGAAAAAGATTGATGAAAACATGAAATATCAAATTGCATGAGAATAGTTAATGAAGTACTTGGCATAGTGCCAAAGCTCATTAAAAATTTGTGTAAGTAAGGGTAGCTGTTAAGATATGAAATTATGTGGACAGCATGTGTATCCATCCTACATCTGTCTATCTAACTGCTGTGGCTTACATTTATCTCTTCAACCATTCATCAATGGTTACTTTCTAACCTCTGATGAGTAACACATTGGCCAATTCCTCATGAAATTCCCCTACAGCTGTGAGAGGTTGGAATGCCAGATGTGCATGCCAACTCTCTAACAGCCAGAAACACAGTGTTCAAGGAGTATGTACTCTCTGTGCTTGTTATTTTCAGGAAAACGGATTTGTGCAGGAGAGAGCCTGGCCCGCATGGAGGTGTTTTTATTCCTGACAGCGATTTTACAAAAATTTACCTTGAAATCTGTGGTTGATCCAAAGGACATCGACACCACCCCAGTTGCCAATGGGTTTGCTTCTGTGCCACCTCCTTACAAGCTCTGCTTCCTTCCTCTGTAAGGAGGTGTCTCCCATGGTGTTGTCTTCAACTCCTTCTCATCTAGGGCATCGGTCACCTCCTTTCCTCTTCATTCTTCTGCCTAGGAATGCCTTCTCAACCTCTCTTCTTGTTATGGTGCAGTTTCACTGCAGAAATGTATCCGCTATTCTCCATGTCTTGTAACACTTGTACTGACCATCACATATGCTAATGCTTTATCTATTATCTAGTAGCACTATGTAGTCAATACAAAACAGAACAAGATGGTTAGTGTATGGCAATGGAGGGTCATTATTCCAGTGCATGTTCCTAATAAAAAGCATAATTTGATGAGTCAGTTCTCAGGGTTTCCTTATGGTGTGCCTAATACAAGTAAGAAAGGAAGAAAAGTAATTCAAAAAAGTCGTGTTGGTCTCATAGTGATCAGCACAGAGGACTAGGGAGATTAAGCAAGAAAGTTCTCTTGGCTGCATGTCACCTAGAGTTGCGTGAGGTTTAGATTTGAAACTGAAAGAGACTGTGTCCAGGAGTGCCTCAGTAGGAAAATATTGAGATCAGTGATAGTAAGGAATTAAATCCAAAGTAAGCCACAGAAAACTACAAATGAAAATTAGAGCAGAAATCAGTGAAATTGCAAACAAGGAATGAAGATAAAAATCAATGAGACCAAAGCTAATTCTTTGAAAAGTTGAATAGAATTTATAAACCCATAAGTAACCTATTCCCCACTCCGAGAGAAGACACACATTATTAATATCATTGCTAAAAGAGGGACCATAACTTTAAGTCCCAGAGCACTAAAAGGATAATAAGTGATTATTATGAAGATGTATGCCCACCAGTTTGAGAAGTTCAATGACACAGGTTAATTTCACACACAATCTGTCAAAATTCACACACGAAAGAGTAACATCAACTAGTTGAAACTAGTTGAAAGACTTCTGTACCCTTAGTGAACGTGAACCTAGCCACATCAAAACCAGAAAGAGAAGCAGATCCTCTCTTATCACAACTACCAAGCCCAACAATATGCCATCTAATTGGGCAGGTATCCCCCTCCCAGCTTTCAGCTTCTCCTTGAGGAGCAAAGGAGTTGACATGCACATCTGGCATTCCAACTTCTCACAGCTGTGGAGGAGTTCTATGAGGAACTGGCCTCTGTGTTACCTGTCTTGGAGCACTGAAAGGACTCAACAAGCTGTAGATACCTGGGAGTTTCTAGAACATAAGAAGCAGGCTGGGCTAGCACACAGGTTTGAGAGACCTCCAAAATCTCTGGCTGAGCTGATTGGTGAAGTTCTTCTCCTTTATGTGACTAGTCAGTGAATACTGAAACCAGCTATTGGCTAATGTGCAAACCATAATGCAGAAAGTCAAGGAAAATGTAGAAACAGGAGATGTATGATTTACCTAAAACGTAATTCAAAATAAGTCATGAAGTTGTTCATTGTGGCCTGAAGAACAATAAAGAAATGAAGTAGGAATTTCAACAACAGGACAGAAAATTCAAAGGTATGAAACAGAAGTCATAGAGCTGAAGATTACTTTTTGTATTTAAAAAAATCATTAGAGAATGTAACAATAGACTAGATCAAGCAGAACAAAAGATCAGCAAACTTGAAGATAAGTCATCGGAAATTACTCAATTGAGAGAAAAAAGAAAAAAAGGAAGAAAAAGAAAAGGGACTTATAGAACACTATCAAGTAGATCAATACATGCAGTATAGGAGTCATAGACAGAGAAGAGAGACAGAGAAAGGACCAGAAAGCTAACTGAAATTAATAATGGCAGAAAACTTCCCACATCTGGGACAAGAAGTGCACATAGAAGGAAGAGGTACCAAGTAGGACACCCTTACTCAGGGAATAAAATGGTTACTTCAAGAGAGTGATAGCTTTTTTATTCAAAAGAAGCTGGTCTGGTTCTATTAGAGTTAGAACCATGTGAGTTAGACAGGAAAGTAGTATTTTGGTTTGTCCTGGTTAAATTGTTCCCCAAGACATGGGTTTACTTAAATTCTAAAGGTTACAGAACCAAACTTTTCTGACTCCATTTTAATAAGCTGGCACTGTAATTATTAACTGTATTAATATTTATTTTGAAAGTCACTGATTAGTGTGAATCATGGAATATTGAACACTGGTGCCATATAAAGGAATTATAAAAATCAAACAAAGCCCATAGTCAGCATGAAGAAGGAATTAATAAAAATCACAGTGGAAATAAGTAAAATAGAGACTAAAACAATGATAGAAAAGACCAACAAAACCA
This sequence comes from Neotragus moschatus, assembly GCA_006410615.1. NCBI lineage: Eukaryota > Metazoa > Chordata > Mammalia > Artiodactyla > Bovidae > Neotragus > Neotragus moschatus. The sequence goes on along the minus strand of SJYA01002942.1, from coordinate 7,647 downwards.
AGAATTGGTTTTTTTGATAAGGAAAAGAAAATTGATAAAATTTTAGGTGGACTCTTTATGGAAATTAAGAGTGGAACATATAAAATTAGAAATCATTGAGAAGTTACAACCAACATCACAGAAATACAAAGACTCATCAAAGAATACTACCAACAGTTATTTTCCAATGAACTGGACAACCTAGAAGAAATGGATACATTTGTAGAAACATACAATCTTCCAGGACTAAACTAAAAGAAATAGATAATCAGAACAGATGAATCACTAGTACTGAAATTGAATAAATAGTCATTTTAAAATCTGCCTACAAACAACCGTTCAGGACTAGATGGCTTCACAGGGGAATTTTACCAAACATTTAAAAAATAGTTGAGAATTCCCTGGTGATTCAGTGATTAGGACTTTGTGCTTTCAGAGCTGATGATCAGATTCAATTCCTGGTCAGGGAACTAAGAACCCACAAGCTACACATCAGAGCCAGAAAAAAATAGTTAATACCTATCCTTCTCAAACTATTCCAAAAAACTGAAGAGGAGGGAACACGTCTAAATTCATTCTGTGAGACCATCACTACTTTGGTACCAAACCAAGACACTACTAAAAAAGAAAACTACAGGTCAATATCCCTGGTAAAAAAAGAAGTCCTGAAAAAAATATTACCTGAATTCAACAATACATAAAAATGATCATATACCATGATCTAGTGGGGTTAATTTTAGGGATGCAAGGATGATTCAACACCTACAAGTCAATCAAAGTGATTGATTGATTAACAAGACATTAACAGAAACATTAACAAAACAAAGGGTTAAAATCACATGATCATCTTCCCCGATGAAGAGAAAGAACTTGAGAAAATTCAATATCTATTCAAGATTAAAAAAAAAAAAAAGACTCTTAACAGACTTGATGTAGAGGGACATATTTCAAGATAGTAAAGGCTATTTATGACAAACCGACAGGTAACATCATATACACAATGGAATTTAACTCAACCACAAAAAAGAATGAAATTTTACCATTTTCAGAACGTGGATAATCCTGAAGGGTATTATACTTAGTGAGATAAGTCGGATAAAGAAAGACAAATACTGGACACTTTCACTTATTCAGTTCAGTTCAGTCAGTCAGTTGTGTCTGACTCTTTGCAACCCCATGAACCGCAGCATGCCAGGCCTCCCTGTCCATCACCAACTCCCAGAGTCCACCCAAACCCACGTCCATTGAGTTGGTGATGTCATCCAACCATCTCATCCTCTGTCATCCCCTTCTCTTCCTGCCCTCAATCTTTCCCAGCATCAGGGTCTTTTCAAATGAATCAGCTCTTTGCATGAGGTGGCCCAAGTATTAGAGATTCAGCTTCAACATCAGTCTTTCCAATGAATATCCAGGACAGATCTCCTTTAGGATGGACTGGTTGGATCTCCTTGCAGTCCAAGGTACTCTCAAGAGTCTTTGATGGAGCCTCAAAAATAAAACAAATGAACTAGTACAACAAAACAGAAAGAGACTCACAACACAAAAGAATAGGCTACTGGTTATCAATGCAGAGAGAGACAGAGGGAAAGAATAAGATAAAGGAAGGGCATTAAGAAGTACAAACTACTAAGTATAAAATTAAAGTTAATAAGATTCAAGGATATAATGTACAGCACATGGAATATAGCCAAAATATTATGACAACTTTCAGTTTAGTTCAGTCACTCAGTCGTGTCCAACTCTTTGCCACCCCATGAATTGCAGCACGCCAGGCCTCCCTGTCCATCACCAACTCCCAGAGTTAACCCAAGCTCATGTGCATCAATTCAGTGACGTCATCCAGCCATCTCACCCTCTGTTGTCCGCTTCTTCTCCTGCCCCCA